>OZ024911.1:52563018-53079282 GCA_964017125.1 Flabesymbios commensalis
CTTGGATCATATCTAGATGCATATGACCAAGAGGTGACGGTCTTAAACATCTAAATGTATATAAGGAAGATGTGACAGTCTTGGACAATCTAGATGCATATGACCAAGAGGTGATGGTCTTAGACCATCTAAATGTATATATGGAAGACGTGACGATCTTAGACCATCTACGTGTATTTGACCAAGATGTGACGGTCTTAAACCGTTCAAATGTATACGAGGAAGATGTGACGGTCTTAGACCATCTATAAATGTATATGAGGAAGAGGTGACAGTCTTAGACCATCAAAATATATAGACCACCATCTAAATGTATATAAGGATGATGTGACAGTCTTAGGCCATCTAAGTGTATTTGACCAAGACGTGACGGTCTTAGACCATCTAAATGTATATGAGGAAGACGTGACGGTCTTAGACCATCTACAAATTGATATTATGAAGATATGACGGTCTGAGAACATCTAAATGTATATGAGAAATATGTGACGGTCTTAGACCATATATAAATGTATATAATCAGGATGTGGCGGTCTTAGATCATTAATATATATAAGATGTGACGGTCTTGCACCATGTATGTAAATTTAAGTACTCATGATATGACGGTCCTAGACCATTTAAATGTATATGGTCTAATACCAGCATGATGGAAATAACATGATCGTGATGTTGTTGACCATCTACCAACATTGGCGGGATGTGATTTTTGGGACAATTTTAATTATTAGCAATAGGCCTACCAGGATATTAGCAAAAACGTGATGGTCTTAGACCAATTCATAGCACCTCTAGTTTAATAACATGGACATAACTTTGAAGGACGGGATATGGGCCTCACATTTAACATACAGCCTATACTATAATCACTAGATTCATTAGCAATTAGATGCATAGTCGCGTTACTATTCAAATATTATAATTAATATATAGGTAGTGATATCTGAGACCGTCCATGATCTAGCCACGATCAAAAATATAACAATAAATCATCAGCTAGTGGGTGACAATTCACGCTGCAGTAAAAATGCTGTGCTAGATCAAAATCCGAGCTAAATTATAAAAACGTGTAAAATTTGTGACCTCGAATGTTGCAAATGGCAGGAGGGATACAGAATCCAAAATATCACCCAGACACTTGAACTTTTTGAAGCAGTTGAAGAAAACTACTGAGGTGAACGTTCCGGACAGTTTTAGTTTTTAGATACATCAGGGCACCCAATACAGTAACAGTAGCAAATTTACCACATATGCACAAAAAATTCAGAAATTTGGGCATAGCCTCCGTCTTCTGGTCATGGGATCGTGGAAGAAGAAAAATGTTGGTGGATTTTCGTCTTTATGGCTATGAAACTTCCATTTCTCGGTGCAACCCATGAGAAAGCATTGGGTCGGTAAACAAAATTTCACCAGGTTCTATCCTGGGCAGACTAGTGCAGCCTTTCTTGGGTATCTCCATTCTTAGAGATTCCCACATTGTTCTGTCCAAATGGCCTTAATGATGTCCTCCAGAACTTCCTCACAGGGCAGTGGACATAGTATATTTTCATTTTTTGCATTTTTTTCATTTTTTGCATTTTTTACAAAAGAATAAATAAATGGCACCTGCGTAAAAAAATTATCTAAAGGGGCCACAGCATGCCTGTTCCACTTACCTCCTCAAGCACTTGGTGCAACAATTACGGAAATAAAGGCCAGAGCTAGCACCATTTTTCATAATTGCTAAAAATCTAATGTTGGGAAACCCCGGAAAAGGTGATAAAAATGTCATTCATAACAAATAATGTTTTTATTTCAACAATGATGGCTTCATTTCTACCAGTAATAGTGAACAAAAAGAACAAGCAAACAGAGGAAAATATGTATATCATTGCAGTGTCTCACAAATTCACATAAACCCTGAAAAAAAACACGAAACAAAAACCTTGCGGTTCTGAACATTATTGAGAGTAATGTTTTTGCATCAGACTGTAGTTGATATTTATATTAAGCAACGGGCCATGTAAAATTGTAATCAAAACAAATATATTTTCCACCAATAAGTGTTTTAAATTAAAAAAAAACTAAAAATAGCTAGATGCACAAGAGCGGGATGTTTTCTTTGTTAGCTTACATGATAACAGTAAATTAAAATACTGTGCAAACACTTCCAACACCCCGTTGCCAATGGTAGTAACTCAAAATGGCCACAAATTTAACACAACTGCTGGCAATACTCAGACCACAAAAACGCATACAGTTTTTATCCATTATTACATTAGACGATATAAAGGTGATTCAAGTTATAAGACGATGTTTCATACGAAATGGCCTGATTTGATCTAGTACTAACACTAGGTCCATATGAGATGTACACGGGATAGGGTAATAGCTTGAAGAGATACGGGGATAAATTATAGCATAATGGTATTTACCGGACAAATGTCGAAACGTTACATCAATTATTTACAAATAATATAAATGTGAATTGGTTAAATTAGGCTGATATAAACAAACGGTACATGCAGTATAGAAGCTAAATATTAGTGAAATCGCAGAATTCCAGACTCACGATCAAAGTGAAGATGTGTAAACGAAGCCATGTTATGCCCAGCGATTAATTACGTCATCAATTGGAGGGGCACAGGTTTTCCTTGTCTACCTCTCGTGAAATAACACTGTCAGCATGAGATCCTACGAGAGGAATGAGATGGGAGGAAAATGTTGACCAATCAGAGTTTGAGCACGCCTGTCGATCAGACCTGTCGCATGATTTGTGTCAGGAATACGAGTATGATTTTTCTTTTAAAAATCGCGTAATAAATATTATAACACAAATATGATGTTTTTTTTATAAATCGTGTGATCAGATATTATAATTATCACTGATATTATATTATCCGTAGGATAACTACCAAGCCTGTAGGCCTGAAATGGTTGAACACACTCCAATAAACTATACCAACCTTCATTCATGGCTACTGGGGAGGGAGGGGGGATAATGGACGCCAAAGTAAGCTGAACATTACAAACAACAAACCTTCTGTAAGAAAGCTTTTCACTCTGCTCGTAAACTCAACCCAATTCACAAGACCAATACTTAATATTGGCATACGTGGCTTTAATCTATCATTATCAATAGGCCTAATTATGAAAATCGTCGTCCAAATGTCTGAGATATGCGGTTGGTCCCTCAGTGATCTGATTCACTGTCATGGCTCTATTTCTTAACTGCTTATCGTGGACCGTCATAGTGACAGTCGCCGAAATAATATGAGTTTCATTTGCTCCGCTATTATTCAATACTTACAATAAAGTGATTTTGCGAGTGTTGGGTGTGAATTGCAAAGATAGTTTTTTTTATAATTTACTAGCCGTAATCTATGACAAAGAGTTCTTAACTCGTATTTGGATAAGTGTGTAAGGTCTCAGATGTATCACATTGTAAAAGACGTTGCTAATTCAATTACAATGTCATCGGAAAACCACAGCTTAACGATGCTCTTCCATCTGGTCTCACATTTACAAACACGAAGCCTCTACACAGCTAAACTCGGCCGATTGACACATTTTAAATCTTTGTTAGACATCGTGAATATCGCCAAAATACACAGTCGATATTCATGGGATGTTCGTGGCTGGTGTAGTGACAAAAGGAAAAGATTTTCCTCAGTGTTGATCCTTTCAAAATAAAAAACAAATCAACATCGGACCCTTCATCTAGACCCCCAGCAGATTGGTCAAAGCCATTGTAATAAAGAGATGATTGTTATTAAATGTATGAACATTCCGAAATACACACTTATCAGGTACATATCTCTTTCAAATGGAGGGTGGAGAAAAATAATATAGATTTACGATGATATAAGCCTAAATAACGCAAATTTAAACTTGTCAACTTTTCAAGTTCGGGGCAGTTGAGCCTGTCACTTTAAATCAGATCAATCAAAGTAAATCAAAGAGCAACTAAGTTGACAATTATTGGACACTTTTTCAAAACCACTGATTTTGATTTTATAACCATGAACGTTAAAATAAAGACAATTATATTTAATATTTCACCATACTTTGTCCTTGTTTTTTTCCATGTTAGATCGTCGCAATGAAAAAGTTAACTTATATAATCAGGCATTGCTATGTTTCTGTATAACCGCGTGCAACTGGGCTAACACCAGCCCAGCTTTGGGTCAATGAGTTGTGCTTGCCGGTTGAAAGCTAATCACCGGCATACCACATATGGCTTTCCGTCTTTGTACAGATGGTTCGATCTTGACTTAAAATTGATCATTTCGTCAATATTGGCGCTCAGGAAGTCTGTAATATATCAATCTTGAATAGTTTGAGCTGAAAAGAACAAATATATATCTTGAATCCTGAAATATTCACAATATAAATAGATTTAGCTCAAAGTCAGAAGTGAGAAGGTGGAGATAGTCACAGTTAGCCTGGAGTCGGTGTGTATCATGTGTATACACTGACATACACAGCCACAATTAACAAACACAGTAGCTGCTTACATTACAAGTAAGCAGATACTGCCTTTCGAGTTCATAGCAGTATCGGCTCACTCACGGGAAGCGGGATGGCTCTCCAGTATATGACTGACCCAGGTATCTAGTTCAGCCTGTATAACTGTATCAATGTCACGTGTCTGTCTTACATGTTGAAATATTCAGAGATGTGAGTGACCTATATGTTGTGTGTGTGATTGGTCAGGTAAGACTATCTCGTCCAATGGTGTGTCTAAGATGTAGATCAGCAGCATTAAGATTTTTTTTACCACAATAATGGCTATGGTGCTAGATGCTATTAAGACCAAGGGTTAGATATTTAAAGGCAAGATATATCATTGCAAAATATTGCATCTATATCAAAATATATTTGCTTTGGAAAGAAGAACATCTGTTAGCTTTCCCCATTTCAGACTCATTGTGGCAATTTCTTAAGATTATATTGGACTAGTTTGATCCCAAGGTAGGCATTGTCCTCAGTAAAATGTATGGGTTATATCTACAGGGTATATACTGATGGCTCAACCCACAGCTCAAAAACTGGAAACCACTAACTGTCGTAAAATTGACGACGGAAATCCTAATAACTGAGCAAATACAGATATTAATGCTTATTAAGAAACAACGTTTGGTGGGCCTACTGGGCTATGTGATGACAGAAAACTGAATCTATGGGTGTTGTCGTTTTTGAGAAGATGTGAGTGATAGTCATTTGGGACACACGGAAAATGGATACAAAAAAACAGTTCCCAGAATCCGTTTTTGAACCATAATAAAACATTGTTAGAATGAGTTCCAATAATGTAAAAACCAGCAAAATCAATTTTTGTGATGTAGGCTACCTACCAATACAATTATATGTTGGTTAGGACGTTCCTCAACCCATAAAATTACATAGGCCTAATAATTACTGAATACATTTAGAACAAGTTAGTCTATAAAATTAGTTTATTTTGGTGTAGGTAGCATACCCTGATACCTAGAAGTGCAGTAATTGGTGTGTTTTCAGATTATTAAAAATACGTGTAATTCATATTAAGTTTAGTGTAATGTAACTTGCAAATTTGCGGCCTGAGGCCTGCTCGATGTCTATCTCTCCCATTCTGCACACATAGCTGCATAGATCTATGTGGCTCAGGTAAGCACACCCCCTCTCTATAATCTCAGGTCAGAGTTGACCTTTCTCTGGTTCCCTGAGCCACACTACGGGGCGGCGGCCGAGTTTCATATGTAGGCTCTGGTAGGCCTCAGTGGTAGTACCAGAGATATTATAGTATACATTTGGTCATATCAAAAAATGACCTTTTTGCACTGATTTAAGTGGAAAGGTGACAAAAGGGGGGGATTGGTGCTACATTGTGACTCATTACTAATGCAATCTTGGGATCGCTACAGAATTTGTTCCCGTCACGATTTCGTTTCCTCTTTTAAGGTTATCATGGTTATGGCACTACCGAAATCAATAATTCTAAATAATACAGGTTGAAGTTGCAGTTGACAACTGTGTTATAAATGTTAGTGTATGTAGGTCGTGTCATAAGATATAATTATTTAGCCACATTCCACTGTTTTCACTGCTAGATCTATGCACATAGACTAGAATTGCGTACGTTTTTTAATTTTGAGTTTTCCAGTTATATGAAAAAAAAATAAGGACAACATTTATTTTCAGACTAAAAGAAATATGGGAATAACTAATATATGGGGCTCTCGTCACGCTTGCTATGTTGCCACAGCAACCCCAAATTTAAAAGACTTTGACAATTCTAGTCTATAAACATGTTCACATATCATGGCCATATCAAGAAAATATAATTTCGGCTTTTGGATAATTTTTGGCCTGATTGTGTCGCTTTAATCTACTCAACACCTTCAACATGAAAGAACTTGATGACATGACTGTTATACTGCATCATTGTAGCCGATATATTTACTCCGTACATTTCCATAATTTGACTATACCAGTGTGCAATTAACAGGTGTCTCCTCTATGACGCGCGAGTGTTAATTACGCTAGCTGAATTCTCGTGTTAATGGACCACAGATGTACTATTGTAGACTATGCTTAGCAATGTAAATGAAAACACTGTGTACATCTATATTTTTGAATATATTATGTAATTTGAAATGCGAAACAATTATGAAATGTAATGATGAAATGATTTATTGTGTCTGTGTTTGACTTTATTATATGAGTTCTTTATTTACCAAATATGCCTGCATAGGCCTATATATAGGGCTATAATATATCAGCTGGGTCAGAGTAGTGTCCGCGTTTGTTATATAACCTTGGGGTCCGATTAATAGGCCTAGGCTATACATAAGGGAGAGTGGGGGGAAAATGGCAGCCATTTTGAAATTTTAAAGTCCCTGCGAACATGTTATCTCAAAAACCGCTAGTCTAAATCGCTTGTGATTTTGTATGCATGCACTTACTTTCCTGGTCGCAAAATTAGAATATTTTGGTTGCAGTTTAGCCTACTTGCTAAATATTTCTTATTTGGGACTAGTTAGAACGATCTCGCCCTCCACTATGTTCCGGGTTAGAACGCAGCATGTATCTGAAACGTAAGATCATCACAAATGGTTAAAATGGCCGAAATATTTTTCGGGAGGTGTTTTAAAAATGTTCTCACTTGATAAATAACTGATGGAATGTTTCAAAATTAGCTGAGTGGATGCATAAAAGGTTACTAAGTTAGGTCAACCCAATTAAAATGTATTTCGAGGGCGTTAATAGGGGTTAAATCGATCGCGTGTGACACGCTATCTTACGGCTCAGATATGGAATGCTTGCTAACCCATAACACGTTGTGAAGGGTGGCGTTTGCTAACTAATTTTGGACATGCGTGTCCGAAATGAGAAATCGGGAATTTCGTCCCTATATCTCGCTTAAATGGTAGCCTAAATGCGCAACATAAAAATAATACAATTTTTGCAGTTTTAGTCTATCGACATGTTCACATCATAATGGTCATATGATGACTTTAGCCTGATTGTGTCGCTTTAATGTATTGATATATTTTGTATATATTTTTTGTTTGTATTATATATGACCTGTCCCAGCAAACACAAAACATTTTTATAACATTTGTGCTACAACGTCGGCGCAACGTCTTCGACGCTGGTCCAACATTGTACAGATGTTATAAAAATGTTTTGTTTACTGGAGTAAGGGTTTATTTGCTAATAAAAAAATCGTAGTTCGTATGGATGTGGAAGGTAGATTGATGTGAGCGACATCTACTGAGCATGGGTAGAAAGTGCCGAGTGTTATAAGGACATTTATTAGTCTCTATCAGGTAAACTAGGCTTAATATGTAAAGTATTATTTATTGATGAGTTAGATCTACATCAATTGAATTGGTTAGGTAATGACACGGTCATTTTACGCGCAGGCTAATAGCGAGACAGACCATATCAGCATATTGTCCCCATATAATTATACCTTATACATTCTAAAGGCTTTAGACCCTACCTAGTTGTGAAACACGCTTTTCGTAAGAACAACCGTTGTTACAACCGAGAATAAATTTGAATTGCCAACGTTATGCTCTTGAAAATCACCACACAAAATATTTTTGATTACTTGTATTTAATGCTAGTATTCAGAGGGGCGGGGGTATGAATATATGAGATAATGTAGGCTTACCAGTAGTTGTTTGGCGAGATATAATAAGAAATAATTTATAGGTCTACTTATTATCGCCCAGCTGCAAAAGTTGAAATACCAACCGTCTGGAAATTCGTTGTACGGGCTGCCTGTCTGGCACTGTGCTTCCGGACAAAGAGCTTGATGTTGCTCAAAGACTACGTAACTTTAGACAAAAGGGCGCCAGTTTATACTGATTATAACTGTTCTAACTTTGGTTTGTTTATTTTTTCTTAGCATGATTTTGAAAGGCGCCGAAGGGTTTGTTTATCGTCACAAGCTGATTGTAGATCACTTGTATAACATTTGTACAATGTTGGACCAACGTCGAAGAAGTTGGGCTGACGTTATACGAATGTTATACAAATAATTGTGTTTAGTCAGATTGGGTATAGTCAGATTCACAATAAATTCATCAACCAGGGTGAATGACTTTCGCGGCTACCCTGAAAATTTCGCGAAATCTTTCAGAAGTTAGACTATTTGACATGTAGGCCCCTAAATGGAATTCTGGGACGAATCTAATGGGTTGATAGAGCTGAGGGCGACATTTTAATTTATTTACTACATTATAACCTCGGTTCCTGACCACCTCAATAAGCGGACGACCTCGCGTCTCGGACCACTTTTTTCTGACGAAACCAGTCAAACCTCGCTATGCGGACCGCCTGGAACATCAGGGGTAATTTTTTGAACCCCTTGGATCATTGACAGAGCATTCACACCTACTGTGAAGGTCGCGCATCCACGCTTAGATGCCCACAACCGACAATTAGCAATTATTATCTGGATAAGATCCTATAACCTCCATGGTCCTCTTGAGAGGAACGCCCCGCACCGTGATATTAAGCTGGCCACAGTTTACCTCGCTTCCTGACCTCCTCAATAAGCGGACGACCTCGCGTCTCGGACCACTTTTGTCCAGTCCCAAAGTTTTTCCCATTGATGTAATGATTAAAGATTAACCCTTAGCGGAACACCCCCCCCCCCCCGAACCACCAGTCTAAACCTCGCTATGCGGACCGCCTGGAACATCAAAGGTCAATTTTTAAACCCCTTGGATCACTTAGCGATGGTTATCTGTTATCTGTATAAGATCCTATAACCTCCATAGTCCTTGTGAGATGAAGCCCTGCACCGTGATATTTATCATGCAGCCTTGGTGAGGCATTAACATTTTCATGGGCCCCACATAGTAGACGTCGCGCCTTCACGCTTGCTTGCACATTGTTCAGAATTAATCTTATTTCATGTTAATAACGATGATAACGATAACGATTGTATTCCGTATCTTTGCAAAGTTTTTTTTATTGTATACCGTTCTTCTTGTAACTAATTTAGAAAATTGAATCACAATTAGCTACTAAATAAAATTATAATATGATTATCGTGATTAATCGTAAGTTGCAACATTCTTGCCTCCTCCTCCGGGAATTTGAGAGATCCACATGTAATTATAATTCTGTATCTATGCTTTTACTAAATTTTATACTAGTTATTGGGTCTCGGCGCTGCAATGATCATTTTATATCAATTGTATTACTGATCTGTACATACATGACCTAACAAATAAGCCGATTCGTATTCGCGTGTGATTTATCATGTTTATACGCCATAGCGTTCGCAGGGTCTTCTTTGATCAATTAAAGGGATACCCCAGCACATACGAGTGAAAAATCTTATTTTCTATTTTGTTTACAGTTATTTTGAAATTAAACAATGATTCTGCTTGCAGATTAATCATTGATATATAAAATATGTCCTAAGATAGGCCAACAATTATTTTTGTATATGCCTATGTAGCAAATTTTTTTGAAGAAGAACTAGAGGCCTATGCAGTAACGAATGAAATACGTAGTGTGTACTTTGTCTAGTAGTCTAATATATATGTGCCTATGTCAAACTATGATAGCAGAGAAATACCATGAGATGGGGGCCTAATTGTGTAGGAAAAAATTAGAGCAGCTCCTCTATAATCATACTATTGGATCATAAGAGGTTATTGACCATATGAAACTGTCAACCTATCAAGGGCGGATCCAAGGGGGGGGGGGTGGTAGGTTAACCCCCTCCCCCCTGGTAGGTTAACCCCCTCCCCCCCTCGGAAAAAATCATGATCTTATTTAGGGGTTTCCGTATGAACTGGTGGTATACTGATGGACAAACAGCGCCCAATATGTAGAAAATAAAAAAATTATCCGTGGGCGCCCCCCACACCTAACTTATATATATTATTTTGTCAAGTTTTAACCCACCCCACGTCAGTGAAAAGCTAGATCCGCCCTGTCTATTATATGTTTATCTAATGTCAAATAAATTATTGATTGATTGATACTAGCCATATACATTTTACTGTATTATTAGACTGTGACATGTTTATTGGTGCCTGAGTTTGTGCTTGTTTGTGTGATTATTCTCATGATTCTTCAAGCTACAACATTTTAAGCTTTTCAGATCTATGTTTAATGTAGGTCTCTAATTACGTTTGACCTATGTAAACTTTGACCTTAACATTGAGATTTTTGCCTGGTCAGATTTCAACATGTTCAATACTAGTACACACCTCGTATTCAGACCTATAGCGAGAATAACAATTATCACTTCGAAGAAGGTATTAAAAGTCTTAAATAAGAAAGAAGATTCAAATTGACGGGGAAAAATATGTAGGCCTACACTCATAGAACGTGTTAGTCAGGGACACAAAACACGAGGAAAATATGAATCATAAAAATGTCCTAAATAGTTCATCCGGGGTTAACTAAATAGCTCAGAGATACAGAACGTCATATTATGTAGGCCCTACCAGATATGTATGTACTGACATTGGCCAACACTGCCTCAGTGTTGGCAATGTGAGAGTCATCGGCGCGATATAAAGTGCCGCCGGCGGCAATAATGGTTTAATACTTATTAGACCTACTGGGTGACCATTACAATCTACACATAACCATGATAACTGCTAAATGCAACTGGACCGAAAACTAAAGGGTAATCTTCGAATAAAAAAATATTTTTTGCGAAGGAGTAATCTATTGAAACATACATTAAGGTAAGATAGTTTGACTCTTTTTACAATGTAACTATTTAGTTAACGAAAAATGTTTTAGGTTCATAGTACACATGTGGGAATAGCCCAGCACTTCGGGAATAATGTGACCCCCAGCAGTTTTCTCATTTGTAGTGACCTCCACTTTTGTGTAACTACTTTCATCATAATAATTAATGCATATAGCTTTCGGAAATTTGAAGACCCAATGTACCAAATACAGAGTAATATTCATTCAAATACTAATTATTCAAGACACTGCTGATCCTTTAAAGCTTTTTACAACCCTGTCCAATTTTGCCTAGGTGTCCGTATCCACGCACTACCCAGCAAGCACGAGGCGTTGGTCCAATGTTGGGCTGACGTTGACCCATCGTCTGCGTCGTTGGCCCAGCACTAAACCAACGTTAGACTAACGTCTCATGTTTACTGTGTAGTTGAGAGGGACGTGGCGCAAAAATGGGTAATCCAAAGCTTGCAACATTGTTTCGATGTTGTATCCTTTGGCAAGACACTTAACCCTCAAGTGCTTCACTTGACGCAGGTGAAAATGAGTACCTGGTAGGACAGAGACGGCAATGTGTATGCTAAGTTCAATGCGCCGAAATGGCTGCAGGACTATATACTCTCCGTGGAGTTCAGATGACACACAACTGAACAGGTCCAACAGGACCAGGGAGTAAGAATGTAAAAGTCGTATGAAATACTTGATATCAGACTATAAGCCTGCACCTTTACCTTTTTGATTTTCAAAAAACAATTGGAGGGAAAACAGACAGATATTATGCAAATACACCACAGCAATTTCTATTGTGGCTGCCATTATGAGAGCATAAACGCTCACCATCATGTATGTGATGCAGATCTCGTGGCACAGAATGACAAACACATTATATTAGAGGTGATGATCATTGTCTAGAACAGTCTGAAAATGACATTAACAAACCGCATAATGCTAAGCATGCCATATTCAGGCTATAACAGTGTGGCGGTTCTACAACTCTCAGGTATAAATACGGAAGAACACAGCTTACATCAACAACATCAAAAGGATAACAGCCACATATTAGGCCTCCGCCTGCCTAGTGGCTCACGAGTGTGCAAACCCTGGCAACTCTAATATACCATTTGTAGAGGCTGAATAGGCCTACCACCACATGCCTGATCACCCGAGTCCTGTGATGACAAATTGACTTTGAATATGAACCTTATGGAGGCTTTGAAGCTTGAGTAGGCCTATATGAATGACAAACATACAAAGATGAATCAATGTTTTCTCCGTTCTGCACAGACAAGTGATACATGGAAGCAACTACAATTTTGGAGTTACAGCTCATGAAACTAGAAGATTCACCGTTTTTGTAAACAAAAACTGGAGATGTCTCTCCTCCTGCAGCTAAAAGATTGATAGCTAATACCCAGCAAACACGGGTCATTAACACAATGCTGTTTCAATGTTGAGCCAGCGTCGAAGAAACAGCATTGTGTGAATACCCCGTGTTTGCTGGATAGCTAAGTGGACCCGTATCAGCGGCCAACTCGCCTACCACACTATGCCAGGCAAACACCACACGTCAACCCAATGCCGGTTCAACGCTGTTCCACCTGGCCATCAACCATTCAACACTGGACAGTGCTTTCTGTTGGCGGTGGTGTGTCCACATAGTACAAGATGACACAGATCTAATGTCTGTTAAATGTTGGGCCAGCGTCGCCTGGCTATTATCCATTCAGCCCTAGTCAGTACTTCATGCTGGCAAAAGTGCGTACACAAAGTATACAACGCCCTAATGCCGTTTAAATGTTGGCCAGCGCCGTACAAAATGGCCTAACATCGGACTAATGTATGTTACACCGACATATTGCCGGGTCAATGGTGGGCTTGTGTAGCATAGACTATACAAGCACAATGCTTTGAATCAAAGCTGGGTTAATGTTGACCCGCCGTCTATGACGGTGGCCCACATTCAGTGTGACACCAAACACGACCCCCGGTAGCCCAATACTGGGTTAATGTTGGGTGAGCGTCATAGACGATGGGCCAACATTAGCCGAGCATTGGGTCAACATTGCGTGTTTGACCGCCTGCACGATAGAAAGCTGGACCGAAATAAATGGGACACTCACAGACAGGGACTCACAGACTGAGCGGACACAGGTAAAGCAACATGTCCCCACCTCTTCAGAGGGGGAGACATAACTAGAAGGGTCTAGTTTTTTGTAAACAATGGCTTTTGTAATTAATGTTAATAAATGGCTCCTGTAGACAGTAGAGACTATGTATTTTGATGTGGTGGAGCCCGTTTTTTATATCTACAGTAACTAAATCGTCTGTAGGCTCAATCATCTGGGCAACAGTTTTAATATCTTCACACTAAAATGTCACCTTACAACAACTGTCATTCACCACCCTAACTGGCCTAAGATTCTGTAATAAACGGAATTTATTATTCCGTTTTAGAACCACAGCGATGTGTGAAACACAATGTGGCTTGTCAACACTCCCAGCAAACGCGAGACGTTGACCCAATGCTGGCCTACCGTCTGCAATGCTGGCCCAGCATCAAACCAGCACTGGTTCAACGCCTCGTTTTTGATGGGCTGCGGGTCTGCAGTGCATACCTCAGCTAACACAAGACATTGAGACAATGTTGGCTTAATGTTGGGCCAGCGTCGTAGACAGTGGACCAACATTAAATCTGGCTCAATGTATCTGTTAGCGGGATGCATACTGCTGGCGACGAGTACAAGCCGACACCGACCCAATGTCTCTTAAATGTTGGGCCAGCGTCGCCGGTGCTGGCCACACGCTCGACTGCAATTGAGATATAGATGGGGACACTTAGTGACCGGAGATTGAACCGGATCTGAGATTCATGGTCTTGAAAAAGAAAAAATATTTTCTATGATAACATGAAATTTCTTGCTGAACCCCCAGCATGCTCGGTCACTATAAACACCATCTCAATTGCATGCGAGCGTTGCTGGCCAGTATCCATTCAGTCCTAGTCAGTACCTGAGTACTTCATGCTGGCAGGATTGAGTGCACATAACATACACCGCCCCAATGCCATTTAAATGTAATAATTATGTTGGCCAGCGTCGTACACAATAGTCCGGCATAAGACTAATGCACGTTA
This sequence comes from Flabesymbios commensalis, assembly GCA_964017125.1. Classification (NCBI taxonomy): domain Eukaryota; kingdom Metazoa; phylum Annelida; class Polychaeta; order Terebellida; family Flabelligeridae; genus Flabesymbios; species Flabesymbios commensalis. The sequence goes on from OZ024911.1 coordinate 52,577,348, forward strand.
CACCGATACATCGCTGGCTATACCGACTATTCCAGCACGATGCTTTGAACCAAGGTTGGGTTAATGTTGGCCCGCCGTCTGTGATGCTGGCCCACATTGAGCGTGACGCCAAACACGAGACCTTGACCTAATACTGGGCTAATGTTGGCCGAGCGTCGTAGACGTTGGGCCAAGCAATAGCCCAGCATTGGGTGAACGTGGCGTGTTTGACCGCCTGCACACTCACAGACAGAGACTCACAGACAGCGCTGAGCGGTGACAGGTAAAGCAACATGTTTCCACCTCTGTAAAGGGGAGACATAATAAGTTTATAGGTCTTATATATTATAGGCTTTGTCTGATATATGTTCAATCCGTCTTCTATGAGAGTCCCAGGTACTCTTATACATGGAAAAGCTTAGAAAATATGGCAGAGACATAAAAAAGCACAGATGATACAGATAAACAGGTTGCTACAGAGAAAGTTTTCGATTATGTGAATAGGGGGGGGGGGGGCGTCATAGCAGTGTCATTGGTTGGACGACTACGTCGCCGAACTGTACAATTATTATGCGTAAAAGTAAACGGAGTGGGCAACGCGTCGCCACCCTGCGATACACTGTTCATACACTGTTCTAAGACAATGAGGCCGCCATTAACGTGATCGCCTAGTCACATTGAGAGTTGAGAAACAAGAAACCCCACACAGGGTCGCCGGGGTTCGCATGCATGTATGACTGACGAGGCAGTAGGGCGCTCTACCAGTGCGCCACGTCACTCTCCCTAATAATTAGGCCTACGTCACCATTCCAGCGCTCTTTCAAGGAGAGTCGTATACAATGTTTAGTATATAGATAGCAATGAACATGTGGATCTTCAGTATTCATTCCCACCTAGATAAGGGTGTGAACGCGTCTGTACACAGTCTGTACACATCTATGACACTTTGATATGCCTGAAATCTGACAGGCAGGCAGGCAGGCAGGCAGGCATATATACATGAACGAATTTGTTATAGGTCGTTGCAATAAAATGTCTGTCGAAAAAGTATTGACACCAAAGGATGCAGGGAAATGGATTTCTGAAAACAGTGATGACGTTAAAATAAATTCTAAAGGCGTAAAGAAGCTAGCCGATCAGGTATGTATGTATTAGTTGTTTTTCTACTTTTTGTTATTGATGTTTTGTTAATCATAACGTTATATTACCTAAAATAATGTTCACTTTTTTTCAAGCGTAATTCAACATAACAGTTTCGTTATCTTTTATCTTACGATACAGCAACAATTTCATATTCCAGAAAATCCATTCAACTTTATGATCACATCTGACAGCTTTTCGTTTAACGGTACAGAACTTGACTAGACAGCATAATTGTTGTTGTGACCCTGTTTGTTGAACTACAGTATAATGAATGTTTTTCTTGATCTGTAGTCACATGGTAGTTATATGTTGTCTTAATTTATGGTTTTAATATGTTTGTTGTTCTATTGAGATGCACTGAATAATGAGGGTCCCAGCTACAATTTAGTTGAATCTACATCTTTTTGGTTTTGGTGGTGATAATAACAATTTATATTATCCAGCAAAAAATAATATGTTTGTTATCACTTAGAGATGAATCACTTGTTTAAATCTCACATTTTCGTCAATAGGCCTACCGAATAAATTAAAGGCAAGGGGGAAGCTAAACTTTGAACTCATTTAGGAGGCGCACTGTTTCTTAGCCATACTACCGGCTTTTAGAAATGAGCTTAAAAGTCAACTACTGATTTTGACAGAATGGCTTGAAGGGATTAACGACTCATACAAATCATATGACCGATAATAGAGCCAATAATGCAGTATCTCGGTATGTTTTTGTCTTATTCATTACTACCACTCGTCGTCGGGTGAGTAAATGAGTCGGCTAATCTGGCGCACTTCAGTTAATGTAATTTTAACATTTTCAGGTTTATGATCTTTTAAAGATGAAAGATCAAGATATACAAGTAGATCGCTGGCAACTTCATATCCTAAATCCAAAAACAAAGGACAGAGCTGCCGTCGACTGGTAAGTTTCAACTACAGCATGCACCCCTAGTATAGTTGTGATATAGGTCTACGTTTATTCTTTCAAAGTCGGTAGCAATAGACTCTGTCCCATGCCATAATATTTCCACAATAGTTTTTGTCGTCGTCAGTCATAACATTAGTCTCTTACTACGGGGTATAACATGTATGTTATAGAGATTGCCCTGACACATTGGTTATTGTTGTTGACGTAATATGTCTCCAGAAGCGTGCATTCTGAAGATGTTCTTATGAAACCGAAGGCCATGTCAACACCTGCTGCAAGGGTCAACCAAGGATACTACAACCCCTCCTTAACCCTTTATGAAAATAATGCATGGCTGCATTGCCACATCGCTAATGACTTCATGTCTGAACAGGACAATTAGGCCCTATACTTGTCCAGCTCTCATTAAAGGAACACGGTATATGCCTACCCTTCTCGTCTTCAGTCCATCATAGACGACTATAAGGGTGTAAACGCGTCTTTTTACAGCTATTACAATATTTACGTAAACTGTGGCGATGAGGTTGTTTTTTTATGTAATGTGTAACGTTTTCACATGGTATTTTCTACGTTTAATCGACACCGACGGCCAATTCGACCCGGTTGTGGTCCGAAACTCAAAGGTAATGGGTTCGAATCTTGGCCGTGTCGGATGTCTGTCATTGAGGTTGTGCATATATACAGTGCTCCGAGCTGTTCAAATACCTTCAGTGTTCAGTGCTCTATATGGTACTGTGCACTGTAAAGCACGCTTGATTAAGTCATTCAATAAGAATTAGTCCCAGAGCTAGGGGGGTTTATTTGTGTTGAAAGGTCCATACGATCCAAGAGTTCCACCTGTGAAATTTTCTTAGGAATCCGAATCTGCGCGTCTTACAAAAATCATCCTGTCCAAAAGTACCGTAAAAACCCTTTAAACATTAGTACCGTCAAAATCGCAAACCGAAATTTGAAATATTGCGTATGAGGTGATTGTTTGCCAAAACTGTGGTCATTTTCTTTTTCAATAATTTTTAAATTATTTATTATCACTCACATATGACACAGGCTCTCACATGGATGTAAAATATTTTGTGTCTGATCATTGACAAATGCACAAGAGAGCTTTAAGTTGGTATTTTAACCCTTAATTTGCCTTTTCTCATACTTTTTCAGTAAATAGTCAAAATACTTTTTTTCTCAGCTGATTTTTGTATGGTATACATGTTTAGTTTTGATTTAAACATGTTCTAGAACTATTGTTGACTTAAAATAAACCCATTTGAAATAAAAATAATGAGTTATGTGAACATATTACATGCTTTTTTGGTTAGACGAAAAATTTGCGCGCTTTTCTTTGGGCTCAGTTTTGCCCAATGAGTAGTGAAATTTTGGACTATAACAATATATTTTATATCAATTGAAAGCTACTGGCACAGGCCACGGATGTAAAATATTTTGTGTCTAATCTTTGACAAATACACATATATATAATATAAGTTCATGCACGTTTATGCGCGGGGATACGGTAATAGAAATGATGCCACATTTCTATCACTTCTACTGATCGGCTAAGATTACCATTACGATCAAAACGTACGTTAGCTAGCTGCATTATTAGCGAGAGTCTACTTATACGTCATAGTTGCGACACTATAACTGAATGTTTCTTACATTTACAGAATTGAAGTGGTTTGTATAAATTTCACTGAATATAGGTGCTTTTTAGTCATGATAGTAATACAAATACGATCGTTTTTTAAGAAAATCTTCACTATTATTTAATATTATTGCCTACGCCTTAATCATTGGTTTTATAATTTTTCAGTAGATAACATAGTATAAGATGCTATAACTCTATCATCATATTCAGTCATTTCACGATAAAGGCATATCACTATCACACTTAAATTAGAAACCTTGCACCTTGCACCTTGCATCACTAACCTCAAATGTGTAATCTTGGCATCATTTCACGATTGCTGCTACTCGTTCTATTGCAGGGTATTCTTGTCAGACGTTTTAAACTTCTCATTTTGGGCAGAAGAAGGAGAAAAGTGTGAAATTGAATTCGCAGGAAAGAGATGGACGGGATATCTGTCTTTTTGTGCCGCAATTAATAGAGCATTGCAGGTGGGTTAAAATTCACTCGAAATAATTATTTTCATGATAATTAGGCTGTATTGTCATTCTATGCAAGACATATATATATATAAAAGATCATAATCTTATGTTCTACTCTGTGTACAAGCAGAAATGCATAACCAGAAATGTATAGCTCCAGCCTGTTGATTTCAGACAGTATGTTCACCAAATTGCATATAACTCAAAATCTATTTCACTTATAAACTTAGTTCTGGTGTCATCAGAAAGAGCGATCATGTATCTTTTAATTGCGGCTTTTAATAATACTAGTAATGTTGTATGGTAGTTGCTGGATAGTAATATCCATCAAAAATTGAGGTAAAATTGCCATTTCACATGTATGTCCCGCCTATACATGTAGACCTAGTTCACTTTCTGGGCACATGCGGCGCTTCTGTGCCTTATTTACATGTTGACCAAAACATGAGCACGTGCCATCTGCATGTTTTCTCACAACATTGCCATGTGGTTCTGAGGAGAAACAAGCTGTACACAAAATTTAACCAAGCATGACAGGCTACACAAAATTCATGGAAATTCTATGATGGCTTGTTCTTGTCGTTTTATTACTAAACGAGAATGCTACGCTACCTTGGAATGAATGTCCCTTCATAGCAACATATAGCTAGGTTAATTGATGCCGTCTTGCTTAATCCTAAATTATTCATTAATTTAAATAATTAATTAAAGATTATTAATTTTAATTAATTAATTAATTAATTGAAAAATATATCATCATAATTTATTGACTGACTCACTGATTGATTGCTTGTTTAAATAATTGATTGATTGATTGATTGATTGATTGATTGATTGATTGATTGATTGATTGATTGATTGATTGATTGATTGATTGATTGATTGATTGATTGATTGATTGATTGATTGATTGATTGATTGATTGATTCCATCGATTGATTGATTGATTGATTGATTGATTGATTGATTGATTGATTGATTGATTGATTGATTGATTGATTGATTGATTGATTGTTTGATTGATTGATTGATTGATTGATTGATTGATTGATTGATAATTTAATTGATTGATCGATCATAGGTGTACATTTTAATCTCTCTTAGTGGAGAACATAATAATCACGTACGATAGTGTATAAGCGCTTATAATAGTTACATCTACGGGCATCCTCCTAGCAAACACAAAACGTTATATCCATGTTAGTTCAATGCTGGTTTAACTCCGTAGATGGTGTACCAACATTAAAACAGCATTGGTTGAGCGTCTTCTGTTAGCTGTCAATTGGCGTAGATGAGCGTGTATATCATATGAGCTCCCACTTCCCCTTCACCATGAATTTCAGTGTGATTTTGTGTTTGTTTAAATTCATTTATTTATATATATATACATGTAATTGCAAACCTCCATATGACTACTACTTGTTTTATAAAAGATATATATAAAAGAAAAAATACACTGACAACATTATTACATAGTTTATCCTTTATCCTAGAACAACATCAAGTTTTATGTTAGTCGTGAAAGGGTTAGTTATAATGTGCAAAGGTGATTTGTCGTCTGCACGGAGATGTGGGTCAATAATATATCTGAAACAATGTAGTTAACGGACAACAATGGGCCCAATAAAGAAACCTAGTACACTCACTTCTAAAGATTTCTTATATTACCCATTGTTTGCTATGGGGACACGGGACGATTTCCACTGATCATCCGACAACACATAAAAGCCGTAAAATATTGGTGTAGAATTCTAAAACTATCTCAGAGCCATCCAGTCAGAAATGCCTACAATATGCTCCTTGAGCTAGATGGCATTGGCTTCACGAATTGGTGTTCCCGTATTCGCTCTGTCCTCTAACGAGCCGGGCTTTTCATGCTTTTATTTAAAGAATCAATTGTTGGAATATTTACACAGCAGTGGAGAAAAGATATTGAGAGTTCGAGTAAGCTGCGCACATATGCATTAGTAAAAAAATATTTCTGTGTTGAACCATATATCTTACACACAAGGGGTAACCATCTCATAACATCAATGGCGAGATACCGAATGAGCTCACATGATCTAAATATAGAAAGAGGACGATACAATAATCCAATCACTCCAATAAACCAGCGAATATGCACAAGGTGTGAATTAAACGAAATTGACGACGAAATACATCTTCTTCTCCACTGTAACGCTATGAATAATGAACGCAAAATCTTGTTTAACTCGATAACCGCAACTATCAATATACAGCCGACAAATGAAATGTTTCTACAAATTATGACATCTAGAGACATAACAGTGGTGAAGTCACTAGCGCAATTTATCTTTGGCTGTTTCAAACAAATTAATTGTTAAAAACACCGAGTATAATAAATCAAAGTCACCTATCGCTATGTTATCCATATTATCATGCCTTCATGATCTGACTTGGGTATTACCACATATCAGGACGGCTGTTGCTCTCGGATTTATTATTTGGCTTTTTAGGGCCGGTTAGGGACGTTTCCGTCGCCTTTGTTATCAGACGAGGTGGGGCCTTATGGAGGATTTCAGAGTTGCCAAGTCAACTGATTTTATCTATGAGGTCGGGAATGTTTTTCTTCGATTGTAACTCCGAGTATGTGGTACTAACTAGGTCGTGAGTGAAATGGTATGAAATAAACAATAAAGTGAATTAAAATAAGCTGTAATGTTGTTTTTTTGTGCGAGGGCCATATAGGTAATAAATCACTAGTTAATTAAATAAACTTTAATGTTATTGTGTGTGTGCCATGTCCTGCGTGAATGCCACACATAATTATTATCCGTAATTGTCATTGTTATTACATCACTAAGTCTGCAACACTCGATAATATGGATGGTTCTGATGCTATACTTTGTTGGCAGTCGACGAACCACAATGTCCGACTTTTATTAGTATATATATATTGTGTTACGGTAGTAGTACTGTTATTACGTTGTTAAGTTTACACCACTAGTCATTATCAGGGAATCTCCGAGTTCATAGCGACTGTGCTTGCATGGTCACATGGCTCGGAGCTACCTGTTTCGCGGATTGCCACATTAATTGTACTGCTTTATATTATATATATATATATATATATATATATATATATATATATATATATATATATTAAATACCATATAATTTTTACCATTGTCTTATTTCATACTCCAGTTACTGTAGCATAATTATGCACCTGTATATATTTTTGGTTTCTACGCTTTCCAGAGTGTCTTTTTTGCTACTATATATAATTGGTATATTAAACATAGTAGCTATTTTATCTCTGGTTTTGGTGCGGGAAGCAAAATGATAAACCCCCATGTTATATTGGCTATGCCTTTTAATTTTATTTTAAGAAGTAGTCATTTGTATTACCGAAATACCCAGTTTTTATTATGGCAATGCCACCTAACATGATTTTAGTTGTTTATCATACCATGTATATTGTCTTATATGATTTTAACAAACTAACATTCTTGTATATACATGTACATATATCTCTCTTATTACAATGACAAATAAGTCTGTAATGACTTTTATTTCTGTCAATAAAATATCTGTCTGTCTGTCTGTCTCTATGGGCAATATTATACCATTTAGCCACCCGACAACAAAATTATATACTTTAATGCAATCAGCCATTAATTTGTTAATAATGTAGACTAGCTGTCGATCAGTTAAAACAATCGCTGATCTGAGTTAAAATGGCCACCATTCACACCTTTTCAAGTACAAATTCCAAATTTAATTTTCTGGTATATTATATACGTGGCGGGATTTTTAGATGTCGGGAGGGTGGCAATCTGCCACTCCGCCTGTGGCCACCCTGATCGCGGGGTGCGGCAGCCTGCCCTTGGCCACCCTGTCCGTGGGGTGCGGCACTCTGCCCGTGGCCATCCTGCCCGTGGGGTGCGGCACCCTGCCGTGAGGTGCGGTGGGGTGGTCGTCCCTACAGAGTGTGTTTTAGACCAATCTTTGCAGGACGTTGGGTCTCGGTTTTAAATAAAAACCTCTAAGATTATTTTAGTATTAGACTGTCTACTGTTCTGTATGACAGATAATGAAATGAATGGGGCTTTATGCCACCTTTGTGCACATATAGGCTAAACTGGGCTAGGAAAACCTCCTGAGGTAAACGAGATGACACTGCCCTCCAGACGGTCTGATGCCGAGCTCGTTACCTCTCGGTCCCGGTCCCCACAATATTGAATATCTGCGAGTCAGCAGGGAAGAAACATTTGGTTTCTTTGAAACTTGAATGCTAGAGCGGGGTTTGAACCCGCGATCTCCGACTTTCCAAGCAGGCCGGCAGCTTTAACAACTGCACCATGTCCCCCGCCCTGTATCCCAGCTAGAGAACGTTCCAGTCAATGAACAGAATTAATGAACACGAGGCGTTGAACCAACGTTGGCATAATGTTGAGCCAGCTTTGCAAATGTATACTTATAATGAATTAGTAATACATTTGAAACGTTTGAGTGTCATAGAAAATGTTGATTTTGTTCAATCACAGACGTATTTCAGCTTTTACAGCTCAGTAACCCAGTAAACATCAGGCGTTGAACCAATGCTGGTTCATCGTCTGCAACGCTGGCCCAATAATGTACCACGATTAGTTATGAATGTTAGCATGGGAATCATTGAATTTATGTTCCTTTACTGGCTCAATGTTGTAGATGGTGGTTCATAATTGAACCAGTTTTGAGGTTTGTTGTAAAATGGTTAGACCAGTTGACAGGCCTACAGCACCATTCATTCATTCATTCATTCATTCATTCATTCATTCATTCATTCATTCATTCATTCATTCATTCATTCATTCATTCATTCATTCATTCATTCATTCAATTATTCATTCATGCATTCATTCATTCGTTCGTTCGTTCGTTCGTTCGTTCGCTCGTTCGTTCGTTCGTTCGTTAGTTCGTTCGTTCGTTCGTTCGTTCGTTTATTCATTCATTCATTCATTTATTCATTCATTCATTTGATGAACTAATAAATTTCGATATTTTATGTTTTATGTAATTCGGTGTGATAGTGTAGTACAGTGCAGTACAGAACATTTCACAGTCTGCAAAATCAGTCCAAGTTCTTGTTCATCTTGACCGCGGGGTTGGGGCTGAGCTGTGGGGTCTAGTGTGGACTCATGTTTCAATTTATGCGGGATGCTTGTACTCTACATATGGCCTATTACCTGGAACACCTTTAATAAATTATTGTCAATTACCCCACGCTCATATCAGGCGTTGACCTATTAAATGTTGAGCCAGCATCGGAGATAGTGGTAAGCAAAGGAAAATGTCAATTTGAGACCACCATTGAGTTTAGCCGTGTATTACAACGGCCTATGCGAGCGCAGCGAGCTGCTGCATATAGCGCTACATTGAGTTTGAACTTCCAAGATTCAAATATGCTGGTATCCCGCCTGGACACATAGCATTGGCTAACACTAGAGATTGAGCCAAATGTTGTTCCAACTATAGATATAGATATATATATGACAGCTCTTTAAAAACTAACGATTAGATAATAATTTCATTTTATTTTCTCATTCAAGTAATATAATGCACCTAGACAAAAATGACAACCATATTATTTTCCTAATCTTCATGATATTTTTAGTGACATATGAGCCTGTTTATTTATTTTGGGCCATCCAATTTGGAATGTCCGATGAAAACATATGATTCCTAAGAGCAAACATATGTTTCTCTATATGTACTCTATAATAATATTATGTATGCTTAGCTATAGGCCACTATGTGCGATTTTTATCTGCTCTTTTCTGAGGGACACAGTCATCCAGGTGTTGGTCGCTAACACACAGTATTTTGTGCCTCAAGCCATCTTGGATTTTCAAACAACAAACCAAAACGCCCTATGAGAGAAGTTTGTTGGTTGTCATAGCTACAAGCTAATTTAATAATTATGAGTTTCGAATTTATCACAGAGGACCCCGGGACATACATGTGGACAGGCAGTTTGAACGTGGTATCTGATTGATATTACCATCCTACAACTACCATATAATATTTAAAATTGTACTAACAATGTCAATTTAAAGATACATGATCGCTCTTTCCGATGACACCAGAACCAAGTTTATGGGTGAAATAGATTTTGAGTTATGTGCAATTTGGTGAACATACTGTCTGAAATCAACAGTGTGTATGCTTGTATGCTGACTACTTGTAAAGTAATCAGATACTACGTTTTGTCTAGTATACATATAGTTCTTCATATATATCTATCTATCACATAGTTCACACTTTCTGTAGTGTTAATTTTCAACAATAGCTATGCTTTCAGGAGGGGATTCCATTTACAGATCCTGCGTACTACAGCAAGATCACAAGAGAACAATTACAACATATCTTACGATCGGACTCAGATTATGCCATGCCTATGCTGGAGGAGAGATTAGAAAACTTACACGCAGATGGTAAAGTGATCATGGAGGTAGATAATACAATTTTCGCTCACTTGAAGTTGTGGATCGCGTCGCGAAGTGGGCGCCATGTTGACTTGATGTTGAGCCACAGTCACAGATGTTGAAAGCAAAATACAATTTTCTGTTTGTGCAGTGTCGCTAGTTCGACGTTTTTAACTGTACCAGAGTAAATTTCCAGAATTACGCATATCTAGAATCTTTCAAGAACACTATTCCATATTGCGATTCATCTCACCGCAATTTTTCCGTCTGAGGCCAGAATATTAGTTTAAAATTATATTCCACGTTATTCAATCCATTAAGGTCTCTCAGATTTCAGCTGATCGTGTAACTCGTTCATCAACATCATCAAAAACAGCATTTTAGCTGTTAGTTATTCAATATTCACGACTAGTATAATACGTTGATTACCTGTACAATGCAGGTATAAATTTGGCTCCTTTTTTAAAACACGGTAGCAAACAAGCCAATGAAGCCATGCCTCATCCCCTCAGACCTATTTTTTAAAGCCCTATTCATTCATTTCACGTAGGCCTAATATGATGTGTGTTTTTAGAAATATGGTGGAACTTATGCAAATGTGATCAAAGAAAGCAAGGGCAGTGCTCAAAATCTAGTGCAAATAGTTCTACGTGATTTCCCTTCATTCCGCGACGAAGCTATTTATAAAGGAAGGAAAGGTGAGAGTGTGAACCAATGCTGATTTATTGTTGGTCCACTGTATGCGACGCTGGCCCAACACTAAATCATCATTGGTGTGTGATTAGTGTGCTCACGCAGTTTACAAAATAATACCAAATCTGTAAATGTTTCTATCATGTAGGCTAGAGTATACATCATTTTTAGTCCGCCTTTTAATTATGAAAAAAAGTGGGCTAATGCAAATTGAAGTTCGGTGTTGGCGTCGGCAGCGGCGTTAACATTTACTTGTGGGCACGATAACTTGCCAAGTTTTTCATGTATTCTGCTCATATCTGTTCTGCATGTTTCTAATAACCCGTTGGCGACGAGCTACTGTCGAATAAGCTCTTTTTAAACTAATAGTGAAAAAAAAGTGAAAAATAACTATGTGTAATTCTCTTTGATCAGCGATATTATTAGAAATATATATAAAATGCTAATGAAATATAAATTAAAGGTAACATTATGTAGATCTTTGTGTCCATTAGGTGAGTGAGATGTCATAATAATTAAATAAAAAAATATGATGCCATGATTAAATGTAAAATATTTCATGTGATTAAATTAAAATAATATCCAAATAAAACTAACTGGCGTTACGCTAGGAAGGCGATAATATTCACCTATGGTATTAGAAATCATTGATCTCGAGGTAGAAAGATCTGCAATCACTAACTTTTATAAATCATTGTTCTCGAGGAACAAAGGTCTGTGCAACAGTTATTATCATTTTATCATAATTATGTCACCTTGAACATGATCATTATTCTACTGACATGGTATTACTTCTTGCAGTCGCCATCTGGAAACGTGTTCAAATCCTAGTTGCTGATACATGGGCGTGTTGCAGTGGTGAAGGTTTAGGTAATTTCGACGACATCGGCACACTGACAATGTTTGCTGATTATAGGTAAGCTGACGATGCTGAATATTGGGTTGTGTAGGTCTATTAATCGAGTATCCTACTCTATTTATAATACAGGCCTACAAATTTATTTATTTAAAAGCAACATATATGCCCGCCTTATTCACACTTGACCTATATTTCAAGTCGTACTTATCATTTTTCATAAGATACTTGAATGATATTTAATTCAAATATAACATCTTTTATTTTGCAGAATTCCTCAAGCTCTGTACTACTTTGGGGTCCTTGAATATACAGACGAGTTCATGAAGAAGCTTAAAAACAGTATGTTGTGTTTAACTTATTCTAGATTGTTGATAAAAAACCTTGATTTTCCATGCTTTATAATTGCCGCCTTAGTATAAACATATTTTTATTTACCAATTGGAACAATACAAAATGTAATACAGGTTCCTCTCGGTTGGACAAAATTAGAGGACATTATAATGTTGCTGTGGTGGCGGCTCTGCGGCCGCACTGGTAGGCTCCATTTAGAGTTGAACATGAATCGAGCGCAGGACGGAACTAATATTTAAACGTCGAGGTTATTTTTTGATAATAGAAAAACGTTTGCTACGGGTAAGGAAAGTATCAACAATCTGAACGATATTCTCATTTTCAGTTGGATAGCCTTGTAAAATAGTTTGTAGATTTAAATCAACCTGTATGTCGATGAACGATCTCTGCATATCGTGTCTGGCATCTTGATAAAGTGGACAAGTAAAGAAAAACTGTTCTGTTGTTTCTGGTTGTCCGCATGCACACAAGTTCTTTTCGATAATATGCATGTCAGCCAAATGCAGATGTAATTCGCTGCAGTGCATGCGGATTCTCGCGAGTGTTATGTTTATTTTTCTGCGACCACTGTAATAATAAGGGGGAGCAGGTGCGATAACTTTCGATAATTCTGCTTTTAAACCTGATTTGGATTCAATTGAACGTATGGACTCATCTAAATTATTCCAGAATTTAGTAGTACTTGGGAAAAAAGAACTCTTAAATGTTTCTGTTTTGCAGTTGTATAAATTAGAGTCATCTCTGTTGCGTAAAGTATATCTTGTTCGATCGCGAACATGACCAGGTAGATAGTCATTTAAATACTGGGGTGATTACCATTTATAATATCATGGTAAAACAAACATTTATGCTGCTGACAGCGGTGTTGCATGTTCTCCCAACCGAGTTCAAAAAACAGCATTACTAGACGTACCGCGTATGGCACAAGAGATGATTCTCCCAGCTCTTTTATGTACAGATTCTATTTGTGCTTGTTCTTCTTTTGTACAGTTATCGAAAACTATATCAGAGTACTCTAAGCTAAGTCTAATAAATGATTTATATAAAATTTCAAGCGTTTTCCGATTGACATTCCGTGAGATGTGGTTAAGTATGTAAATTTTGGTGTTTGCGGTAGCACAAATATTATCAATATGGGTTCCCCATTTTTAATTTTGCTGTATTACAATGCCGAGATGTTTATGGTGCTTGACCCGGGATATTGGCTCGTCAAAGAAAAACAAGTTATGGGATTCTGGACATGATTTAGACGGACTAAATGTTACTAGCCACTGGTTTGCCCACTCCTCCATTATTTTTAGATCTGCCGATAATATTTCGTCGTTTCTGGCCGAATTATTGCTTGAAATGTAAATCATATTATCGTCTGTATAGATTTGGGCCGAGCACCGAGCCTTGAGGTACACCTGCAGTAACGGTACCCCAAGACGAGTATTCACCATTGACAACGACACGTTGTAGCCTGTTTGACAAATAGCTGGAGAACCAATCATTGATATTACCTGTGATACCTGCACATTCAAGTTTATGGAGCAATCCCTGATGCCATACACGGTCAAAAGCCTTTGAAATATCACCAAAAAACAGCACGGACCTTTTTTCGTCAAGAGCTCGAGATAAAATATGATATATATGGACAAGTTGTCTTACAGTGCCATCACCTGGCTGAAAACCAGATTGAAATTTTGCGAGAAGATCATTGTCGCTAATATGATTAAATAAATACTTAAAAACACATTTTTCAAGACACTTCCCTACAACAGAAAGTAGTGAAACTGGTCTATAGTTATTACATAGATGTGGATCTCCTTTCTTAAAAATTGGGGAAACATTTGCTCTTTTCCAGATATTTGGAATTAGATTATCGCGTAGCGACTTATTAAATAGACGGGTCATGGGTTTGGTGATAGAAGTAACCGTCATTTTTAACATTCTAGGTCTGATGCCATCGGGTCCACTAGCTTTTGAAACTTTCAAAGATTTTAAAATATTACACACCTCGTCTTCGGATAAAATAAGATTTTCTAGACGTTCATTTGTGAGATACTCGGTTTCAGCAATAGTTGCATTAGATGTGTCAATAGTGGAATGATTTATTCAATAAATTTTCCTTTTCAGTAGAGTTGTTTGTGGTGTCACCGTTATCACAAATTAGGGCAGGGATAGAAGAAGTTTTGTTCCAGCTGATAAATGTTTTAACAGTTTGCCACCAGCTACGGTAATTTAAAGGTGCCGCTGTGGATTTTGTTTATTTGTTTTTGTTTAAATTCATTTTTGGCAGCTTCAAGTGCATGAACATACTCGTTCATGCACAGCTGCTGATGTCGCCGGCAGTAAAACAGTCATCCCAGTTATGGTTTGATAGAGATGTGTTCAGACCTTCCCGGTCGGCTTTACTATAATCCCAGACAGATCTAGAAAAGGCTTTATTTGTATTTTTTGAAAATTTTAATTGACACGTTATTTCGCAATAATCACTTGTTTCAAGTGGAGCGCCCACAGAAATATCGGTTATAGACAAATGAACGCTAAGTAAAAATTGGTCTAAAACTGTTGCGGATGAAGGTGTTATTCTAGTTGGTTCATTTATAAGAGCGGACATATTGTTGGAATTAACAAAATTTAAAAGATTATGAACATCTCTGGTATTGAAATCAGAGTTCATATCACCGGTAATAATCATGTCACTGTAACCAGCTTGTCTCGGAGTCAACGGAGTATTGAATATCCTCCCAAAAACAGGCACCCGAGTCAGGTGGTCGGTAGCAAACGCCAACCAACAACTTAGTTCGAGATACAATTTCGACCCACAGCATCTCTAGATTGGGGAGCTCAAGTTCAGGCTTCCGAATTGAAACCAGAGAGTCTGAGACGAGAACTGCAACACCGCCGCCAGATCTTCCTGGTCTGTCGCGACGAAAAATAGGTAAATAATTAGCATGTTGGACTTCTGGTGAATCAGCATGGACAATTTTCGGTCAAAGCTATTATATCATAGTTATTGACAATGTTAAATAGGGAGCGCAATTTAAATGGGCAATTTAGACCACGCACGTTACCGTGCCATAACGATATGCAGTTGTCGATCAACGGGCCAGGATTTAAATGGATATCACCAGAAAGTAAAAGTAGAGACATTATTATCAACAATGATACTAAAATATATAGATAACGCAGTAATGAGAACTGGTGATTAATCGCCACAGAGTCCACCCCCACCACAACATCACAAAGGTACACAATAATAATGTCCATTATTCACTCTATATGTGTTCAGAAAAAAAAATTGAAAACTAAATCTAAGCTTACGTTATAAACAATAAGCTCCAACAATGCCACCTTCCTCCTGATTTCGAAGTGTCACGTCACATATTAGACATATATTTCTATAAGAAAAAAATAAAAGCGTTTATATATGAAAAAAGTTAATAGGGGGCCTACTAAATTGTTCTTCTTGTCACAATTACAAATGCTATGACTTTAGCTCTTTTTTTTGTGGATCACAACGGGTGCAATATGAGCTTACCTATAAAGCCATTTGTATATAATTGATAACATTAATCTGATACTCACACGTCATTTTATGTCATATTTTAGAAACCATGTTAACAAATGGCGAAAGACAGGAAGTGGAAATACGAGGATGTAGTATATGGGCAGTTGAGGTAAAACCGAATCACTTCTTTTTTGTTTCTAGCTCTTTATTATAGTTTTTAAAAAAGGAGGAACCATAACATGTGTGTGTTAAATAGTTGAAAAAGTGTTGGGACCAGTCATCTCTATTATCTAGTTGGAACTATTGAATATGATCATGTTTGCAGTTCATATTTGTTAAATGATTTTATTGGATAATATTTGCAGTGAAATATAAATGGATATGATATACTATATATACGCTATTACTACCTCTGCGTAAACGTTTCATTTTTATTCTCTCTCTTCTCATAGCTCGTGGTTGAAGTCATTAAACAAACGATAGCAGAAGATGAAGACATGGATGACAACACCATCGTGAAT
This sequence comes from Flabesymbios commensalis, assembly GCA_964017125.1. Taxonomy (NCBI): domain Eukaryota; kingdom Metazoa; phylum Annelida; class Polychaeta; order Terebellida; family Flabelligeridae; genus Flabesymbios; species Flabesymbios commensalis. The sequence continues at coordinate 52,593,840 of OZ024911.1, forward strand.
GCTGCTCTTATTGATCACTTTTTGTGGGATCTGAGACAGAAAAAAGCAAAGGAGACAGCTCACGTTCCATTCCACAGGGTGCGCTGTATCTACTACTGACATGCAGCAAAGAAACCTGGATCATCCATCACCTTGGAGTAGAGATTTGCCAATTATCACTTTGTAAATTGGCAATCAACACCATTTGATTATTAGCCATTCATCAGCAAAATACAATCAACGATATTTTCTCAAACTACAAAGTTTTGCTGTTTATTACATATGTAGTTAGGTAGGTAGGTAGGTAGGTATGTAGGTAGGTAGGTAGGTAGGTAGGTAGGTAGGTAGGTAGGTAGGTAGGTAGGTAGGTAGGTAGTTAGGTAGGTAGGTAGGTAGGTAGGTAGGTAGGTAGGTAGGTAGGTAGGTAGTTAGGTAGGTAGTCAGGTAGGTAGTTAGGTAGGTAGTTAGGTAGGTAGTTAGGTAGTTAGGTAGGTAGGTAGGTAGGTAGGTAGGTAGTTGGGTAGGTAGGTAGTTAGGTAGGTAGGTAGTTAGGTAGGTAGGTAATTAGGTAGGTAGGTAGTTAGGTAGGTAGGTAGTTAGGTAGGTAGGTAGTTAGGTAGGTAGGTAGTTAGGTAGGTAGGTAGTTAGGTAGGTAGGTAGTTAGGTAGGTAGGTAGTTAGGTAGGTGTGTAGTTAGGTAGGTAGGTAGTTATGTAGGTAGGTAGTTAGGTAGGTAGGTAGTTAGGTAGGTAGGTAGGTAGGTAGGTAGGTAGGTAGGTAGGTAGGTAGGTAGGTAGGGAGGTGGGTGGGTAGGTAGGTAGGTAGGTAGGTAGGTAGGTAGGTAGGTAGGTAGGTAGGTAGGTAGGTAGGTAGGTAGGTAGGTAGGTAGGTAGGTAGGTAGGTAGGTAGGTAGGTAGGTAGGTAGGTAGGTAGGTAGGTAGGTAGGTAGGTAGGTAGGTAGGTAGGTAGGTAGGTAGGTAGGTAGGTGGGTAGGTAGGTAGGTAGTTAGGTGGGTAGGTAGTTAGATAGGTAGGTGGTTAGGTAGGTAGGTAGATAGTTAGGTAGGTAGGTAGTTAGGTAGGTAGGTAGTTAGGTAGGTAGGTAGGTAGGTAGTTAGGTAGGTAGGTAGTTAGGTAGGTAGGTAGGTAGTTAGGTAGGTAGGTAGGTAGTTAGGTAGGTATGTAGGTAGGTAGGTAGGTAGTTAGGTAGGTAGGTGGTTAGGTAGGTAGGTAGTTAGGTAGGTAGGTAGGTAGGTAGGTAGGTAGGTAGTTAGGTAGGTAGGTAGGTAGGTAGTTTGGGTGGGTGGGTGTGTGGCTGGCCTGAGTGGGTGGGTTGACTTTGGTGGCTGGCGGGCCGGCGGGCGGGCGGGCAGGCAGGTCAGACCCACTCCATTTCAACTCCTATTGTGTTTATAAATATTGAATTTACTTGAATTGTATTTATTGGCTAGGTGTCAGCTACTACACGTAGGACTACAATCGCTGGTCTATCTTATGCATATTGACACCGACATGAATTAGTATACAGGCGTCAACAGATTAGGTAGCAGGCGCACCCATCCAAGGCCTCGACGTAGCACTGCGTAAAAAGGACAAAAAGTACATTTGATTCAACATTTAATTTAAGTGATTAAAACGACATGTTCCCTGTCATATGCAGTAGGCCTACTAGTGAAGTAACAGTTAGTCGTCCCCCTCTGTGGTATTCAGGTTTCATAGAAATTAAATGTTTCATTCCTAGCCACTCATAAAGATTCAGTATTGTGGGGAACCTCTGCCATTGAGAGGTAGCGCACTCGATGATATTGATGGTAAAATTTTATTCACCAGCTCGTTTTTTAAATAATTAAAAATGGGCAATCAAAAAATTCACACGTCATATTCCCAGAATTGTTCACCGCACCCGTCCTAGGGTTTGTTAATATTCATTCATCATCCTCTGGAGGTTATCCTAGCCAAGTTTGGCCTCCATATGCAAAAAGGTGTAAAAAGCCCCATTCTTTCCTTATCTTAGGCCTACAGGCATTTTGTTCACTCTGGTGATACCAATATGCTTGAAACACATTTGAAGATCATTTCAAGTCATTTAGTCCCTTTTACTTGTAACATTCATTAAGAATGACAAGTGTAGGCCTATGTTAAATATTGATACGTGTCCACCCTGGAAATTCGGTGTTTCACCTGAAAGTCATCTTAATTTTCATCAAGCAATGTGACTTTATTGGCCCAATGGCATCGCCATTGTCTGTCGGTGCTGCCCCAAAGATGGGTTCAACGGTTGTTGTTAGACCCACGCATGTCCCATCAACTCACTGAAAATGATTTTTTTTGGTTGGGCGTTGTCATTCGCTGGGCATGCGTCACAAAATGTCTTGAAAATGTATCAAGAGCGCTGGATGAACGTATAATTTTACTATATGCATCAACCCTTGCACAGATTTGGCCTACTGCGTGTCCAAAAATGTGAGCTTTATTGTTCCTCGTGTGAATGTAGGCCTAGATATTTATAATTATGCTACCATCTCTTTTCATATCATATTGACCAAGTGTTGTTTTTATGCTGGACCAGCTTCGTAAGTGAGTGAATAATGCGTTACGTCGCTTTCTGCAGAGTCGACTTCGCTTGGACTCGGGTGGACCAACAATAAAACCTCATTGGGTCTCACGCTGTTAGAAATAGACTTTTGCCCCTTTGGACCCATTATAAACAGCCGGGTTCGTACACTTAGCCAATTCAGAAATTTAATACTTTTTCAAAGCTTCAATACTCAACCCTTGTCCTGCTAGGCCCGTATATATAGGCCTAAGTTTTCAAGCTAATTTCAAACCAAATAATATCGTCACTTTGCTATGAAGTGGCAGATACACCCTGTCATATCCAAGGGGGCGATTTGTCACTGAAATGGATAATATAGTGTAAGCCTACAGATACACAATTGTCTTTACACCATTGTCGTTTATAAAATATTGGCTCTTTAAATAACAGTTTTTCAGTGTGATCTCGAAGCTTTAACAGTGCAACATTGTTAGTAATTTCACAAGGTCATTAAAGTGAGACACAGCTTAAGGTATTGGCAATGCGAAGAGCATGAGCACTGCACTTTTTAGGACAAACATTACACTTGGCATGAATGTTATTAATTAGATCTATTAAATTACCTCTTTTAAATGTATGTTTTAATCAGAAATTACTTCCACTACCACCTTCTGGACCATCTTTTAAATCTTACTTCTACTGGCAGGAGATGTCAGCCTAAATCCGGGTCCATCCGGCTCAAATGAAAGAATCAAAATTGCAACAATGAATGTTCGATCTATCAAACCTAAAACTGCCCCCTTCTCCGAATATGTAACATCTAAAAATCTGGACATTGTGGCAGTGAAACATGGTTAAAAGATGATGAAACAAAATTAACGATAGCTGATATCTCACCTCCTGGCTATTCGTTTTTTCACGAACCTCGCGCAGATCAGCGGGCAGGAGGAGGCATACTAGTGTCTGACCAATTAAAAACTGACATTCATCCTCTGCACGTATCGGAAACAATTTGTTCAGTGGTTTCGTTGTCTGCCTGTATAGGCTTCAAAACGGTACATGTCAATTTTTTGATGAATTTCAAGATCTACTTGAGAGCATAATTTCACTGCATGACAATGTGTATATATTGTGAGATTTCAACTTACATCTAGATAACTCAAATGGAAACACCAACAAATTCAATGAAATCCTCACATGTTTCGATCTGAAGTAGCATGTTAATTTTCCAACTCATGTCCATGGTCATTGGCTAGATCTGCTAATCACCAAACGCATTTCTTATTCTATCAAATCAGTTTTTTCGGCAGCAGGTATCTCGGACCATCTTGCGGTCATGTCAGAAATTGACTGTTGTAAGACAAAATATGGAACAAAGAAAAAATATCGTTTCATAAAAAAAAAAAATTGATTATGAATCGTTTCATTCAGATATTCTCAGTTCGGATCTAATAAAGAAACCAGAATGAGATCTCTCGGCACTATGTCAACAGTATGATTCTGTTTTTAGCTCTATTTTAGACAAACACGCTTCTATAACTACAAAGACTCTAGCTGCCCAGAAAATCACCAACTCCATGGATGACTCCGGAAATAATGAGGGCTAAAACCCTTCGCCACAATCTCGAACGAACATGGCGCAGATTACAGGCCTGTATCCAGCGTAAGTTTCATTTCCAAAATCTTAGAAAAGATAGTAGTCAATAGGCTGAAAGCTCATATAAAAAATAACCATCTATCTAATCCATTACAATCGGCCTACAGGAAACATCATTCTACAGAATCGGCTCTACTAAAAGTACATAACGATATCATTATTAGTATGGACAAGGGTGAAGTTGCGGCTCTAACCTCGCTTGACTTGTCGGCCGCTTTTGGCACCATTGACCATGCTACATTAACAGATAGACTTTCTGATTGGTATGGAATATCTGGCCAGGCTCAATTTTTTTTCTTCTTATTTGCAAAATATACTATAGGCACCAGTCCGTAAAAATTAAAGACACTTTTTCAGATAAAGTCACACTCTCCTATGGAGTTCCACAGGGCTCTGTGCTAGGACCAGTGCTTTTTACTTTATATACTACACCACTCAGCGCTATTATCTCTAGTTTTGACATAAACCACCATCTTTATGTCGATGATACTCAAATTTACATGTCTCTATCAGTTTCAAACGCGAAGGAATTTCTTGAGAAGTTGCAACATTGTTTAATAGGTGTGTCGCCCTGGATGACAGGATCTAAGCTGAAGCTTAATCCTAGCAAGACAGAATTTCTCCTTATTGGGACCAAACTTCAACGAGAAAAATTCTTGAATAATTCCCCATGCTTACTTCTAGGTCAAGACACAAATCCATCTACATCAGCTAAAAATCTTAGTGTACTATTCGACAGTAGCCTGAATTTCCGAAAACACATATCCCAAACATGTAGGGCATGATTCTATCATATCCGTTAGATTATTGTAACTCACTTTTTCACAATATGCCAGAAAAGGATATCGCTAGATTACAGCGCGTTCAAAACTGCCTTGCAAGAGTAGTAACCAAGGCCCCACGATTTAGTCGTTCCGTTCCAATTCTAAAACGATTACATTGGCTTCCTGTCAAGTTTCGCATTCATTTTAAAATATGCACAATAACTTTCCGAACCCTAAAAGAAAACCAACCTGCATATCTGGCTGATTTACTTGTTCGGCCGAAATGCTCAAAATATCTACGCTCCACTAATTCGAATAGATCTGTTGTTCCTCGTATAAAGACTAAGACTGGGTCAAAAGCTTTCTCTATATCTGGTCCAGCCTTATGGAACGCCCTGCCTGTGCCAATACGTAATGCCAAAACAATCTTAACATTCCGGAAATTACCTAAATCTCACCTATTTGACCTGGCTTTTCCACCCTAGTCCCTCGGCTCCCTGTTGACGAACCTGCTTTGGCCTCGATTATGACACATGATCACGCTAAGGATGTGTGCGCCTCTGAGCTCTGTCCGCTGAGGATATAGGCGCTATAGAAGTTTGATTGATTGATTGATTGATTGATTGATTGGTTGGTTGGTTGGTTGGTTGGTTGGTTGGTTGGTTGGTTGGTTGGTTGGTTGGTTGATTGATTGATTGATTGATTGATTGATTGATTGATTGATTGATTGATTGATTGATTGATTGATTGATTGATTGATTGTTTGATTGATTGATTGATTGATTGATTGATTGATTGATTGATTGATTGATTGAACGTTTTATCCAAAGAGACAATTTCTAATCTGTTCCTAATCACACCTAAATCCGCGATTTTTTAAAATGGACTGGTCAAACAAAAAAATGTTATAATGTTCGACAGAATAGAATCAAGTTCATGCTCGACATAGTAGAAAAGGAAGTAGGCCAGAAAGTGCATGCGACATTGCATTCTGGGTAATATCTAAGATGGCCGCCATTTGTGCATTGTCAAATAAAAAATTGATCGCATGTTTGACAAAATGGAAGCATATTCATTATTTTGATTTCTATCATACGGTTTTCAGGTATGTCCGACATAGTGGTATGACCGGAAAGTACTTTAGACATTGCAGTGTGGTTAAAATCCAAGATGACCGCTTTTTGTCTAAGGTCAAATAAATAATTCATATTATTTTCAACAGAATTAAGAAAAGATTCTTGACTTATGTATCTACCATATGGTATGCAGGTAGACCGGACATGGTTGTGTCATGCGAGATAATTTTAGAGGTGGTAGAAACCGAGAGGAAAGCCAGGCGGCAAACAAAATAGTCGTCATAGGACCACGAACAAGCAATACATGTGTATAACTGAAACTCTAATCAAGTAATCTCATAGAGTTTTCAAGTACGGCTGACATTGTGGCATTGTCAGAAATCCGTTTAGGCATCGACAACTACTGTCAACTACTGCTGACAGGGTGACTCTATCAATAGTGCATTTAGAACTATTGCTTACAGGTCCACCCCGTCAGAAATAACCATATCTTGCACCGTCTTGCACTTGCACCTTCTCAATAATGCACTTGCAAGCAATAATGACAGGGTCACCCTGTCAGTATAGACCAGACGTGGCTGGGGGTAAGGTGTCATCCGGAAGGGGAATTTAAACCATTATTACTTTCACATAGCTGGACTACTCATGGGCCAGAATCAACCTGTTGATCAGGTAACTGCCGTTGAAATATGGCTGGACTTCTCGCTCATGGTAACTTTATATGGTATAAATGTTTGTTATTACTTTTAATTTCTCTGGAGCCATTTTTCAAAAGTAATCTTGACAAATGAAGAAGTGATTACAACCACTTTAACACAACCACTTTAAATGTTATCACAGCCACTACAAAAGTGATCTTGATCACTGAAGAAGTGATCACAGCAACTTTAAAAGTTAGCTCAGCCACTACAAAACTGATCGTGGCCACTGAAGAAGTCTAAAGTGTGCTAGACCACTGAAGAAGTGATCACAACTGCTTTAAACGTTATCTAGTCCACTGTAAAAGTGATCTTGGCCACTAGAGAAGGGAACACAGCCACTTTTATAAAATTATCTAAACCACTACAGAACGTTATCTGAGCCACTACCAAAATGAGTACAACTACTTTAAAAGTTATCTCAGCCACTACAAAAGTGATCTTGGTCACTGAAGAAAATTAATGATCATAGCCACCTTGGAAATAATCTAAGCCACTACCAAAATTATTTTAACCACTGAAGAAATGATCACAGCCACTTTAAAAGTTATCTGAGCCAATACAAAACTGATCACAGCCACCGAAGAAATGATCACAGCACTTCAAAAGTAGTTATCTGATGCAATAAAAATGTGATCATAGCCACTGAAGAAGTGATCACAGCCACTTTAAAAGTCATCTCAGTCACTGGAAAAGTGATCTTGGCCACTAACAATCTTATGTAAGCCACTAAAAAGTGATTTCGGTCACTACAAAAGTGATCTTGACCGCTAAAGAAGCCATCACAGCCACTTTTAAAATCATCCCAGCCACCACAAAGGTGATCTTGGCCACATAACACTGATCTTGTCCAATTTAGAAGTGATCAAAACCACTTTAAAAGTTATATTAGCCACTACGAAATTTATCTTGTCCATTGAGGAAGGCATCACGGTCACTTTAAAAGTTATATCAGCCACCACAAAACTGACTTTGGTCACAAACAAACTGATCTTGTTCACTGATGAAGTGATCACAGCCACTTTAAAAATTATCACAGCCACTACAAATGTGATATTGGCCACTGGAGAGGTAATCAGAGCATCTTTTAAAATTATCTCAGTCATTACAAAGGTAATCTTGGCCACTGAAGAAGTGATCACAGCAACTTTGTGATCACTTCATCAGCCAAGATCACTTTTGCATAGCTGAGGTAACTTTCAAAGTAGCTGTGATCACTTCTCCGGTGGCAATGATCACTTTGTAGTGGCTTATGGGCAACTTTCAAAGTGGCTCAGAGCACTCTGTTAGTGGCCAATATCACCTTTGTGGTGGCTCAGTTAATTTTTAAAGTGGTTGTATTCACTTCTTCAGTAGCCAAGGTCACTGTAAATTAGTGGCTGAGATAACTTTTAAAGTGGTTGTAATCACTTCTTCAATGGTCAAGATCACTTTTGTAGTTGCTAATATAACTTTTAAAGTTATAAAGTGGCTCCAGAGAAGGTAAAAGTAAAAGCAAACTTTTATACTATATAAAGTTAACAAATGCAAGAAGTCCTGGTTGACCATGGCCCTCTTGGAAAATAGCGGATTTGGGGTCTTTAGAAATAGATATAGGGGCCTATATGAATATTGTCTCTTCGGATATCCTTTCTAATGTGTCTAAGGAACGTCCATGCCGCCGAGTGTCATGCTTATCCCAAAAATGCAGTGTCTGCCCATTTTTTTTAACTCCTAGCATGTCTATTAAGGGTGAAAGATCCCAGTATCTAATGTGGTGATTTACTCTTTAAACAAAAACTAAATATTGTATATGCGAGACCCAGGATGCTTTATGTGCGGTACAAAAGACCGCATGCGTGATGTAAGATTTATTATGATTAGGTCACAATATGGTGCAGAAAGCTCTATCTATGTGGAGCACAAAGCCCCAAGTATAATCCAGCATGCTCTATATACGCAGTGTAGCATGTTTTATTTGTGGTCAGGCGGCCATTTTAAATTTGATCAAATCGAATTTTTTCAAGATGCATCCTCTCCTGAAATCTCACATTTTGTTTTATGGTAATGGTCTAGCCATCTAGCACGGATTACCAAATAACGGCCATGTGAAAGAGAATAATGGCCTAAAGGCGGCCATTTTGAATTTGATCAAGTCGAAATTTTTTAAGATGCGTCTTTCATGAAATCTCACATTTTGTTTTATAGAAATAGTATAGCCATCTAGTACGGTTTACCAAATATTGGCAATGTGAAAGTGAATAATGGCCGATAGGTGGCCATTTTGAATTTGATCGAGTAATTTTTCTCTTCTGAAATCTCACATTTTGTTTTATAGTAATGGTCTAGCTATCTAACACGGTTTACCAAATATCAGAAATGTGAAAGTAAATAGTGGCCGATAGGCGGCCATTTTGAATTCGATTGAGTCGAAAGTTTTCAAAAGGCATCCTCTCCGGAAACGTCACATTTTGTTTTATATTAATGGTCTAGCTATCTAGCACGGTTTACCTGATATCAGGCCTATCGAGGTAAATAATGCCGATTGTCGGCCATTTTGAATTTGATAGAGTTAGAAATTTTCAGGGTGCATCCTCTCCCGAAAACTCACATTTTGTTTTATAGTAATGGTCCAGCTATCTAGCACGGTTTATCTGATATCAGGCCTATCGAGGTAAATAATGCTGATTGTCGGCCATTTTGAATTCGTAGGTTAAAAATTTTCAGGGTGCATCCTCCCCCGAAAACTCACATTTTGTTTTATAGTAATGGTCTAGCCATCTAGCACTGTTAAAAGTCATGGGGACTCACAATGACTTTCGGAGTTTGGCAGAGACGCAGGTCAAGAGTCCACAACACTTGAAGCTGGATACAAGTTTATTAAGACACAGAGACAACTGGGGTTTGACTGAAGCAGTGTCTCCAAACCCCTCCGCCTCACACCATAAGCTGAAAGAATTTGTTGACTCTCTCTGAGCGAATCAATGGCCTCCGTCCACTCACATAGTCATCCACAAAGCCAACCATCGCTCAGAGAGAGTCTCCACTATCACCAGGCAAAAAGCGGTAACTAGCCACGACTCAGTAACCAGTTACCGCTCTCAAGCCAAGTCATAATCACTGTGATAGGTGAGAAGTGGAAGAGAAGTATCTCACCCAAACCTAGTGGCTTTATACCCTCTTTCACCTCTCATCAGTAAATGTCACATTACCATCTGAGCTAGGCGTTGGCACGATGCCGGTCCACCACCTTAGGATGCTGGACCGGCATCGCGCCAACTACAACAAACAAGACACAGTGTTGGCCCAATTATTGTACCATCTGAATACAGCCCACATCAATGCTTCGGTGTCCCGTGTTGGTACAACGCTGGTCCACCATCTCCAGATGCTGGCCAAGCGTCGCACCAACGATTGTGCGGAAGACCCGCTATGTATGCTACCTGTACTTTGACCCATCTCCGTCCTGTGATAGGACCACAGCGCTAGTTCAATGCCGGGCCAACGCTATTAGTTCGCATTATGAATAAGACGTTGGCCCAACACTGGGTCAATGCTTACAACTCGTTTTATTTATATATAAATATGTTCATTTTCCGTTTGACCTCTCGGATTAATCCGAGCTGTCAAACAGACGCTGTCTTAATTACAGCAAACAAAATAAAACGTGAAGACAGCCGTGCATGGTTTTGACAAGCACGGTTTACCAAATATCGGTCATGTTAAAATAAATAATGACTGAAAAGGAGGCCATTTTGAATTTGATAGAGTCAAAAATTTTCAAGATGCATCCCCATCTGAAATCTCACATTTCGTTTTATAGTAATGGTCTAGCCATCTAGCACGGTTTACCAAATAACGGCCATGTGAAAGTGAATAATGGCCGATAAGCGGCCATTTTGAATTTTATCAAGTCGAATTTTTTTCAAGATGCACCCTCTTCTGAAATCTCACATTTTGTTTTATAGTAATGGTTTGGCCATCTAGCACGGCTTACCAAATAACGGCCATGTGAAAGTGAAAAATGGCCGAAAAGCGGCCATTTTGAATTTGATCAAGTCGAACCCCCTAGAGGTGTTGTGTGTAAAGTTTGAAGACAATCGGACAAGTACTTTCAGAGATATGCTCCGGAAACAAAATGTTCACTGATGGCCCAACGCCGTAACATAATCATTTTCTCCTCGGCGACCTTTAACCTGTCCATTATCCACCTGGAAGTAACCCACATACCAACAATTGTTATCCTAGCTTATTTTCTTACAAAGTTATAGGCAAAAGAAGAGAACTCACAATCCATAGCTCCCTCCGTCTCACCTACGGTGACGGCGGGAGCTCATTATAGGACATTTTTTTGATATACGAAAATCTGGTGTGGGCTATCTTGGATTTTGCTATTCTGTTGACATATTGTTTTAGATTTCCAATCAGAAGTAAAAAAAAAACATAGAAAAGAACACTTTAGTCATATTTCTACGACATTTATCTTTTTTAGAAAGGTAGACTACAACATTTTGCAGATATGCCATAATTGGATGGCGGCCATCTTGAATTTCGTTTAAGGAAACACTTTTGTCAAGCTAAGATCCCATGCCAAGAATGCAGTTGGATTGGAAATAGTCGACAGATGATTTAAAAACTTCGACTTTGTCCCGTAAACTTAGACAACTTGGAATAAGGATTTTCCATTTTGTTGGAATGGTAGGCTATAGTCGATAATTCGGCTTAATGTGCAGCACTGGCTCAAAGTCCGAGTTTGCTGAGCCCACATGTTCAATTATCAAATGTTGTGACCCAAAAAACTCAACAAAGCAGGGATGCCTAATGGACAGAAAAAATCTTGAGAAATTGTTTCCAACTTTGACTGGGCGCGAAATCAGAATTTGTGAGACTTAAATTATGCGCAAAATCAGAATTCGCAACAAAAATGAAGCGCTTACTTGGAAAATGTATAATTCAATATTAAATTTTCTTCTTTTAAAGCGACACAATCAGGCCACAAATTTTCATTTTTATTTTGGATCCCTGATATGTTTTTAAGTTTTCAAAATGTCCATAGAATAAAATTGCGTAAGCTTGATTGTGTCGCTTCTTAATAAAGCGACACAATCAGTCTAAAAGCATAAAAAAATCAGTATTTTTATTTTGGCTTCTTAATATGGCCATAAGATGTGAACAAGTACATAGGCTAGTATAGACTAGAATTGTGGTAGTCTTTTAAATTTTGAGGAGCTGTGGCAACCTAGCAAGTGTGCCGAAAGCCCCATTTATCAGTTATTTCCGTATTTTTTATTTTGGACATACACGTCCGAAATCAAATTTCGTTCTTATTTGGCAAAGGCGCAACACAAAAAATAAAAAAAACTTACGCAACTCTAGTCTATGGACATTGACATATTAGGCCTATGGAGATATCAAGGTGCCAAAATAAAAATACAGATATTGGAAGATTTTAGCTTGATTGTGTCGCTTTAAATTTTGGGTACCGCATTAAAACTCTTTCTTACTGATTGTTTCATGTCTTTAAATTCTAACAGTCACGTGCGGATTTTTTAAAAAGGTGGATTCTACGAATTTTTCCTATATTTTTTAAATTTCCGTAAATCAAGTTTATCTCTTCCGTGACGACTAGATCGGTTGCTATTTCGCCTGTAAAGTCCTTATATAATCACCCATTATGCAGTGAGATGTAGGTTGCACCTAATCTATAATACAAGGCATCCTTGTCAGACATTTCCAGCACCCGCCCTCCCCAAATAAAGATTTAGAACCACAATCAATAAAGTATGTAAACATCGCCATCAATGACCACGAGTCACAAGTCGTCATCGTGTATTACGTCATAGGTGTGAAAGCGCTACCTTACTGATGGGCGTCATGTTTTAATTAAATAACCTGAAACTGTCACAATATGGCCTGGTAATCATATAAATGGCCTGGCGTGGTAAACGTTTAAAAGCGCCTTCTGAATATTTGAAAAATGAAACATTGTGAAATACTAAACACATATTTTTTTCAAGATGCATCCTCTCCTGAAATCTCACATTTTGTTTTATAGCAATGGTTCAGCATGCGCGTGAATTTCTTACTTCCGGTTTCACAAAAAATCAGGTCAAATTCTCCACATTGCACGGGGTAGCTATCTTGAGTCGTTTTCATGATATTCCGCAAAATATTTACCGTCTTATTTACCGATGTTATAAATTAGGTCAAAGTGCTGGGTCAACTTCAAGGTCCAAAAACTTGGAAAGGAGCAACTAGGGACCTTAGAGAACATGTATGTGCAATATGACTGTAATCGGCCCAGTGCTTTTCGAGATCTGCTCCGGAAACGAAGTGTGCGTCAAAATGTCTAAATGGGTCATAGTTCTGAACCAAAAGTAGGTCAAAGTTCATAAAACCCAAAAGGCACAACTAGACCCCCTAGAGGTGTTGTGTGTAAAATTTGAAGACAATCGGACAAGTAGGCCTACATTCTGAGATATGCTCCTGAAACGAAATGTTTACAGACGGCCCAACGGCCCAACATCCAACGCCATAACATCATTTCTCCTCTGGGACCCTGCGTATTGAATTCAGATTAAAAATATTTTAAACTGTCCAGTATCCACCTAGAAGTAACCCACATACCAAAAATTGTTATCCTAACTTATTTTCTGACAAAGTTATAGGCAAAAGAAGAGGTAAAAACCAGTACGGATGCGGAATCCATAGCTCCCTCCGTCTCACCTACGGTGACGGCGGGAGCTAATTAAAACTCTTTAAGCTCTAATCAATATATTTAATCGTAACCTGTCACACCTTGGCGATCAGCCTCAACGATCGCGTAACGCACGAAGAAATCAGCCGAACGCTGACCATCGCTAGACCATCGTTATGCCATCGCCGTGTGCGTTTAGCGATCGTTGTTGATCGCAGATGAACGCCGAGAGTTTTGAACAGGTTCAAAACTTTCAACGCACACCAGCGTGTAAGAGGAGACGCTAGAGGAGCGTTGTACACGCTAGGGGAACGTTACTCAGTCGCTGTACACGCTAGGGGAACGTTACTCGATCGCTGTACACGTTAGAAGAGCGTTACTCAATCGCTGTACTATATTGTTTTCAAATCATAATATATGTATTATATTTCCTGGTGAATCACTTAAAACCATACAACTAAAGTTATAAATTGTTGGTAATGATAGACAACATATCTACAAATGTATCAATCTTTATAAAAGCTCAGCGCATTTATTAAATTTTGTGATCAGCTGATCAAAAATAATGAGATGTTTAAAATCTCCTTCTATGAAAAATAGGCTTTTAACACGAGACAATGTCTAGTTCAAATAACTTATACCAAACACTTCTAAACTCTCTAGTTTGAAAATTCAATATATTTTCGCATGGCTCAACATATTAAAAAGATAAATTTACCGCTAGAAATCTACTAAAACCAATGAAATACTGCAGTAAAAACTCGAGGTTTTAAAGAAAAATAATGTGATCGTAACTGTGCGTTGTGGAACGTCGAGCACACGTCGGGAGTCGCTCCCCAGGCGTCGGGTGCGTTATACATGCGTTACTCGTGCGCTACTCCCACGCTGGATGTCGCTGATGATCGCTGGCGATAAGAACACGGATTATGTGATGTGCGTTCTTCAATATAATAATTTTTAATATTTTCCCATGCGTTACGCGATCGTTGACGCTGATCGCCAAGGTGTGACAGGCCCTAAGGTATGTTTTTTTCCGAGCACTTTTAAAAGACAAAAGTATTTTAACCTAGGGACCTCAAACGTTATATTGGACATGTTCATAAGGACTGGTATACAGAAAATTTAATATCAATCTTTAAAATCAAAGAGCAAGAACCCTGTGGCTCTGAACATTATTGAGAGTTTTATTATGTAGCCATATAATGAGTGATCAAGTTATCATGGTTATCATCTACCTACAGATATATTTCATCAATTTCCCTGAAAAAAATTGACTTAAACTATTTCTGGAACGGCAGTCTGAACTGGATAGCATACATACCGGAAACAGGTAGGCCTACAACTCTTTAACGTGAGATTTTCAAATAATAATTTGCCTGAAAATTAAATGACTTGCTTATTCGGCTAAAATGGTCGAAATCGTTTCAAGGACCACCACACTCGGTACCCTGATGACATCGCAAGGCTCGGACAAACTGTCCGCCATGTTTTAGCGGGCCTGGCTCTACTGTGATCACCAGAGCGCGCTAGCTGACTAGGGCCAACACCGTTACCGTCTTATCGGTAGGCGGAGTCACTGTCTTTTTTACACGGGCAGCTGTGGAAAAATGGCCGTCAGTGCGGCCGAGCTCCACGCAATGCGAGTAGCTTGGCTTAGCCGGGTACACACTCGGGACAATTAAAGAACGTAATTGTGTATAATTATCAGCAGTCACTTATCACCTAATGCTGGTTCAACCCTTCAACCGCCAAATTATTCAATATGAATTTTCACCCCCTTGAAATTGTGTCTCGCTGACGCGATCCACAACTTCAAGTGAGTGAAAATTATTCAGATTTGACTAAATGGAGGTCAACTGTTTTCAAATATTGCTGATTGATGTCATATTTTATCTTTAACATGTTTAAAAGGTGGTACTTAATGTGCTAATAAAAAATGAAAACACGAATATATGCGACACCGGCGGTTAAAAGGCTAATTGCGGAACACCGTCTGTGACGCCGACTAAGTAAGCCTAGGTGGGTCGTATTATTAGCTGAGCACAGGTTGTAGGCTCACACACATGCGGGCCTAGCAAATAATTATAGGCCTACATCAAATAAAATTTTCTGAGTGAGTAATTTATTAGTGTCACGAATTAAGATTTCGTGCGCTATCAAAGTGTTGTGAATTATGATTTCGCGTGCTATCAACGTGTAGCGAATTCCGATTTTGCGCGCTATCAAAGATGAAAAAATTATCCTGATTTTTTTTTGTCCATTGGGCAACCTGGGCCCACTACGATTATTATCTTTGTTTTTGATGTGGAAGAATCTAATATCTAATGAGGGAGGGAAAATATACAGAGAGAATCGTCACCAGATGCCCAGCGCCCCGATGGAATGACACCGCCGTTTCACCATTTGCAACCCTCGCAAATACCAAACCTGTGATCCCACTGCCCAGGCCGAGATTGCAGCAGTAACGTTATATATATATTTGTTATTTGGACTTAATTATTCAATTTCACATTGCACCTATTGTATACTATATTTATGTACCAAGAGTACACAATAAATGTTAATATTATATGGGATCCATGAGAACTTGTTTCACACTTCTTAAAGCGACTGACCCAGCTAGTACATGTATGTGCTAACCATTTCAACCATTGACGTGCCTAAAATCTAGGCAACCGCCTTGAGAATGGCCTCAGTATTCAATTTAGCTATTATGGCAGATGATTCTAATATTGAAGGAAATGTTTTCTAAGGAAAGATATATTATTACTAAATATTTTAGCGATATCAAAAGTGAAACATAATGCTAGCTCCCCCCACAGCTTTCAGTTCGCATTATGTTCAATTCATCAATTATGTTGGCATATATGTCAACCGTGAGGCAGCAATTGCTCAAAAACACAATTTACTCAAGAGAAATCGTGGGGCGGCACTCAGCTCAATAACTGCCGAGATGTTGTAACTAGAGCCTGACGGCACTGAAGTAGAGCTTGCGTTGACCTTCAGGGTTATTGTTTATAAAATGGAGCTGTCTCACAATAATTATTAAAACTGCTTAGCTGTTTTGCTTATTTTATTCAAAAGACAAGTCATAGAAAATGGTGTTTAATTTATTATTTAACTGTTTAAGTATTAAAACCCAGTGGGGGTTTCTAAACTTTAAAGTCTGAAGTTGAAGTCCAAAATCTCTTTAAGTCAGAAGAAATCTGATGTAGTCTATATTGTCCAAAGTCTGAAATGTAAAGACCGAAGTTCAAAATCCAAAGGACGAGGTCTGTCCGGAGTATATCCAAAGTCTAAAATCCAAACTCTTGAGTCTAAAGTTCAAATTCTGATGTCTGAAGTTCGAAGTTTGTCCGAAGTCTTAAATCTGAAGTGTGAAATTCAAAGTCAGAAGTCCAAAATCCGAAGTCTGATGTTCGAAGTCTGGCCGAGGTCTAAAGTCTGAAGTAGGATTCTGACGTCTAAAGTCTGTCCAAAGTTTGTCTGAAGTCTGCCATAAGTCTGAAAACTGTCTGAAGTCTGTCTGAAGTGGTCTGCATGATAGCGATCACCATAGATCAGCAGTTCTCCTGATCCCCATAACATATATGATGATGTATTTCTTGAGCTTATTTGGTTACATATGTATGTTTGTTTTTGTTGTGTGACAAATAAATTGTCCGAGACTTTCGAAGTTTGACATCTGTACAATGTCTGACAATGAAGGCTACAATCCGACGTCTGAAGTATGTCCGAAGTCCACAATCCGAAGTCTGAAAACTGATGTCTAAAGTCCACAATCGGAAGTCTGATGTACGAAGTCTGACAAAATCTGAAGTTTGATGTCCGACGTCAGTCCGAAAACTGTCTGAATTATGTCTGAAGTACTACCGGTACGTAGACCCTATGTCTGTTCAAAACCTGGAGTCCAAAAACCAAAGTCTGAAATCCAAAGTATGTCCAAAGTCCAAAATCCGAGTCTGAAACCAAAGTCTGAAGTCTGTCAGTTGTCCAAGTCTGAAACCAAAGTCTCGAGTCTAACGCCCAAAATTTAAAGTTGAAAGTCTGAAGTCGAAAGTCTATCTGAAGTCCGTTCAAAGTTTTTTGCAATTATTATAACTTTGTCATACAACACCGGTATTATATATTGTGTGTTTGTAGATCAATTATGACAATAGCAGGCCAATTGTACCGATAAGCCTGCATATTCCTATCATTGTTATTTTTTATTATTTCTCCGTTTTTTTATCGAGGTCTACTATATAACAATCTTATCCGAAGATCATATTATCAAATTATATAACTGGGTGAAATAATATTTCAGAATGAGATTATATAGACTAACATTCAATTAACAAACAATATAAAATGCAAACACATGTGTAGGCCTACATGTATTTAATATACAAATGATTAGGCATACCTCTGATACAATTTATACTATTTATAATTTTATTGATCAGAATTTAATTGGACAGCCCCTCCCCTAATGCAGCAAAATTTCGTCACCGACACCTCCAGGATAACCGGAGCCGCTGGCTATGTACCCAACAAAACACGATGAAAATTGTTGGAGCGGTTAGTTTCTTAATGATGGGCCAACGACGGCGACGCTGGCCAACATTGAAACAGCATTGTGTAAGTGTTTGCTTGGTCCTAGCAAAAAAAGGATATCCCCCATCATGAACTGCTTGTCGAGCTTTTCACGTAGACAGAGAATGGACAAATTATTGATGAATTTTCAAACGGAAATCTCACAATTTACGTGCATTGATAATCATTTTACGAGCTCAATTCTGACAGAAGCACTATTTCCAACAAAATGAGACATGTCATGAATAATACACTGCAGTATTCAGCTTACTATTATATTGCGAAGTTACTGCCTTTTGGGTTTACATGATAGAATAGTGGAGCTGAATAGCCCCTATGTTGTTGTGAGTGCGGGCGTGAACAATAGGCCTAGTATGTTGAGATTGCTGTTTCCAAGATTTTAGTGAGTTACCGACCTTGTATAGAAAACCAAGGAGCATAAAATTATGCTGACCCTATCCCAATCAGATGTGCATACAAGCACTCTGCTTGTTGGTGTTCAATTCCAGCTATGTCAGCTAATGTCGCGCAGCCGGGTCACGCGTGACGTCACCGAACTGACCTAATTATTCAACTGGACAGAGGCAGGGGACAGAGGAGGACTTGTTTACCCAGTGAACTGTATATACATGTAGTTCACTGGGTTGACCTGTACGCTGTTTACTGGGCCACGCGTTATCTCTAAAGTCTGACATGGTTTAACAGAAAAACAGATATTTAACTGTGTTTATCTGAGCATGTAAACAGAAATCTCAAAATTGGAGCTCGTAGTGCAATGAAGAAAGTTCTTTTTAACAGACACATGACGTTGAATATGTTCTCAGCTCAACGAATTTAACGTCATTGTCGTAGAATAAATCGACACTAAAATACAATAAGCCCAGACAACTGCAACAGTAGAGCGTCGCTCTACTAAAAAAGATCAGAAAAAGCGTAATAATTGAAAAGATACAGAGCTGAATATTTATTATCAGAAAAACATTTGCTATGGGTAATAAATGCCCGATAATCGATACGATGTGAGTACAAAAAACTGAAAGTATGCATGCTGTAGTTTTTGAAAAGATGTCCTTGAAAGAAATTTGGAACCAACAGACACAGATATGTTAATACATTATTGAAATGAGTTCCAATATTGTAACAAGAGGACTGAAGTCCTATATCATCCCCCGCCATAAATTAGGTTGGACTTTTTGCGGTCACAAATATTTAAAAAGTCGATTTGTGGTGGCCATTTTAAATTTCAGTAAAATCACATGCACATTTCCAGATGGTGGGTAATGTGATTGTACAATGTGAATTATTACTGATTTCAATTTCTCAGTTTTGCGTCCACAAAAAATAATAAGTTTATCCATGGCATCCTTTTTGAATTTCAGTAAAACCTGAAAAAAATCACTTGCACATCTCCATATCGTGGGGAATGTGATAGTAAAATTTAAATAATTTCTGACTTGAAGTTTTTGAGTTTTTGCGCCCACAAAAAAATTTGGAGTCGACCTCTAGCGGCCATTTTGAATTTTGGTAGCATCTTTAAAAAATCACTTGCATATCCCGATGTTGCAATGAATGTGATGTTAAAATTTAAAAAAAAATTGACCAAACAAATTTTCTGACTTTTTTAGGCCCTCAAAAATCCTGGCGCGACTAAAATCACCCTTCCCCTACGGGCGGGGGATAAAAATGAACCCCGGCTGCGCACACAAAAACTATATAAATATGGATGCGAGTTTTGGGAAATAGTATACAAGAAAATGCACAACAATAATTTAAGTTAATTTTTTATGTAATTTATTAATCGAAATCAACCAAAAATAATAATAATAAAGCACTAAACAAGTAAATGATGAATGTTCGGCTGCGTTTCTCAATATTAATTTACTTTAAAAAATATGCAAAATGGAAACAATACATTATGAATATTTGAAAATAATGTACCAGGTACACGTGCGTGAGCGATTGTGTAACCACGGAATTGATAATCCACTGGAGTGTAAATCCACGTTTTATTCAAATGTAATTCCTGTTACAATTTGGTTCTAACATTTACTTTTTCAGATGGGCAGATGAGCTATATTATATGTGAAACTAAACACAAAATTATCATTTGTACACTTTCTCATTTGCACATATATCAACAAACACTTGTCAAAATTATCAGTACTATCACCAAACATATTGTCTCATATATTTGCGTATCAGCTATATGCTATATGTATGTATTTATTTGGACAGTCAACTTTGCGATAGTGCTAACATTCATTGTAACACTAGTTAGAATTACTTTTGTTCAATTTTAATTGTTCTGGTAAATTGTAATCGTGTTTAGCCCACTTTATCACAGTTAGGTCTTAACGATTTTTATTTTACACAATCATGTGAGCAATCAGTTGCATAAATTGAAAATATATTATGATATATATATATATTTTGAGATAACGATTTTTTGTTAAATTGTAACGACGTTGAAAACTCTCTAAATATGACGTGGGGGTAAATTAAATGTTTTTTGTTCTTGTTGTAGTGACTATCATTTGAATACATTGTACGTTGGTAAAATATGTAGGTCTATTAGAGAATTTTCATCTCGCTCTGGTGTAGGCCCTCCTAACCATTTTCTAACGCCTATGAAAATTGAAAAATTCTTAGTTATAATAAATGAGCAGCAGTGGGCCTGGTAAAATACAGTTGAGAGATGCCAAATGGTAGAGTAAAATAATATTATTCGCTTGGGATGGTAAATTAAGATATCTGGGTACTAAAACAAATATATAGTAGAGACTAGGCCTACACAGTTCAGTGGTCTCTGCTTAGTGGTACAATAGAATCCTACAATATCGTTGAAACACGCTTACAGTCTCTTTAGCTAAATTTTAAGAAAGCAAAAATAATAGCCTTAGTATTTACCTACATTGTGTGGACGGACATAATGATGCACAATATCTCTGTAACAACTCAATCTAGTCTTTCAAGTATTTGTTCATTTGTGCTAGCAGGTAAATATCATTCGCATTTTGGCACTGTTTTCTAAAAAAATGTGAGTGAAAACATACAGACATCTTATTATAACTGTATTACACTGTATAGTGTTGGCAACGTGCTACAGTTACAATAAGATTAATAATAATCAAATATGACACCATCACGTCTTCTCCCAATTGTGTACAAGCGTATCAATTGAATAATTACATAAGGTTAAGTACATTGATCTATTGGTCTAGTTTATTGTCTCCCTGGTAAAGTAGGGGACAATTATAAATCAAATCTGACTGAGACGAAACAATTATTGTGCGGCAAGCCTCGTGATATGCCCTATAATTAACAATACTGTATTGTCATCAAGTAATATAATGCAGGTCATTTTCACCCATTTAAATCAACGAACAGTGGAAAATTAATTCCAAATAAAAAAAAAATTCCGGGTGACAACCAATTTAAAAATGTAGCCTACATTACTTTACTTTGTGATGATATATTGGCTACAATTCTCAGATAAATATAAAGTAAATATCTTTTTAAACATCATTGAACACAAAGTGATCGATCGCTTTGACAAATTAAGTCACACCTTCGGCTAGGATGCAAATTATATGATAAGAATCTCTGTTAATTACAAAATGTTTTATGTCATATATTGTGGTAAGTGAAAGCTATTACCACGACCCCAAATGCTAGAACTTCATTATATTAATATTTACAACATTTATGTATTTATATTAGTACCGGTAGGCATTATTTACACAAAAAACATAGTGTCTAACATGTCAGATATATGTGACAAATTTTATGTTCAAAACAATTATTTTCTGTAGATGTAGAATGAGAACCAGATGTCTACTGTCTGTGAGGAGTCACTATATACAGTCTAATATATACCATTCGCACATATACAGTAATTTTTGTTTTCTTATACACATCTCATAAACATACATATGGTTATTAAAAGTATTTCTTAATCAGATAGTAGTAAACTTTGGAACACTTTTTCTAACTCATGACGTTTCGACTTGCTACAGCAAGTCTTGATCACATACTGATCTCCTGATAATGAAAAGGCTTAAGACATCAGCGGAATAATCTTGTCTTGTCGTAGATGAGTGGTAGCTGATAGCCTTGGTACTTGTTCATGGTAGGGCATCGTTGTTGTATAATATGGATGGCTTTGTTGACTTTATGTCTATGCCAGTCTAGTTCTCTTCCGAGGATTTGGTGTTGACATACTGTGGACAGGGTTAGTCAGTTTTTGCCGACTCCTGTAGATTTGTCCAATTTAGTGTGTTCTATAAACGTAAGCCCCAGAGGTCGTTTCGATTCTCCTACATATGTAGGTTGAGGATCAGCGTTGCAGGTGATGTGATAAATTGTGCCGCATTGTCTGGGTAATATGTACATGTTGTAGCTCGGCGTGTTGGTCTTCTGGCGTTGTCACGCGTAATTTAGCCCTGTTAGCTAGTATACAAACCACAGATCGTTTGTGTACCAGAGGATGGTGAGATGTGAAATTCAGGTATTCATCTGTGTGGGTGGCTTCCTGTAAATGGTGATTTAGGTAAAACCATCGTCCATCACATTAACCCTTTAACCGCCAGTGGCGCCTATATTCGGGTTTTCATTTTTCATTAGCACATTGAGTACCACATTTTAAATATGATAAAGATAAAATGTGACATCAATCAGCAATATTTGAAAACAGTTGACCTCCATTTTTTCAAATCTGAATAATTTTCACTCACTTGAAGTTGTGTATCGCGTCAGCGAGACACAACTTCAAGTGGGTGAAAATTTAGATTGAATAATTTGGCGATTAAAGGGTTAACACATAGGTAAAGGAACGGTATGGGTTCATCAACACCTGGTTTGATGGTGAATTAATGTGTGGATCAATGCTGTTAATATGTTGAGATAATGAACCCACTCCGCATCTTGACAAAGGTATAGTCTACTTACAGCAGCCACATACTGGTAGATGCAGTAGATACATAGATTAGCCACTATGAGAGACACTTGGAATCCCATGGCAGCACAGTGGGTTTATTGGTAGAAACATCTATCATATATGAACACTGATAAAGTAGGTGGTTTGTAAGCAGAATTCTAACAGTTCAGTCAACTGCTGTAGCTGAGGGTTCTGAAAGACTGTCATCGATCATCCTTAAAGTTTAACTGTAATGACCTGGAGGGCCTTGTCTACTGGCACGCTGGTAAATAGAGCTGTTATGTCATAGGATACCAGTTTTTTGGCCTGGTGGTACTTCTAGGGACTAAGGCTACCAGCTACCACTCATCTACAACAAGTACATTCCGCAAAATATTTTCACCGACTGTACATAAGTATGTGATCAAGGACTGCGTAGCAACGTCATAAGTTTCACAACAATTGTTCTAAAGTTAGTACAATATACTACTATCTCACTGATTCTTGGCACCATAAATAACATATTTTCAACATATTTCTTAATCCCTTATGGGATTTCATACAAGAATATGTATAACAATCAACAAGCAGAATAAAAACTTTCGAAAAAAGAGCAAAAGAACAAACAAGTCACTGTGAGCTTCCTGACATAAAGCTGGACTAAAACAGTGTATAATCAACAAAACACTTCTCTCAATTTAGCTGATTATTAAAAATCCCCAATTTTTTTCAAAAATAGTATTGTATTGAAGATGTTTGTGCTCAGCCACTTCGTTTTCAATGGATTCTTAGCAAGTTTGTCAGATCGTAACAAATGCCTAGAAAATTGTCATGTCAAAATTTAATGCAATCTAACTGATGATTCAGAAGCTTTTTTGACGGTTAATTTTAGAGTAAATTGTAAGCATCCTATAGGGGATGCTTAAAAAGGCAAATAAATTATTTATATAAAATAAAACAACAACTGAAAAAAAAGATGAATAAATAAATACACTATACATCTATAATATAAATATAGCAGAATATCAAATCTGAAAGATAGATGTCAGACCTGACAAGATGTAAAAATTGCTGTTATTTTGAGCAAAAACAAGACTTGCTGGAGCAACTATAATATCAATAATAGTAGAAAAAATAAAAGAATCCTAATGCCATTTTTTTAAAGAGTTTCTCCACGTACAAATGTTCAGAAAATTCGTATTTCTGACAACCTAAAGAAATTACTTTCTTTCCTAAGTGCTTTATATTCATAAATATATTTCCACATTTTCAGTAACTAACATTCTCTGCAACAAGTGGTATGCTCTGTCCATGTGTGATATGTTCTCTTGCTTCTATACCTTCCAACTTAAGTCGTCTTAGCATTGGTCTATAAATGTCTTGAGTGAATGGCAGCACCACTCCTTTAGATTGGATTTCTCCTTTAACATTAAAGATATACAATGTATTTGCAATGTAATTAAAAAGACAAAAACATATATACATATAAATATATGCATCAATCATTATCAAGTATTAGAGTTATTCCGGGGATTTACAAGTGTGGGGGCAGAAGGTTTTAGGTCGATGGCCGCAGCTGCCTGCACGATTTTAAAATACGAGACCATCTGAGGTAATTTCTGGGGCTATATTAGGCATAAAGTCACCACCCTCTCTCCAGTTAGCATATATTCAGAATTAAAACCTACCATCTAATATCATCTTTGCAGCGATACCTGTAGGAAAGCCAACAGTAGCTGCCATTGCTAGGTAACCACTTCCATGAGCAATAGGTTGACCATACACTGGCAGACTTATGTGGCGTGTCTCCTCAGAGTTGTCTGGCCATTTGATTCCCACGTCATGGTGCATCAGGATCATATCACGTTCTCCTGATGCTGTGTAAAAATGAATAATAAAATCGGAGTTAGCGTCTACTGAATATTTTAACTTATAAATAAGAGACCACTGCATTTTGTACAACTAGAAAAAAATGTTTACGTAGTAGACAACCAAGAAAGCCCCACCCCCTCTCACTTTTCAAATACAAGTTTTAATCAAGTATTTATGTTAGCAGATAATCCATTTATACATGTTAATATCAAGTTATATTATAAATTAGGCATTATTTAGTCTATAGAGTAGAAGAAGTTACTGTCTGATGGTGACAAGATCCTAATTTGTCGAAAAAAAATGACAGTCATGACACGGATATGCTTTTTGAAAAATGCATGCAATATAGGAATTCTTTATAGTAACTATCCTGTATTTTGAATATATTAGATAAGCAGCTTTGAAGTTATCATGGTGACAAGGTCCTAATTTGATGAAAATAGATGGCCACCATGACATTTTTCTGAATTTTAAAAAAAAATTGATGCAATCTAGGAATTCTTGTTAGTATTCAGTATGTTGAATATTGAAATAAAACTTACAAGACATTCTCTATTAAATATTTTGTTCATGAATCGTATTATTCCAATGATTTTATCAAAAACCTAAACCAAAACGTTTCTGCTACATAAAATAGGGTTTTAAAATATTTACACTTTCATATATTCAGTTTACATATTTATGGTACATCTTACAGTAGTTTAGTCTTTTAGACAAGTAATTTGATAGAGTAGCAATTGGAGATCCTTTCTTGTCAACCAATTCATCATCCAGCAAACCGAGCCTGATTTTAGAAAAAAAGGGAATAATAAGTGACAATGCATAATATCACAAATCTACAAATCGTAAAACAAAGGTGGGGGGAGGGGGTTCCGGTCGAATGTATTTAAGCAAAGATAATGTACAATAAGAAATAACTCTCAGTGCTGCCCCTGGTGTTGGGGGTTAGGACTATGGCCTTGCTACTCTATCCAGTATAATTTTACCATATTACGATGCTAATCATGACATTGATGGTATGAAAAACATAACATATTTTACCTCATAAAAATAACTATTGACAGAGATTAATTTCTATTTTTATAGTAGTTATCATTAGATTTAATCGTTAAGATGCCCGTATAAACATATTTATTCGTAACAACAGCAAGTGACATCAAGCTAACACAAGACATTGACCCAATGCTGGTGTGATGCTGGCGCACAGTCTGGGACGGCGGCGCAACTTTAAACCAACATTGATTCAGCATCTCGTGTTTGCTTGGCAAGTCAAATTGTATTTTATTATGATTTATCTGCTGTATTAGCAGTTGATTTCATTCCAAAAATAACTGAAAAGTCATAACTGTCAAACCTAGAAAATCATTATTGTATATTTGGCGGTTAAAAGGGTAGAATTCCATTTGTTTTATATGATGATTCACTTAACCTGGCATAGTTCCAGCCCCCATCAATAGGTGGCACTGTATAATGTATTACACACATTATGATGAAATTCGGAAGATGGCCATCTTATTGTACATGATCTTTTGTACAAGTTGACAGGGGGATGAATAATTCCGATTCCCGAAACCAAAAAAAAATATATCAAAGAAAAAATTACTGTGTGATTTAGGTTGTTATGTGAATGGATTTATCATATCGGACAGTCAGCTATTTTGTATTAATAGAGTTGGAATTTTTCATAGCATACACTCAAAGCTTATACATGTTTATTTTTTTGCTATCATATAGCTATAAGTTAGTTATAAGGTATATTCAAGCAAATAAATGGACTTTAAATTTAATTGGCATATCCCCGCTTGAAACATCACATTTTGTTTTATATTAAATGGTCTAGCTATCTGGCGTGGTTCATCGCTTATCAGGCATAATAAAAGTAAATAATGTCTGCCGGTCAGCCATTTTGAATTTGACAGTTGTAATTTTTCAGAGGGCACCCTTCCCTCAAACAGCACATTTTGTGTTATGGTAATATTTTTTTTTAGTAACTGTCGATTATCAAGTATATTAAAGTAAACAATGGCCACAGTCGGCCATTTTGAATTTGATAAAATTGAAAGTTTTCAGGGGGCACCCTTCCCTGAAACTTCACATTTTATTTTATTGTAATGGCTATCCATCTGGCACGGTTAATGGCCACCAGTCGACCATTTTGAATGGTCGACGAATGTATGGTATAAATTACAAAGAGTTACCCCTTAAAATGTTGAGTGTATTGAGCTAATGGTCATACAAATGTGAACTCATTGACGACAACACGTCTTCAGGAAAAATATTAGTAAACAACTGAACAAATGGACCTTCCTAACCCTTTAACCGCTGGTGCCGCATATATTCGGGTTTTCATTTTTTATTAGCACATTAAGTACCACCTATTAAACACGTTAAAGATAAAATGTGACATCAATCAGCAATATTTAAAAACAGTTGACCTCCATTTTGTCAAATCTTAATAATTTTTACTCACTTGACGTTGTGGATCACGTCAGCGAGACACAACTTCAAGTGAGTGAAAATTCAGATTGAATAATTTCGTGGTTAAGGGGTTGATGACACACAGACAGAACAAATTAAAAGTTTTTTTAATCAGAATCCAGTCAAGTTATACTAACTTACACTTGATTAACTTATATATATATGATTCATGTACCGGTACATAAATCTGACAACATTTTATCCAGCACATAATTCAGGAACAAAAGATAAAAACAACATTACCCATATACCCACAACAGAGGGGGAAATGAACAGTCTATATTTTAATTTATTATATAATTACAAGTATTATGATTGTTTTCTTCATGGTAATGTAATTAGTACATACTGCATGATTGCTTCAAGCCTCGTTTTATCTCTGCCAACCTTTTCAAACACTAGATCTTTCAGACTGTCAACGAATATGTCTGACTTCTTACCAAGAAGTGCACAGATAAACTCCCTCTGAAAAAGGAATGACCAATTATACGATTTAGTTTCAAATATACTTTCCCACTCTTCTTTGATGCTTTACAAATATTAATTTGATAGGAGTGGTGTAGCACAAGTTAATATCTGGTTCCATAAAAAATACGTAGGGCGATATAGTAATAAAGTATATTAATGTAGATGATATACATCGAGATCAGGTCTGATTTATACCAGGTTTATCAATGCGCCATGATGCAACAATAACTTTGATAATGGATATGTTGGGTGAAGTGCACATAAAAGTGTACTTGAAATATTAGCAGAGGTTTACCATTTATCTATACCTTTACTCTCTCACTTGAAGCTGTGTCTCGCTACAGCGACCCGTAACTTAACCCTTGTCCTGCTAGACCCGGATATATACGGTTTCAAGCATATTTTAAGCCAAATAATATGTCACTGAAATGGATAATATAGTTGGTGGTAGATGTTCAGTTAGTCTAATAACTCAATTAATAAGATGTATATTTTCAAAAAAAAAAAATATTTTTCGTCATTTGAAGCTGGAAATTGCATTAGCAATTCCAGCTTCAAATGACGAAAAATACAATTCAAACAATTCAGCAGGACAAGGGTTAAGTGGGTGAAAATTATCCATATTTGCTAATTTGCGACCAGTGATGTTTAAACAACATTTCGTTCCCAATAACTGTGATTTAATCAGCTGATGAAACAGATTGAAAACAACTATAGTCTACTATAGTCGTGCTTAGCGGTTTTATAACATTGGTGCTGGATTCTTTACCCAAGAGATATCTGGTCCTCCTGGGTGTAAATTACTGTGCTCCTCTGCATCAATGAGTCCTATGTAATGGAGGCCTTTCATCGCCTCAGTAAAACCCTGTATCAAAGAAGAAATATGTTTAATACTGGAACAATAATTTGTGCTTGCCTTGATGTATAGACGATTACTTTTGAAGGTGAATAAGGTTTAGTAATAAAATTATTGATAATACATGCAAAGCTTTCTTGATATTTTCTTAAAGCAAGCAAGACATGTGATGACAGTGAGTCCAAATTGTGATGGCAGTGAGTTGAAATCTTAACTATATTTTTTAAGATTTAAAAAAATAGGCATGTACATCTAGCTGATATAAAAATATAAGCAAATAATCATTTGACACAACTCTTCAGATAAAATGAACAGCCCCCTTATGGGCAACCAACCACATATGGCAACTTGGGCCATTCCCCAATGTGGCAATTTGTATATCAATTCATTATGTACCATCCATCTTTGTCTAGAAGGTCACTTTTACAGTGTTCCTAGAGTGGCTGCCCATATCAGGTACTACTACTAGTAATACTGTAATTAAACATCAACATAACAGCAAAGTGTGTGCTAACCTAATCCTGAACCCTCAAAGCTCTTTTAAGCTCAATTAATTTGTAAAACACATCGCAATCAAAGGGTTTTTTCAATTTGAAATCATCATAAATGCCTTAGTGAGCTCTTTCTGATTCATTAGACTATTAGAAATATTTTTAATCTCACAGTGCGAGGATCGACATAAGACGTCGGATTCTGACGACTAAAGTCGATCCCCGCACTGTAAGGGTTAAACACACATAAAAGCAAGAATGAACTAGTACGGTTACCAAATAACGGCTATGTGAAAGTGAATAATGGCCGATAGGCGGCCATTTTGAATTTGATTGAGTCAATTTTTTCAAGATGCATTCTCTCTTGTAATCTCACATTTTGTTTTATAGAAATGGTACAGCTATCTCACACGGTTTATCAAATATCAGCAATGTGAAAGTAAATAGTGGCCGATAGGCGGCCATTTTGAATTCGATTGAGTCAAAAGTTTTTAAAAAGCATCCTCTCCCAAAATGTCACATTTTGTTTTATAGTAATGGTCTAGCTATCTAGCACGGTTTACCTGATATCAGGCCTATCGAGGTAAATAATGAATTCGTAAGTTAAAAATTTTCAGGGTGCATCCTCCCCGGAAAACTCACACTCTGTTTTATAGTAATCAGGTAATGGTCTAGCCATCTAGCACGGTTTACCAAATATCAGCCATGTGAAAATGAATAATGGCCAAAAAGGCGGCCATTTTGAATTTGATCAAGTCAAATTTTTTCAAGATGCATCCTCATCTGAAATCTCACATTTCATTTTATAGTAATGGTCTAGCCATCTAGCACGGCTGACCAAATATCGGCCATGTGGAAGTGAATAATGGCCGATAAGCGGCCATTTTGAATTTTATCGAGTCAAATTTGTCCAAGATGCATCCTCTCCTGATATCACACATTTTCTTTATAGTAATGGTCTAGCCATCTAGCACGGCTTACCAAATAACGGCCATGTTAAAGTGAATAATGGCCGATTGGCGGCCATTTTGAACTTGGACGAGTTGAATTTTTTCAAAATGCATTCTCTCCTGAAACCTTACAATTTGTTTTATAGTAATGGTGTAGATATCTTGAGCGGTTTTCATGATATTCCACAATATCAGGCCTGTTGAGGTGAATAATGGCCGATAGGCAGCCATTTTGAATTTTATCAACTTGAAATTTTTCAAGATGCTCCCTCTCCTGAAACCTTACAATTTATTTGATATAAATGGTGTAGCTATCTTGAGCGGTTTTCATGATATTCTGCAAATATTAGGCCTTTCGAGGTGAATAATGGCTGATAGGCGGCCATTTTTAATTTTATCGACTTGAAATTTTTCAAGATGCATCTGCTCCTGGAACCTCACAATTTGTTTTATAGTAATGGTGTAGCTATCTTGAGCGGTTTTCATGATATTCCGCAAAATCTTTCAGTCGGATTTACCGATGTTATAAATTAGGTCAAAGTGCTGGGTCAACTTCAAGGTCAAGGTCCAAAAACCTGAAAAGGCACAACTAGGGACCTTAGAGAACATGTATGTGCAATATGACTGTCATCGGCCCAGTACTTTTCGAGATCTTCTCCGGAAACGAAGTGCGCGTCAAAATGTCTAAATAGGTCATAGTTCTGAACCAGAAGTAGGTCAAAGTTCAAATACCCCAAAAGGCACAACTAGACCCCCTAGGGGTGTTGTGTGTAAAATTTGAAGACAATCGGACAAGTACTTTCAGAGATATGCTTTGGAAACAAATTGTTTACGGACGGCCCAACGCCGTAACATCATCATTTTCTCCTCTGCGACCTTTCGTATTGAATTCAGATTAAAAATATTTTAACCTGTCCATTAGCCACCTGGAAGTAACCCACATACCAAAAATTGTTATCCTAGCTTATTTTCTTACAAAATTATAGGCAAAAGAAGAGGAAAAAAAAAACGGAGGCGGAATCCATAGCTCCCTCCGTCTCACCTACGGTGACGGCGGGAGCTAATAAGATACCCTATTCATTATTATTAATAGTGAGTAGCAGTTGTTGTTTATTTACCTTATATCTTAGTGTACCCCTTAGTATAGTGTGTGCTGACTGAATCCCGTAGAGCTCACTATATACTGTAGAATCTCTGTTAGGAAAGCCTTGCAGGTTGAATCCCGGCATAATGTTCAGATCTATTGCTGAATCAAGCAAATTTCCAGGAGCAATTTCCCTCACCTATGAACAATGAGTTTTCTTAATGATCTATATTACCTGGAATCACACTTTATTATTCATTTTTGGTCAATGTAATTAACACTTACAATTTCAATGAAATCAACATAAACGTCTTAGTTAGCTCTTTCCGCTTCATTTGAATACCTATGCAATAGGTCTATGGGCATAATAAATATGTTAAGTCTTTCAGTGCGGCAGCGGCTTTATACATCACAATTTGACGTCTAGAGACATCAGATTCTGACATATAAAGATGGTCCCGTGCTGAAGGGGTTAAACTAACAGATGGTACAAATGAAAGCCTAAAGAATTGATTAAACTTTCATGACTAGTTGAAGTAAAATAGAATGAGTACTACTTATATCCAGGTTTCCTGGAGGATTTTGTGGGGAAATTGAGAGTGATTGGGGGGGGGGGGGGGCTGAGCTGTTGTGAGAGCGTAGCGAGCAATTTAAAAAAAAAAAAATGTGGGGGGGGGGGGTGGAGTGGCCAGTCTTAGGGGGGGAAACAAATCCCCCTGTTGTATTTTGTACTTGTCAGTATAGTAAACGAATTGCATTAAAAAGGGCCTCCAGGAAACC
Organism: Flabesymbios commensalis; assembly: GCA_964017125.1. Taxonomy (NCBI): domain Eukaryota; kingdom Metazoa; phylum Annelida; class Polychaeta; order Terebellida; family Flabelligeridae; genus Flabesymbios; species Flabesymbios commensalis. Next base: position 52,625,693 of record OZ024911.1, read on the forward strand.
CTGTATATTATTTGCATTATTTATTTATATCATTTATTATCAGTCCAGGTCATCCATATATAAAAGGCTCAGATACAACACATGATCTGCCACTATTAACCACAGTTTTATTTGTTATATTTATTTTGACACATAAGAGCTGTTAAAATTATTTGTATTGCTGACAAAGTTATCAAATTAGACCAATGTCCTAAAGATGGAAAAGACAACAAATATGTTTGTTGTGTCATGATTTAAGTGAACGTCATATTTTCAAACTATGTGTGTACACCATACATCAAAGTGGGCACCTTTATCAAATCCATAATACAAAAGCTAAACAAGCATATTATCTGTATTAATTTATAACAATTTCTTATGAATATGGCAGTAATTGATCTCACTTCACCTGTCCGTCTTTAAGATATTTAGCACCACTCAATATATTCAAAAGTACTCCTTGTGGACTCCAGCTGTTTATAAAGAAAACTGTGATCAAAATTTAGTACACAGTGCAATCACATTCAATAAAATATAGAGGTCAAAGGTGACTTATAATTTAAATGAGTAGTTCTCACTGAGTAAAGATAACAATGTCCACTGGTTGCAGTTTTGTTAGTCACAAGCAATGGGGGAAAGGTGACAACTGTTATTATGGAACACCCCTCATCTTCAAACTTTTCTGAGCTATGGGGGAGTTGCATGGAAATTAGCTAAATCAGTTGAATATTAAGTGGCACATTCTGCTTAAATTAAATAACTATTTTTTTAACAACTCAGACTTCAGCGGAATGATCTTGTCATAGTTGGGTGATGAACAAGGAATGACAAGATCATTCCGACGATATCTGAGCAATTTCACCCCCAGGAATTAGTATGCCGTAGCAAGTCGAAACGTCAAAGGTTTCACTTGTTCCAAAGTTAGTACAATTTACTACTACATTAAATTCTGCGTATCATGACAGATGAGCTATGAAAGTATGAAATACAGCAGTTATATGGTTTATGTTGAAAAGCTGATACAATAAACTATACCATAAGTTTAGAGCTAATGTACAAAGTTAAAAAAACTGCAACACTGACCCAACATTATAACAACAGTGGCTTAATAGCAAAGGTTTAAAATCAAGAGGCTGAAAAACTACAATCACTAATCACACCAATAAGGCAATAACAATATTTTTATCTGTGTCAACATATTCACGTCAGAAATTCTGATTTATAGCTAAATATCCAGGAAATTAGACTAAGATAAGGTGGCACAATTATATATTCCTAAAGAAAAGTACTATAATTTTTCTATATACATGTATAGAACTCTGTTGAGCTCACCCAGGGTTGGGGCTGGTCGCAGAAAAATCTCCATCATGGCCGATGTGAGATTTAAACCCACAACCTTCCGACTTTGTGTCCACAGCTCTAACCACTATTCCATGGGTAAAACATGAAACATTTGGCATCCAAACAAATATTTTTATAAGTGGATGGCTGACGGTTTCTCGTGAAACACTGTGAACTGGTCAACTGGGCACTACTGGAGAATGCATAAGAAATGAAAGACAGCCTTAATAGAGAGTAATTGGATTTGTACCAAACGTATTTGGTTACTTTTAATATCTCAATTCATCAACTGAATACAAGATTGAAAGGATCGGGTTAAATCCTCGTCTAAGTCAAGCGTTTGAATTGATCAGGTTGAATTGAAACAAATAGGAGTATTTTCATACAAACCTGAACTTGTATCGTAAAGCATTTCCAGCATCTTCTGGGGCAGGCAATCCACCACACCAGGATACATAGGACTTTACCTACAAATATATAGACGACGGGTACATTATCAAGAATCAATTGTAACAAGACCACAGAAGTCCAAATTTGTGTAGCTTTATTCACTTAGTCTAAACAAAATGTTAATCATATCAAACAAAATTATACACCTTCTATTGATATACAGTTGAACCTGCTATGAGCTGCCACTCTCTATGAGCAGTCATAATGGAGGCTACATGGCCTTTCCACTAAATTGCATTTTGTATGCAAAGAACCTCCTACAGAAAGCCACCTGTCATTAAAGACCATTTTTCTTGTGTCACAAGGGTGGCTGCTGATAGCAGGTTTTACTATATCACAGTACCAAGTAATTAAAAAGTGCTATAATTGCTCACTTTGCCACCATGTTGTGCCACTTCATCAAAACAATCCATAGCTAAGAGGTGATCAATGCCAGGATCAACACCGACCTCATTCATCACAGTAATACCAGCATCTACAGCACTATGGAAAAAAATAGTTTGATATTTATTTTAGACATACAGTAGTTGTCCTAACAAAGCCTGTCTGCCTCTAATCATCATTTAAAATTGATAATCATTTGAGAAAAAACTCTAATAAAGATCCAAAAATAGGTATTTTTTTGTTATGTTAGACAGATTGGTTGGCCATTTAGACTCAGATTGGCAATATTTGAAAACGTTTTCTTTTAATTGCACAACTTCTCCCGTTTCAAGGATCTGTGGGAACCATATGTTTATAGTATGAACATGTGCATAAAATCTTTGAATGCTGGCTTTAAAATAATCTTTGAAAGCGAATTCAAAATGCACAAGCTTATGTTCAAAATGATGTGAGATATCAGTAAAATACATGTGGTATAAATGATACTTAACATATTTTTGGGTGCATCGTGCAAGCGAGAAAATTCGGGGATAAAAAAATAGTGCGAAAAACACCAAACCTATATTTAGAAGAGTTTCAAGGCATATTATTATAGCCTATAAGGTAATTTTTAATAAATCAAGAAATGAAATTCAAGATCAATTGTTTCTAAATCGGCCATTTTGAATTTTTCACCCATTATTTAACTTGTTGGAGAACTGGTTATTAACAACACTAACCTCAATTGCAATAGCACGACTTTAAAAAATAAAATAAAAGGCGGGCTACAATTATCTAATTCACTTATGACACTAGTTTTTGTGCCCACAAAAAAATTTAAGGAATTTAAAATATGAAGAGCAGACAACGTTTTTAATACTGTAGTCATAAAAGTCATTTACACAGTGCCAACGGCAAATGAGTGAAAAATTACAGCACTTGTACAGTTGAAATAGTCTTTTTTTCTCTCAGAACTTAAACTCATTTCTAATATAAAAAACTCTTCATGAAAAGAAAACAATATGTTTTTTCTAAGGAGGTGTACAAATATTTTTTGTTGTTCATGCTATGTAATGCTCACATACAAAGAAAGATATTGTATTTTTTTCATTTTTCAACAACAAAATTCTTGGAAAAAAAATCTTGTTTCAGTGAAACTTTGATGACTTAAGGAAAAATAATTTTCGTTTTTATTTTGTAAAAAGTAAGGAAATCTTCCCAAATATCTGCAGTTAGTATGCACTGTCCCGGTACTGTATACCACACTATTTCATTCAGATAATTTTATAAATAATACTGTAATTGTAAATTTGACTGTAAGCAGTAGCTATATTAGACAGATATTTGAAGAGAAAATTACTAATTTTTCACCCTCTGGTTCTTAAGAACAAATGAATCTTTAGAACAGACAGACAACCGGACTAGATAATCCCTCCGGCAATAAAGACATAAAAATAGGGACAGACTAACAAACTGACTTTAAACAAACTCATACATAAAATAATTTAAATAGAAGCAATACTCACGCATTGTTCAGCTCAAACATTTGGGGACTTCTATAACTTGCAGTCACCATGTTGGTTTGCTTAGCGATACACAATTCGGCCACCTTGGTATGAAGACTGTATGGTAAAAGACTACAAACATAAAAAAAATATTTATCTAGAATATTTAAATGGATAAATCACTCACAGCGGCTGGGCCTGCAGAAAAAACAAAAGACATGGCATGTGTCTGTTTATGTCTTAATTATAAGTGTGATAGAGACTGAGAGTAGTGAATCCCTTGGTAGGTTTTAGAGATAGTAGGTCTTGAGACTCATCAGCTGGTGCAGACTTGGATTTGATCAAATCTGAATAATTTTCACTCACTTGATATCAGCGAGACACAACTTCAAGTGGGTGAAAATTCAAATTGAATAATTTGGCGGTTAAAGGGTTAACCATTACCCTGCTGATGATGACTTTTTTTTTTTTTTTTTTTTTATTTGCCGATTAAATCACTGTTCTTAGAAATGAAATAAACATCCATATTTGCAAATGTTAGGTGTCAAATTAAACATATATCGGTAATTTTCAGCCACTTAAAAGTTGTGGATCGCGCTAGCGAGACACAACTTTAAGTGGCTGAAAATAAGGGTTGATGGCAGAAAATATATTTAGATACATTTACTAAAATTCAATTCAAATTACCTGACAACAAGGTCATGAGCTTTTATCAGCTCTGTTAAATCCTCCTCACTTCTGTGAATATCAAGCATCACAGGGGTAGTGTTGGGATATGTTGCAGCCAAACGATCAATTTCTTCTTTCACCTGGCTAGCTGGAAACATGAAATATTGTTGGAATAATTACACAAAATATGTCGCCATAGAATTTTTATTTTTTATAGTCACAAGTGGCTGGAGTATTCATCATAGTTATCAGAATAGGGAAAGTATGGGTGAATAAATACACACAAATTGTCATGCATAATATAGCAGAACAACAGATTGAATGGTAAGGCTGAAAAAGAGAAAAATCCTATTCTTTGACATCTGACCCGCTGTCTTTGCTCTGCGCGTGTGATTATCAGCATATTTACATTGAAAGGAGGCTTTTGTTTTGGTTTAAATCACTTATATTTAAACCACCTATAGTCAGGAAAGGTATAATGCACTTAGAATTATGCAAACAATCGTGGGTGGACTCGCTGATCTTCTAAGGCTAAAACCAATTGAATCAAATAAATGAGGATAAAATACTGGGGTTTTTTCTGTGAAACAATAATGGTTTTTTAGTCTTTAGATCATGTATAAATATTAAAGGGGGTGCATAAATGTGTACCCCACCATGACAGCTTGTGTGTATTTATTCACCTAAGGGATTTTTTTCACCCTCCAGAAAATTAAGTACTTTCCCTAGTTATAAGTGACTGAACATTTAAACTTTAATCACATACAGTAGTAGAAACTTTGTGTATATAATATACAGTGGAACCACTCCAAAGTTGCTCAAGGATTTTATATTTGTGTTGATCACCCTCCGGCCTCGCTAATTATACAGTATACCTACTTAACCCTTTCAGGCCTGAATTTACCATTGTCACCTTCATCCACTACAAGCCGCGAATTGCTGTCGCAATTCCCGACTTGTAGTGGATGAAGGTGATTTGATGTGGTTTAAAAATTAAGGAAAATTACCATGTATTGAAAAAACAGTGTAACAGAAATTTTGGTTCTAAAACCATTGATTGTAGGAAAATTAAGTCTGTTTTCAGGGATGTATAATGATGCTTTAATGCATCGTGAGGGCTTAAAGGGTTAAACCTATCTTTTTATGACACTGTTTAACTATAGCTGAAGCAAATGCTCAAGTGTTTAATTGCACCCAATGGTGATAAGTAATTGCTCTCAAAACACACACTCTCTTACATCTAGCATATTGATACAGATCTGTCATCCTTACAGTTCCAGTGAGCTAAACACCCGGGCAACTGTTTACTAAAAGGCATTCCCCAGCAAACACTAAACATTTGTATAACATTTGTACAATGTTGGACCAGCATTGAAGACATTGGACCGACACTGTACAAATGTTATACAAATGTTTTGTGTTGTTGGGTTGACTGCTAATCGTCAGTTTTTGCTTCTAGCAATTCACAAATTTGATAACTATTTAAAACATGCGTAATATAACCAGTGTTGCATTATCGTTTGCCATTGGACCGGCATTGATAACATATAAGTGGCTTTGAAGCTATTAGTAAGAAAAATTGAGAGCTCAACATGCAGTAAACTTCACCCCCATCGTCGAGAAATATTAGGATCAGTGATCTAGCGGTAAGTTTACAACACAGATAACACAGTATACAACAGTCTTTATACGTCAGAATCTGATGTCCGCAAAAAGACGGTCCCCGCACTGAAAGGGTTAAAAAGAAAAGGGGAAGAATGATGCCTACCAACAGTAACAGCGACTTTAGCATCACGTGTGAGATAATCAACGACAGGAGCAGACACATAGCCTGATCCTAGTATTAGAACTTTTCTGTCTGATGATTGTGCAGCTATGACAGCAGCTGCTGACTGGCTGAAACAAAAGCAGTTATATCATATGAATTTTCTGATATATAACACACGCTGTATGGGATTTAGATTTCGAACCCCCCACATACCCTACAAAAGTCCTAAAAAATTAACGGTAAAAGTGCTAATTTTGGTTATATTCATTGTTCTAGCATGTTTATTAGCATACAAACACAAATATAAGTAATAGCGAACATCGTTATCTGTGAATTTTACAGACAGAAATGCTAATAGCTTTCACTTTTGTCCGACTACAGCCAAAAGTGGAGCATGGAACTTAAGTCTCAATTTAAATCCACTCATCCGATATATTCTCAACTCTTTAACAGCCAACTTATTTACCTAGACGTTTTACTCATATGAAGTTGTGTCTCGCTGATGCGATCCCCAGCTTCAAGTGAGTTAAAATTATTCAGATTTGACAAAATGGAGGAAAACTATTTTGAAAACTTGCTGATTGATATCACTTTTTATCTGTAAAATATTTAAAAGGTGGTAGTTAAGTAAGTTACAGGAGTTTGCAGTTATTCACATGACTTCATTAAAACATGTTTTGACTTCTAAGCCATTTTACAGTAATTTTTCATCAGCTAAAGCCGAAACGGAAATGAAACGAAAATACAATGCTGGCTAAAACTGAAAAGTGTCTTTTTTGAAACAGGAAATCACTGGCTCTTCTGACTAGTTTACCACCTGAATCACCAAAATGGGTTTAACACATAGTTTTTGTGAAAAAGCCTAGTTACAATGGGAAAATTTGCTACCTTCTTTTCTGTCTCATTCCTTGAATGTACTTGAAGTTAGGAGTCAGTTCACCATTAGATGCAATCACAGCCTGTAACAAATAGTGTTTAAAACAATAAATCGACACATAGTACCAATATTCAAATATAAGTGCATACACTTTTGGATGAGATACAAAATTTCAATCTTCAATCTTACAGAACAACTAGTCTGATGACATCGCAAGACTCTGACACAGATTAAATAGATTAGTTCTAATATGATCTCTAGATTTCGCCAGCTGGAAGATTAGTCTCAATTTCATGACACCGAGTTTGTTGTGTGCATAAATGGTGGTCAGTGTGGCAGGGGCTGTGACAAAGTGAGTTGGGCAGACTGGTCATGCCGGTTAACAGAACAGTGGAAATCTTGCAGTTGGCTGGACAGACAAACAGGATGCCATAAGTCTTCCTATGTAGGTGGGTATAAAACACATTTATGGTGGTACTTCTGCCTTCGACATTTTACAAGCTAGCAAGAAAAAAGACAGTTATTCATTATGATGTACATATTATTATATCAATTTTTCAGTTTTCTATTCTGCACATGTATACATGTACCGGATACAATTTTTAATTTCCCTAATTAACCTAGATACAGACAAGACAATCATTATTTAAAAATGTAAATTTAATATAATTCAGCTTCTTTGGAAAGGATCATCACATTGATTGCAAACCTTTTTTTATAAATGACTTACATTTTTGACAACATGGTCAGCATTATATTCATCAAACGGTGTTTTAGCATCCGACATTATCTGGAAGAAAGTATACATAAACATGTAAAATATAGTATGTATGAATGTATGACTGTGTTAATTACCTTGGTTAAATTGAATACCACAATATGTTGTTTAACAATCCACGTATATTTTAGTAAGTGCAAGTTGTAAGAGAAAAATAAACAAACTAAGAAATGTTTGCATCCCCTCCATAATTTGCTTTGATTGAGGCAACAAGATAGATACCCTAGAATTACAATGGAGACTTGTGCATAAAATCGTGAGTGCTTCAGAATAAAGATTTTTAAGATAACACTTTACAAGAACTCAAATAAGTTTCATGAAAATCACTTTTCATATCATGGCCAGGCAGGTTTAAGTGTCTACATACAAAATCATGAGTGATTCAGACTAACGCTAAAATTTTCCTGAAAATCACTGAATTGCCACCAAAATCTTTTCATTGCTGAATATAGCACAGTGGATGACAGTACACTGACGACATACATGTGCACCTGTGCTGTACAGGCCTACACTCTCACGGGAAGCGATCAGTCAAGCGTTAACGCGGATTAACAACATAATTAAAATTAACTCAGCCCATTGACTGTTCATGTACGGGTATGCATCATATAACAAACGCGCATTCAAAAAATTTTCAGAAAAAAGGTGCATAATATATTTTGCTTTTTACGGTAGTTCAATAACGAAAAAAAAAATTTTAACCGTCAGGCCTGTGCTTTCAAGCTATTGGCATTGCTATCAGGCATCTGATTGGTTAAGTTAAGATAGCAGTCTTGCCCAATTAGGTCAATACTGGCTATAAGAATTTTGAGGGCAAATTTCTGAAAGGTTGATTTGCCATTATCCATCCTTACATGTCACCAGAAGGCGGGAAATTAAGTTTTCAATTTATGAAAAATCACAGGGAAGAAAGAACGCTCATCGCCTGGAGGGGGCTACTGCCTGGTATTTGTAGGCCTACAACAGGCTTACATATTGATATATGTGTCAGTCACCACATCCACTTAATTAATTTGATATATCTGATGATCATAGATATCACAGACCACATTATAAGATACATGTGGAATCATGTACAACCATGAATTGAGTGTATGGTAAGGGAATACAGAAAAGCTGCTAAAGGCCATCAGTTACACGCCACCCACATCACCAGTCCTGTCTGCTAGTTTATATAAAGGAGGGTGTCAAAAACAACACTGTGTCTCTAGTCATGGCTGAAATGGACAGCTGTCTGCCACTTAAAGCTGCATAACTGTTTTCTTTATTGCGACCGAAATAACCTAAAATGTTCAACACAATCATTCATATAATTTTAAAGGCTTTATAAATGGACAAAATCGATGTAAATGTAGCTGGATTACATCACAACGCGATACACTATCAAGCTATATTGTGTGGTAAATCGGTCCGTCTGTGTACAATATGTACCTAATACTAATAGTGGTTAGTTGTGGGCCAATATAATGTTACATTAGACCAACATCAAACCCCTTAATAACAAACACGAGACATTGACCCGCATTGGTCTAACGCTGGGCCAGAGCCGTAGACGATGGCCCCGAATTAGTTTGACACCGGACCAATGCATCATGTTGGCTGCGATGCCAAGCTCACACAAACCACAGGTTGGTGTCCCAAGTTTAGGTCAGCCCGTATGATAACTCAGCAGGCACGAGTCACTGACCCATTGATGGCTCAATGCTGGTCCAGCTTTTATGACGCTGGTACAACATTGACCCATCAATGGTTGAATGCCTCTTGTTTGCTAGGAACTCAGCTACCGGTACCGTAAAGGCTGCTTCTTTCACAATTATTTTATTTTACCGCATTTCGCTATTTACATAACTGTAGGCCTATGTGATGACTATCGATGAAATAACATAGTCTGATATTTTCGAAAAGCCTAGTCATTATAGATCGTGTTACTCTTGTCATTCAAAATTTACTTTGAATTCACTCATAGCATTGTCACTATATTTTAAAATGCCCGTGAGGTATCAAATAAAAGACTGCGCAAAAAAAAGATGATTTACATCACTGAATTTGTTGTAATTCGAAGCGCAATTTCCGACGGCTGGGGGAGAGCGTCTTAATGGCGGGCCAAAGGCTCAGATGCTGGCCCACACTTAAAAACACCATACTAAACAGGGTCCTCTTTTTCAAGTGAGTGACATTCTCTATACGGGTACCGAAATTAAACATGACATTATATGCAGATATGACTCATATCACACAAAGTAATAACTTCTAGATATGTCTAGCTGACATGAGACAATACACTTTGCACTGTGAAATGTATCTATGATCACTTAAAAAATAAGAATAATTTTAAAAATCGTCCACTCTTTTTTTAATGATGACTGTTATCTGCCACTTGGTACTTTTAATGTCCTGATTATACAGACAATGTGTCTTACTCCGCTGTGATCAGGTCTTTGTTTTGGTGGGGCAACAATATCAAAAAATAACAAACTTAAATCCTTAATAACTCAGTAACCGGAGCAGTAAAATAAAAAAATAAAACACCATTGTCCATGGATTAATCTTTTCATTAAAATAAGCAAAACAGTTATGCAGCTTTAACAGAGGGAGACATTTTTCTGATGAGAGTATTATATGATTCGACAATAGTGTATTGAGACAAATTAAATGATCTGGGTTTATAATATAAAGAGAGCTTTTCAGAAAATATTTATATCAGTATTTTTTACATTGCCAACATATTAAGTTGGCAAAGGGACATGTTCAAAGATATAAGATAAAAGTGTACACTTGCTAAATGTAAACATTGAAAATTTTTTGGTAAAATCTAATAAATCACCTCATGCAAAGCTAAAAATAAGCACAGATCTCAACCACAAGCCCAAAAAATTATAATCAATATTCCTTATTCAGAAGAGACATATTGAGGTTAATAGAATAATTTTGAAAAACATTAAATTGTTTGAATACCGTATATATCAGGAATACTAGGAATAAAAAAATAATAATAATAAAAATCACTATTACTCTTTCGTCCAGCAGACAAAATAAAAGACAAAAAATTAGCTAAAATACACACTTTAATTACTGACATATTATAGAAGAAATAGGAATAAAAAGTAACATGTACCAAACCACACAAATTATACAAAAGTTTATTTTCCATTACTGAAGATTTCTAATGTGTGTTAACGCATAAATATAGGAACATCTATCTCATGCTAATTATTAAAGAAATGAGTACAGTATTATTCTAATTACTGGTATAATGATGAGAACTATAGGTATGAAATGCACCCCAGGGTTCCCACAAAGATCAGTTTTCCAGTCAAATATGCTATCTAGTCAAGCACAAATCGGTTGAGCTGCTCAGAAGCTTACACCCGTGATTGATCCCAATACCAAGGACTAGTAGCTAGTAGCCACAGCAATTATGTACCTCTGGAGGCAAGGCACACCACCCTCCCCCCCTTCAAAATTCAAGTTTTTAATGACCTGTATAATAAACATTCCAGGACAGCTACAATTTTCCAGGTTTTCCAGGACATGTGGGAACCCTGTCACCCCCAGTTGTTACAGTTCCATGCTCAACATAGTTAGTTACTACAGACTACTTGGATTTTAATAGAAAAAACATTATCTGGCTTATTTATCAAAACTTTGTGGATTTGATCCTTTAAATCAAACTTAATTCAAAAGTGCTGACTATTTCTGAAATTGAGCTCAAAGTGTGTTAGTCACTTAATGTATATTCATATGGTAGATAGATAATTATTTTTTGTTGAAATTACCAGTGGACGGATTGGTAAATACCTTACCATGTCCATGACATATGGAATAAGGCCATTGCCAAAATAATCAGTAGCCTCCAGTGGTAGTTGTGCTGGCATGTTATCTATTGAGCAGAGAAGTACACCAGATCCAGAGAAACTGGAAAGTGCACACAACTATTAACTAAATAAAGTAGAATATAACTATTCATTCAAGTGATTTTGACAAAAGGGCTGTGTTTATATACAAACAAGCATTTCATGGTATGGGGGAACATTGCCATATATATTGTGGTGCAAACACTTGTGTATATATTAGCTGCTACATACTGTTCCATAATTCTATAAGACATTATCAATTATTAATGTTTATTGAGAAACAGTAATATTGATGATGCAGACACCAGATTCTTAATACCCAAGTAGAAAGAGTAATAAATGCAAGTATTACTGGTAAGAAAATGCAACTTAGTGAATTTCGAAAAATTCATCATAAAGAGATCCTTTGGAAGAAATACTTTTTTAGAAAGGAGGAAACAAATAATAACTAAGAAGGAATTATATTCATATGTAAATGAAGATATTGTTGATTGATATAATAACTTTTCTCTGGTATAATAACATTAACCACACAAAGAAAATGTCTTGGCTCATTGATATTTGTTTTTTTCATCAAAAAAGAGTCCTGAAACCCTAAAGCATCCACGCCATAAATTTGAGCTCTTGCGCACACAAACAATTATGGAGCCATTTGAATTATTGGTAAATATTGAACAAATAACTTGCACATCTCCTTATTGCTGGGTATGTGATTGTAATTATTACTAGTTTTCTTACTACTAGGTTATTACTTTTTGTGCCCACAAAAAAATATGAAGTTCACCAATGATGGCCATTTTTATTTACGGCAGCATCTTTAAAGAAATAACTTGCACATCTCTGTTGTCTGGAATATAATTGCAAAATGTTCATAATTTCTGAGTACTAATGGGCCACAAAAACTTTAGAATACGATGGACACTGGTGTGACTAGAATCCCCTTCCCCCTACGGGGTGGGGAGTAAATAGAAAAAAACATGGCTGAGATGATCAAAACCATGCAAAAAGAATAAGAAGGATAATTTGCAACTAGTCATGTTAATAGAACGTAGAACAAAAAAATCAATAAAAGTAGAAGATTGGTAAAATGTAAAAGATGAATTTTGCAAAAAACTCAGAAATGCTTCAAAACACTCTTGAAAGATAAAGACTTAAAATACTTCACTGTAAAAACAACATTAGTATATGAATGCAAGCCATTATACATAATCGAATAATTCCTTTCCCAATATGCCTCTATGTTAGTAAAATAATTTTGTTTCGTCAAATCTATCTACTATATGTGAAACATACCCGGTACTAATCAGCTAAAACAATCATCTATAAAATTAGAATACTATTTTTTTTTAAATATACTACAGCCCAAGCATATTAAACTACTCCAATTTTAATAACAGCAAATTATTCCATGCTTATCAGCTGATCTAGTTAGGTGAAATGAGCACGATAAAGCTAAATAGTCCAGAGTAGAGTACAACACTTAAGGTATGCATAATATTAGTTCTATTATTTTACAATAAAGGCTACAGTGGCAGAGAAAAAATTAAGCATCTGCAAAAAAAGGCAAAAATAAAACTGAAGATCAAAAAGTGCCTCTGGAAAACAACACTAAATATACACAAAGAGCAGTGCTATATCATCCAGTCCTACCATATCATTTATGTGTGGCAGAAGTAAATTGCCAAAAAAATCAGTGGATTCTCTTGGCAGTTGAGCAGGCATGTTGTCTATGGAGCAAAGCAAAACACCATCACCTGAAAAGCTGAGATGTCAAAAAAATAACAGTTGAAATGTGCCATCTTTGTAACCTTATGAAACATATCCCTACAAACTAACAGATAAGAAGGAAACAGAACACATTTTTATCTGACCTACATAACAAATACACATATTAATTTTACACAAGAATATCATGGTCAGGAAACAACTATCCACCTTCTGCGTACTGAAATTGAAAAATAGATCAAGGTAACCCATCTTCAAAATGGACCTAGAATTCCAAGGGATGTAATAATATATTTCAGATTCTGACATCAAGAGTCGCTCCTGATACTGAAAGGATTAACCTTTGACCTGCTGAAATGTTTGTTTGTAATGTTTTTTACTCATCTGATGCTCCGATTTCTAGCCCACATGAGAATAATATTCCTACTCATGCAAAAAAGGTTTCTCTGAAATATGTGGCAAGGATTGCACTAGATAAAGTTTTACACAACCTATTTGAATCTGATACATCTGTGTCATGTTTGAACTCGAGCTTGTAGGGTGAGAATTGTGCGCAGTTTCGAAAAATTAAACAAGGAGAAAACGTTTATGTCCATGTGGCCGCAATTTTGAATGTGATCTGTGTCAACTGGGTTTATAAGGTTCTGATGTGAGCTTACAGAGAGAGTCAGACAGAGGATGAACACAGTGGCAGATATCCAATGCAAAAACAGTAAGCTCCCACCCTAAATGGGGAGTGCTTAACCATTATCCCACAGATCACAACTATTGTCATTTTAATCTGTTTTATTAGTTGATCAAATCACTGTTATTAGGAATGAAATGTGTGTCTAAACATCAAGATTTACAAATTTTTGTAATCAAATAAATTAACTTAGCAGGATAAGGGTAATAAACAGATAATTCACTCTTTCAAACAAATACCTCTTTCATCACAGAATTTTTTGATTAGTGGTAAAAATTTTAAATGAGAGTTTTATGACCGCTTTTAAAACATTTACACTCTTTGTTTCACCATAATCATGATAATTCATGTATGTCATAATAAAACTTGTCCATGAACTATTTATAAGCAAATATGGGCAAGGTGTAAGTTATAGTTTCCAAGTTATTGCGCATGCAAAAAATAACACAGTAAAGTCTGCGATTTTAATGTTTTTCACTATTCTACCTCTGGAGAAGGTGTCAACACTGCATCCACATATTATTACAATGGGAGAAACTAGGGTTCAGTTTAAAAAACAGGTATACATTTAATATCTTCTCTGCTGCTTCTACAACAGGATGATACAGCTGGGCTCCAGCAATCTGATTCAAATTCAATCTTAAAAGTGTGGTTCCAATTTTAGATGATGGGCAAAAGCCATCTTCTATTGAATGTCTTCAATATAATTTTTTTTCTGCTGATGAATTCTAATTAATTGCATAAATTGTTGCAAAACAAATTATAATTAATCAGTACCTGTATATACATAAGTTTACATTTTTCTTTACCTTTCCTTGTTAGTGTTTTGATCAGCATCATATAACATAAAGGGGTGGTCGATTGAAGTACATTCATGCATAAATTCAATTGAACCTCCTGGATCCGCAGAAATATCACAGATGGCAAGAAGGCGATGAGGCAACTAGAAAATATAATATTAGTGTCCCAGGCTTACAAAAAGACAATAGTGACTATTTTATCATATTCATACTCAAGTTAAGGGTATGTAGGCTTTTTTTATTTCCTGTTCAAATTTTATATTGGAACTCTTTTCATGCAATACCACATCAAATATGTTAATCAACAATACAAAATTTAGAATATTGTTTTAAATCTATTGTTTTAAAATAAATGTTATTTTTTCACTTGAGGCTCGAAATTCCATTAGGAAGTCTTAATCTGTATGAAAAAATATCCAAGAAAGATTTGCCATGTTTAAGCTTACTTGTGGGCATCCGTCAGTATTTGGAATCCAAGGTGTCAGTTGTGGTCGAAGTAAGTTTTTAGCATCAGGTAATGTTAGGAATCGTGGAGCACCAGGAGCGTAGTAGATACCATTGACAATGACAGAGGAATAGGGTGCTACCTGATAACATATTTAAAACAATTCTTAGTCATGTGTCATAACCCCTACAGCGCGGGGATAGACTTTAGTCGTCAGAATCTGACGTCTGTAGATTCTGACGACTAAAGTCTATCCCTGCACTGTAAAGAGTGAACATATTTCTAGGTATTCAAATGAATCAGGAGGAGCTGAATAAGACATTTATGATGATATCAAATTGAAATGAACCCTTTGGTCTCCATGGTTTTTATAGAAAAATTCAGCACTTTAAGGGTTAAGATGCACTTTAACTTTAGCAATTTGTGCAACAGACCGGTAACTTAACAAAGCAATGAGACTAATTGTCATCTACACCAAGCTAGTCAAATCCTTAACCCTTACAACGCTGAATTATTTTTGTTTAAACCATGGGGTTTGTTCAATTTGAAATCATCATAAATGTCTTAGTCAGGTCTTTCTGCTTCATTTGAATACCTATGTTATGGAATCTAGAACCATTATATATATTTTAATTCTTTCAGTGCGAGGACCGTCTTTACGTCAGAATCCATATTTATCTATCCAGTTGTCTGCCACCGGCAGAACCTGGATAACCCGTATATGTGCTATGAGTTCAGAACCCCCCTCCTCCCTCCTCCTCCCTGGCCAATTCACAGTTGATTCAGGCTGCCCAAACAATCTGACCTGAGTGTGACCTCCACACTGCCGTCAGTAAACCGGTGACGTCATAATGAATATTCATGTTGCTCGCACCCCTCATTTTTGTACCGGCTTAACACACACCTGTTGTCAAGGTCAGACTACCGGTCAGACCTGATACGGCAAGATGGTCAGAATCTGGCATCAAAGCAGCATTACAGGAATATATATTGTTTACTGTGACAAAATAAATCAAATTATCTAGTCAACAGAATATGTATATTGAGAGTTTGTGCTGCGAACATAGGGTCACACCTTAAAATATTAATAATTACAGTACTGTGCAATTGAAACGTGTCAGAGAATGTCAATTTATTTTCTGATCTTCTCGCATCTTTCAATTTCGCAATTGAGTATTCCCACTCACAAAAATGGAAATTCAGCAGGTGCAAAAAGAAATTTCGCAAAACGCTAAAAAAGCTAAAAGTTTTTTAGCATCTGCTAAATTCATTTTCTCAAACTACCAAATGCGAAATTGTTTTTAGCAATTCCCTAAATGCGAAATTGTTTTTAGCAATTCGCTAAATGCGAAATTGTTTTTAGCAAATTTCTAAATTCGAAATTATTTTTAGCAAATCACTAAATGTGAATGAACCACATTTCTCAAGGCCATGGCCAATGCTGAGGATTCCCTCCGAACCGGGCCATATTGCATGTATCGTATTGACCTGATTAGCAGTGACTAGTGTTGATATGTCAACATGAGCTGTCACTGACAATCCCCCACTCTACATGATCATGATGATATACATAATTCTGTACCGGTATGAATATAGCTTTATCAAACCAGAATTTAAAAATAACATAGCATAACAAGAGGTGTGCATTGCCATTTGGAGCATTGGAATAGAAGCCTTGGCTTCACAAAAACTCACTGCAGACGGTCAGTGGAACTTGTGTGTACCCGATCCACATTATAACAACGCCAGTGGTGGCAACTACAGTGTTTTACTGGTTAGGCAGAGGTCAATTGATGAATACCCCCTCTAGTGAATATTGCTCAAGACAACACATGTGTGTCTACAGGGTCTACAGGCCCACTGAATTATCATTATAAAAAACAGGATCATGACAGGTCCCAGTATTTGTGTACCGCAAACTGATTAGCACCTGCTGCGATGCATGAGGCAATTTGGTTAGCAGTGTGCATCTCTTGCAGCGCATAATGCGATGCGATACCAGACACTTTGTGCCTTGACTTCCGGTAAATGTTCAGCAAACAGAGGATATTTACAATTTAAGTCTATGGGCAGCCTGATTTACTAGATGACGGGCTTCCATTGACTGCCATTATAATAATGATTGTAGCTCTGCTTAATTGGTCTATCCAGTCACCAAGTATGTAACTACCGACATTATTTTATCGGGTAAAAGAAAATTTTATTTTTGTCTTAATATAAAATGGCCCGCTTGGGAAACTCACTTTCCCTTTGGCGAAAAATGGGTAATAAAATATGGCGCTTTCACAGCGATCGATATATTGTCAGAAGGCCCGGGAAGCCTGTATGCGGGCTAGATATACCGAACAAACTACTTTAAATGGATTTAGCAAGTGCAAAATGCAAATTCGCATCAAATTCTTATCTTTGCAGAAATCATTTTTGCAGAAATTCGCATTTAGCATAATGCTAATGCGAAAGAGAATGAGAATTCGCATTCTCTTTTCTTCACATTTGTTTTTTTCGCATGACACTTTTCGATTGCACAGTACTGTAGGTATATTTATATTTATTATATTTTATTTCTATTCAAATAAATATTATATAAATTAATCATATATATTCTATCCAGTGAATGATTCAAGGCCAAATGTTCTGCGGCCATCTGAGTCACCGAAATTTTTGAATTACCGATCCTGAGACAAAATCACCGACCCCAGAATTTTTTTTTCGGTTCTGGAAGATCACTGTCTGGTAGACCATTGCTAGGGTGGCAATTACCAGCTCTGGAAACAAATTACCGGTCCTGTGTCGGCGGTCGGCTTTAAATCCTTCACTGCCTATCAGATCTGATCAACTTAATTATTTATAGAAAGCAGTTTGATATTCAAGAGTTCAGAAAAGCCAGCAATAAGTTCCAAATAAAGTATACTGCTGCCAATTTCTCCAATAACGAGGTATGATTGCAGGAAGGAGCAAGCTCTGCTGTTAAAAAGATATACAATGAAAAAGAATAGGCCCATTCAACTCACATTAGGTTAAGGCCGCAAATTCTGCCCAGCGAGCCCATTAGATTGTTGCGAAAGTTAGTTTCAGATAAAAAAACATTCCAAAAAAAACCAGGTAATTTCAGGAGATAAAAAAAACATTCAGCCTGCTATGTTTTTTCTTGCTTGTTTTTTTTTATTGCCCTTGGTATTTTTTTTATAATTTCTTTATAATCATAAAAAACATTTGATATCACTAAGCCAGTAAATTAAAAATATACATGATGCATTTGAACATAAAAAAAGACTTGCTAACATTAAAGAGACTGAGACTAGAAAATAAGTTTTCACCCACTAGCTACAAAAAAAAGAAAATTTAGGTTTAGTATCATTGACAGAGACAACCTCAAATGGGAGAAAATCAACGTTGAGAGAGTCACTACAAAATGTATAGCTTCTAAACCAGATATACATGTACTTGAATTGACCAATATATATAGAACAAGACTACATAAGTCCAGGAGCTCCCGCTCCAAATTAGAATTTGATTTAAGCAATTTTGTATAGGGTTATTAATGTAGTCCTAGTCTAGGTCAAAAATCAAGACGCAAGACAACTAGGTCTAAGAAGCCCAGTCTAAGAGTAAGATAAGAACTAGACAGTCTGTCAGAAATTGCAAACCTCCATTGAAATTAATGATCCTAATCAGTATCCCAGTAATGGTCTACCTATCTGGCATGGTTTACCCGATATCAGGCCAATCGAGTTAACTAATAGCTGATTTACGGTCATTTTGAATTCGATATAAATTAGTTAAAAACTTAGGGTGCATCCTCCCCCGAAACCTCAAATTTTGTTTTATAGTAATGGACTAACATCTAACAGTTTGCAAAATATTGGGCATGTGAAAGTAAATAATGGCCGATAGAGGGCCATTTTGCATTTGATCAAGTCAAAATTTTCCAAGATGCATCCTCCGCTGAAATCTCACATTTCATTCTATAGTAATGGTCTAGCCATCTAGCACGGTTTACCAAATATCGCCCATGTGAAAGTGAATAATGGCCGATAGGAGGCCATTTTGAATTTGATCAAGTCAAAATTTTTCAAGATGCATCCTCTCCTGAAATCTCACATTTTGTTTTATAGTAATGGTCTAGCCATCTAGTACGGTTACTAAAAACCGGCTATGTGAAAGTAAATAATGGCCGATAGGCGGCCATTTTGAATTTGATCGAGTCAATTTTTTTCAAGATGCATCCTCTCTTGTAATCTTACATTTTGTTTTATAGTAATGGTCCAGCTATCTAACACGGTTTACCAAATATCAGCAATGTGAAAGTAAATAGTGGCCGATAGGCGGCCATTTTGAATTCGATTGAGTCGAAAGTTTTTTAAAGGCATCCTCTCTCTAAACGTCACATTTTGTTTTATAGTAATGGTCTAGCTATCTAGACCGGTTTACCTGATATCAGGCCTATCGAGGTAAATAATGCTGATTGTCGGCCATTTTGAATTCGTAAGTGAAAAATTTTCAGGGTGCATCCTCCCCCGAAAACTCACACTTTGTTTTATAGTAATCAGGTAATGGTCTAGCCATCTAGCACGGTTTACCAAATATCAGCCATGTGAAAATGAATAGTGGCCGAAAAGGCGGCCATTTTAAATTTGATCAAGTCAATTTTTTTCAAGATGCATCCTCATCTGAAATCTCACATTTCGTTTTACAGTAATGGTCTAGCCATCTAGCACGGTTGACCAAATAACGGCCATGTGAAAGTGAATAATGGCCGATAAGCGGCCATTTTGAATATTATCGAGTCTAATTTTTTCAAGATGCATCCTCTCCTGAAATCACACATTTTGTTTTATAGTAATGGTCTAGCCATCTAGCACGGTTTACCAAATAACGGCCATGTGAAAGTGAATAATGGCCGATAAGCGGCCATTTTGAATTTTATCGAGTCGAATTTTTTCAAGATGCATCCTCTCCTGAAATCACACATTTTGTTTTATAGTAATGGTCTAGCCATCTAGCACGGTTTACCAAATAACGGCCATGTGAAAGTGAATAATGGCCGATTGGCGGCCATTTTGAACTTTGACAAAATGAATTTTTTCAAAATACATCCTCTCCTGAAGCCTTACAATTTGTTTTATAGTAATGGTGTAGATATCTTGAGCGGTTTTCATGATATTCCACAATATCAGGCCTGTCGAGGTGAATAATGGCTGAAAGGCGGCCATTTTGAATTTTATCAACTTCAAATTTTTAAGGATGCATCCTCTCCTGAAACCTTACAATTTATTTGATATTAATGGTGTAGCTATCTTGAGCGGTTTTCATGATATTCCGCAATATCAGGCCTGTCGAGGTGAATAATGGCCGATAGGCGGCCATTTTTAATTTTATCGACTTGAAATTTTTCAAGATGCATCCTCTCCTGAAACCTCACAATTTGTTTTATAGTAATGGTGTAGCTATCTTGAGCGGTTTTCATGATATTCCGCAAAATCTTCCAGTCGGATTTACCGATGTTATAAATTAGGTCAAAGTGCTGGGTCAACTTCAAGGTCAAGGTCCAAAAACCTGAAAAGGCACAACTAGGGACCTTAGAGAACATGTATGTGCAATATGACTGTCATCGGCCCAGTACTTTTCGAGATCTGCTCCGGAAACGAAGTGCGTGTCAAAACGTCTAAATAGGTCATAGTTCTGAACCAGAAGTAGGTCAAAGTTCAAATACCCCAAAAGGCACAACTAGACCCCCTAGGGGTGTTGTGTGTAAAATTTGAAGACAATCGGACAAGTACTTTCAGAGATATGCTCCGGAAACGAATTGTTTACGGACGGCCCAACGGCCCAACGGCCCAACGCCGTCACATCATCATTTTCTCCTCTGCAACCTTGCGAATTGAATTCAGATTAAAAATATTTTAACCCGTCCATTAGCCACCTGGAAGTAACCCACATACCAAAAATTGTTATCCTAGCTTATTTTCTCACAAAGTTATAGGCAAAAGAAGAGGCCAAAAAAAAACGGAGGTAGAATCCATAGCTCCCTTCGCTCACCTACGGTGAGGGAGGGAGCTAAAAATATATTCAACCCTTACAGTGCGGGGATCGACTTTAGTCGTTGGAATTTGACTTCAGTAGACATCACATTCTGACATCTAATGTTGATCCCCGCACCGTAAGAGTAAACATATTTGTAATGGACCCTAGACCAATAATATAAGTATTCAAATGAATCGGAACGAGCTGACAAAGACATTTATGAGGATTTCAAATTGAAAACATACTGTGCAAGCACTCAAATACCCCTCGACTGATGCAGTGACTCTATATATGCCAGGTTTGAAGGCAATTAATTGAAAATAAGACTGATTTATTAAAATTGATAAAATCAAAATGGCCGCCGCAGCCTCGTTTTCAGTCTCACATGAAAACGGACAATACTAATAGACTCGTAGACCCTGAAAACTAACAGGTTTGGAGGGAATTCTAAACCAAAAGTTGAAAAAAAAATTAGTCGCCAGGTGGCTGCCCTTTTGATTATCGGTGGAAAGCTGAAATTCTAATCAGGTCATCTCCATACTCATGGGTAACTTCACATGAAAAATTGGAGAGATCCAATTATAATTTTTCAAGTTATCGCATTAACAAGGAATTATTAAATTAAAAAATCAAGATGGCCGCCATAGCCTCGTTTTCAGCCGCACATGAAAACGGACAATGCCAATAGACTCGCAGACCCCGAAAAACCTATATATACCAGGTTTCGAGGGAATCTGAAAAAAGTACAAAAAAAAAATTTAATCGCCAGGTGGCGGCCATTTTGATTATCGGTTGAAAGCTCAAAATGTAGTCAGGTCATCTCCATACTCATGAGCAACATCACATAAAAAATTGGAAAGATCCAATAATTATTTTTCAAGTTATCGCGTTAACAAGGAATTTTGTAATTAAAAAAATAAGATGGCCGCCATAGCCTCGATTTCAGACAATGCCAACAGACTCGCAGACCGTGAAAACCTATAGATATATACCAGGTTTTGAAGGAATTATTAAAAAAAAAAATTAAGTCGAAAAAAAAAATTAGTCGCCAGGTGGCGGCCATTTTGATTATTGGTGGAAAGCTGAAAATCTAATCACGTGATCTCCATACTAATGAGTAACTTCACGTGAAAAATTGGAGAGATCCAATAATTATTTTTCAAGTTATCGCGTTAACAAGAATTTTTTTAAATCTTTGACCTTGACCTGTGACCTATGACCTTAACCTTGGGTAAAAAAAAGTGCCGGGAGGGGTTGAATGTTTGTATGAATTATGAATTTAATCTGTTGCACTATGTTGGTGTAGTTGCCAAAAGAGTGCATGCGGCGGCGGCGGCGGCGCAATAAGGGGACGACAATACCCCTTCGGGCCGAGGGGTAAAAACCCTTTGGTCTCCATGTTTTATACAAAAATAATTCAGCGATTTAAGGGTTAACACACTTAAATATTTATTTGTCATATCTGTGAATAAAATTATGTTGAAAGGATGATAACAAACATTTATAAATATTCATTCAAGTGAATTTGAGCATTTTACAACTGGTTAGAAATCATTGCAATGTAAAAACACATCGTCAGACCTTAACACTGAAAGTTGAGGCATATCTCTCTGGATGATCAAAATATTCGCTTTGGTCAAATTTGCCATCAGATTTTCGTACCAAATTGTCTTCCATGTCAACCACACAACCATACACCTTATTACTAACTGTAACAAAACAAAAAAAAGATTAATAAAACACAAAAAATCTCAAAACACTTATTGTTTAAGTGGATAGTGACCACAATCAGTCAATTAGTATTATCATGTTCAACACACATGAGGGTGCATCCAAAACCATTTGTGTGCTATAGGTGTGAAATGAAATTAAAATAGCCTATTCTTTCAAATAAAATGGCATATTTGTCTATACTACCATTCCACTGAAGAATATGGCTTGTCCGATAATATCCCCATCTTTTTTACAAAGCCTAGTTTACAGGCAATGTGTTATATCCCATTTGGTGCTGTACATTAACCGATCTTGTATAAAAAAAATTATATAAAAGCCGGAATAGTCTGGGAAAGGCAACATCTAGTACTCACCTCTTTTGACAAGACCCCTTAGTAAGCTGACATTATAAGCTCTATGCTTTGATTGACAAGTGGCCATAATGTTATTACATTGCTAAAGTTAGAAACAAGAAGACTGCAGCTCTAAAGTTATTCCTTTTACAGTGACCCATTAGTAAATCTCCCCTTTGAGTTAGAAGTTGCTAACTGCCACTTTGTAAAGTGGCAGTTTAGCACCTTCCAACTCCAAGTGGATGAAATATTAATTATAAGTTCATCTGTTATAAACATGTAAAGTGTTTAAGAAAGTTTAAGAGAAAATTAAAAACATAGTTATTTTCAAATTTGGGCAAATCTTGATCCTTTCGGACCGTCATTTTGAAAAAAACAAACTTTTTATGGTGGGTGCAATAACTATATTAAGCAATAACTACATGTATATTAAATAGATATATGGCATGGCACAGCAATGAAATAGTTAAACAATAAAGCACCCATTGTGTCTGCTACTTGTTACTTGGTAAGCGGGAGATGCTATATAAAGATAAAATATGCTGTATCAACTGTTGCATCCACAGCATTGTTAAAAGGGGGTGGGTGCTTGCCTACAAGTTCTGTCATATTTAATGGGAATAGGTGATTATGGAATGCCAAGGTCACACTGTAATAGTGTATTAAGAACTGGCTAGAAGAGGCTTAATGAAAGAACTGTCATTACATGTTAGTTGCCCTCAGTGAATGATTTTTTGGTATATGCAGAAAATATGAAAAGAGCAAATTCAGTTTTAAACATAATGCTTAGTATATAAGTTTCTTAATGATTTGTAACCAACCAACTAACTAACTAACTAACAGGTTGTGAGTTCTTATAACTTAATAACTGAAATGAAGGACAATGGTCACAACAGCTACCTTTTTGCTGAAGGAAGAGGCAAATCTGTGAGGGTAAGATTCATACAGGTCAGCTGTGTATGTTCCACAATGTTTGTGAAACAAATGGTCCTGACGACGTATCTCACAACCATATACCTTATTAGAAACTGTAAATCACCAGAGTTGTATTCTTAAATGTTGTCATATAAAAGTATAGAGAAATCCAGTTTAAAAAATAAATTTCATTTCACAGTGAGTGTTTAGTTTTGGTGTACTTGCAAAATAATCAGACTAGGGGAAAAGAAAGCATCTACAGCATTTTTAGTACAAACTGCCAAAATATGCCATGCAAAAACGTACTTACAGATGGCATTTTTACAAATATTTAGGAGATCATATAAATTGTAATGATCACATAACTAAAATTAAATCTCATAAAATAAAATGGAATAAAGATTTTCAAATAAAATTCAGCTTGTGAAATGGGAAAGACATGAATGCAGTCTGCCCCAATAAGGTCAAAATTTCACAGTAGGTCCTGTAAACTTGAAACTTTTACCAGACCAAAAGAAATTTCACCGGACAGTAGGTGGTCAATGGCTGATTCTCGCCTTGTGAGACCAAAAAAACAACAAAAAAACAAAACTGATAAAAAAATAACCGGCTTGTAGGTCAGATGTGGCTGGGTATTTTGTCGGACCTACCTCGGTCCGACGTTATTGAGAAAGACTGTGAATGTCAAATCTAAAAATTTACATTTAGAATTTTTTTTACTTCAAATGCCTTTTTGTGTGGCGGGTCAAGATATCAAATGTTTTATTGGTTTTGTTGATGTACACATGATGTATCTTCTGTTAAATAATTTATTTTGTTAGATAATACTCTGATACTAAGCTTATAACCATAATCTATAATAAAAGGTCAGGGCTCATATAGTTTATAGTTCAACAGATGTTCTTGACAAATTAGCCTGATATAGTCACATAAATTTTATGACATGCTACAGTACAGTATTTCTTTAAAAGTATGTGTGGGGTAAATTTCAGTTCAAATATTTTTTTTTATTGCACCTACATTTCTTCCAACCCTCCAAAAAATAATCCCAAAGCTTGAGAGTTCTACAAACTCAATGATAAAGGTCTGAGACGATGTCAATCATTTCAAATGACAATGCAGACATTGATTCACTAACGAAAAAAACAGATCGAAAGATTATTCCATTATAAAAGAATCAATCAAGATAAAAGATTATCAGCAGCATTCATTGTGCTAGCAAATGTGTAGTCTATTAAAAGATGATCCACCTATTAACCCTTTTCCTGCTAACTAAATTTATTTAATTTTTTAACCAATTGTGTTTCGCTACCGCGTGCCAGAGCTTCAAGGTAATCGAACAGCATAATAACATATTCAACATAATTATTATCCAATTCTTATGTGCTAGTTGCTACAGACATTAAAATAAATGAACACCCAGCATGAAGGTGGATGGTTTGAACCAGCAACATTTTTTTGTTTAATGTTTGGCCAGCATCGCAGATGTTGGTCTAACGTAAAATAGACATCAAACCAATGAGTCTGAGTCAGGTAATAGGTCTTCAATGTCTCATGTTTGTTGGGTAGCGCAGGGTGTGGGCATGTAGTAGTAGCCATGGTAGTCTGATAGTAGCGGTCTTGATAGCAGATAATATGTGAGTAACTTTTAATTTATAAGCCTTATATTTATTATCGTATTTCAACATCCGTTAGAACAAAAGAGAAAAATAACAGCCAAAAAGTGTGATCTGGTGAATTTCTCAGAGGTCCTGTAGTTTTTTGCAACTGCCTGATCCCCTGTTGGGTCCATAATAAACTGAATTTCGAGCCCTGAATAAGAATATTGAGATGAGCAAACTCTACAATAGCCCGCCACCATTATTGAACTTCTACTATTAACATCGTAAAAATGTCATAAATCACTATAAATCAGACATTTTGTGCGATGAATCATACATTTTTCAGCCAATATTGAAGTTGTCCAAGAACTGGTTATTAGCAGCATGCAGAACAAGGATACATTAAAAAGTTATCATGCCTCCCAGGAAATGTTAATGCAGATGCAGACGCCAACCCCGAACAACAATTGCAATAGGCCATCCTATTTTTTAATTTAAAAGGCAGTCTAAAAATTAATATATATTTTCACCTCCATGCTTTGCAACCTTGGAAAGGTTATCCACACTGACATATTCATGAGGCAGTTCCTGAAAAATTTCCTGGGCTCCCTGCAAGTATTTGATGGAAAATATACATTTTTAGCCATGGACTAGTTATTCGGTTTTTTTCAAAATTTGCAACACATAATAAACAACAACAACACAGGAGCATCACACCAATAAATATTCCTAAGAAGTTCAAAGAATATAATCAGAGAAGATTAAAATCTGTCATTTTCAATGCTATCAAAAGCACACTTGTCCAAGAACGATCTTTGCATGACAAATTTTGAGCATGACATTACTACATGTATCATGCTCACTAACACAAGAAAATCTTAAGAACTACATTGTCGGAACCAGCCCTAAACTACTGAAAAAAGCCCATTATGGAAAACAATTTTACAAGGTCAGTTTTATCAACTATGCAGTTAATTTTACCAAACAAAGCAAAATAAAGTATTAAACATAATTTCTCCAGTTAGCTTAATAAACCTAAATGGTAACAATGCCTCATACAGGAGATATTAACCTCATTTGCATATTTTATTATTAAATATGCAAATATTCATGAATATCTTAAACAAATCTTAAAAACATATACTGACTAATTGTGCGAAACATTCTTTATACACTTGTGCAAAAAATATATACAGGGTTCAATTTGTTATTTAAATATTGTGTATTTTGTAAGAATGCTCCACATTCACAGGTTTTCTAATCAATTTCAAGTTTGATTAGCAATTGGCTAAAATTGTGTAGCTTTTTCGCCACGTGATACTGAACAAATCGAACTTTGCCATACATTTGCTCATGTGTATTAGAATCATGTTATAATAATCAAAAGAATTATAAAGATACATGCCTGAGAAACATTACCAGCTCCAGTAAATATAAATATGAGAGGCCCCAAGGAATTTGGCATCATGCCTAATGATATTTCATAGCCAGCATCACGGATTCCCTGGCATGCCATACCACTACTTCTGTAGTTGTGAGCTGGGCCAATATGCTGTAAAACAGATAGTTCATAATGACTAAGACATGATGCTCAAAGTATAATATCAACCCTTAAAGTGTTAAGGTGAAGAATTTAAAGTTGTCCCTACTTAAAGTTGTGTCTCTATAACGTGATCCACAACTTTAAGTGGGTGAAAATTACTGGTTTAATTTGAAACCAAACATTTACAAATCTGAATGTTCAAACACACATTTCCTTCCAAATAACTGTATATTTAACCTGCTTATAAAACAGATTAAAAACTACCATAGTCATGCTCAAACGGTTAAAATGACTGTAACATTCCCCAGAGTTTGTTGAAGAAATGACGCTTGTGTATCTTACAAGTTGTCAATA
This sequence comes from Flabesymbios commensalis, assembly GCA_964017125.1. Taxonomy (NCBI): domain Eukaryota; kingdom Metazoa; phylum Annelida; class Polychaeta; order Terebellida; family Flabelligeridae; genus Flabesymbios; species Flabesymbios commensalis. Next base: position 52,653,435 of record OZ024911.1, read on the forward strand.
AATATATTTTGAGTTTAGAATGTTTTGGCCATTTAGAAAATCCAAAATGGCCCTCATGAGCTAGTCAGAAAATAGGAAACATTGGTTTTTAGATTCAGTATATATTCAAGTTTTCAAAAATGTAACAAACATTTGTAAATCTTGATGTTCAAACGCTCATTTTGTTCTCTATAACAGCGACTACTTGACCAGCTAATAAAATTGATTAAAAACGACAATAGTTGTGCTTAGTGGTGTAAGAGCTAACCCTTAGAGCAAATTTTCAGTCATTTGAAGTTGTGTCTCGTTACCTGAACACAACTTCAAATGACTGAAAATTTATGTGATCTGTGAAATTTATATCCAAATATCAGTGTTTCAAGATTGAAGGCATAACTTACTTTTAACAACTGGTTATCAGGGGTTATACAGGTGGTAATAAAAACACAGAATGTCTCATGTAGTCGACAGCAGTGTTCTAAGGACTGTTCCAGTGAAAATCTGGGCTCCCCCCATGGCCGGCAATTTCAAAACTACTTCCACCCATCCCGGAAATCTTGGTCCTTGGGCCACCACAGAGCTCGGATTTCCAGACTTTTTTAGCACCACAGTCCCCGGAATTTCCTCATGGCTCAAAATAGTTTTTATTTAGAACCCTCACGTTTTTTTGTGAAAAGGGGAAATATGAAACTAATATTAATATAAATCACAAGGTCTACAGCTTTCATGTCATTTTTAATACAGGAACAATGTGATTGTCATTTACACTGTATTTTTGTAAAATTTATTAGGCCTACAATGAATGCCAGAAAAGACGCCCACCACCGCGGATTTCAGTTTGCTGAGTAGCCTACCACCACCCACCTCGGAAATATTTACTGACACAATACCACACCAACCGGAAAAGTGTCAATTGAAACCCACCACCCCATCCGAAAAAAAAACGATTGCCGTCCATGGGGGGGAACCCAGATTTTTGCTGGAACAGCCCTAAGAGTTAAGAAATTATACTACCATGAATGGAGTGTGATGACCCAGAGCAAGCAGGCGTAGTCCCAGACCATGAAGAATATTGATCATTCCTGCTACACCAGCATATTTACCAAATGCCACCACTCTCTGTCCTTTGTCATTTGTCATCTTCTCATAATCAATTAGGCGGATATTCTAAAGTACAAAATCACATGTTGTTATAAAAGTATTGAACAAAAAGGTAACTACGAAAGAAGCAAACAGAGCTCATCAGATAACATCTGTAATCCCTGTAATAACAAATATGTAAATAGATCTTCAACTTGAATAAAAAGAAATCTAGACAAGTACATGTAGAACACTAGTAAAAAAGTAAAACAGTTGTCATGTCATGTCATTTTGCTTTAACATCCAAGCTGTAGACCATCATTTAGAGTAAGATTTCGTTAAGAACAGACAATACAATTTTTTTAGAGCAGACAGAAATACCAATAAAATATGATAATAACATATATTTATTATTCTTTCTGATATCACCATCTTACCTTCTGCAAAATAGCATCAAGTAATGGCAAGTTTGCTTCCTGGGCCTTGATTGTGTGGGAAAAGAAAACATATGTTTTTTCTGGCTCCAAGAGATCTATGGGCACCTGTTTCACTCCTAATATTACAGGGGCTTCAGTCATATCTTCTCGTATGTGCGCACCAGCATTGGCATAAGCCTGAAAAAAATTACCATTTACATGTAAATGTTATTTATTTTCAGTATTTATCTCGTTTTAAAAATAATATGTATTGAGTCAGTGGTTGACATAGGAATGTAACCCTGAATCCATTAAAATAGAGAAATGTATTGTCAAATGGAAAAGTGGCGTCTGAATTGTGAAATGTGTTTCCCCAAATTCATATAATCTATTTCCATAAATTTGGTAACTAAGGAGCAGTATAAATATAAATGTCAACAGGCGTTCATAACCTTAAAAGGCATATTTACACCCCCTAATACCTGTGAATGTTATTTCTTTTCAGTATTTTCTCTCTTCTTACAAATAAAACTTATTGAGTCAGTTCATGACATAGGAATGTAACCCTTAATCCATTAAAATATAGAAATTTATTGTCAATTGGAAAAGTGGCGTCTGAATTGTAAAATGATTTTCCCCAAATTTATAAAATCTATTTCCATAAATTTGGTAACTAAGGAGCAGTATAAATATAAATTTCAACATTGGTTCCTCAACCTCAAAAGGCACATTTACACCCCCTAATGGATGTGTGTGAGCAATATGAAAGAAATCCCCCCCCCCCCCCCCCATGGGTTTCCGAGATCTACTCGGCTCCTGAAGCAGAACGGGGACAGACTGAGGGATAGACATCCGGACATCCGAGGTGCCACCAATAACCCCCGCCCAACTTCGTCGGGCAGGGGATAAAAATCAAGTTCTAAATTTTGAATTCATATAGAATGAGCTCTATCAGTTAAAAGAGGTTGAAAAATCAAGCAGAAATATAAATCAGTTTACAGACATAATTTAAGTTTAAAGTAAAGACTGACCTGCATGGGATAAGCACGTCGGTTTGACGGCTGCACCAACACCTTAACACCCTGTTTAACCAGCTGTCGGACATGAGATGGTGATAAAGGCGCTCGTCTCTCCCATACACTGTTACAATTAACAATACAATTATAAATAGAATAAAATAGATAATCTTATTCAGGGTACTGTCCAGACATTGGACAGTGGTGGGCGGTCCTGGCATCAAAAAACGCCATTTTTATAGTACAGACATGTTTTTATACTCAAAATACTCAGTTTTCCTTTTTTCCAACTGTAGTGGTGGGCAGCGTATCAGAGTGCTGGGTGCGGTCGCCCACGGAGCCCATCGTGGGCAGAACCCTGCTCTTTCTGTATTGGGCATATTGTTTTCAAGGTACATTTCAGCTATCAAGATAAATAATAATGCATATGCTCAGCTAAGTATACACTGCCCCGTCATAGAGACAGTATACCACTGAGAATGAGTTTAAGCTAAGTACAGTAGAACCTCAGTTTCAGAACACCTCACTTTGCAAATTGCACAACATTTTAGAGCATCAAAATTTTTGGCATTAACAGATTAACATAGTACTTTTAGGATTGCATGTAGACCCATAACGTAGGTACCCTGGTATTCAAATGAAGTGGAAAGAGCCAAATCTGATATTTGTTTTTCAAATTCATATTGAAAAAACCCTTCGGTCACCATGGTTTATACAAAAATATTTCAGCGCTTTAAGGGTAAATGTCCTGGTAGTAGTTCACCCCCATGAACTGGGTCAGATCATACAGTGGTAATTGATGGAAATTAAAGAGTTATATTTATGCTATGTAATATGTTTACATAAAGGAAGGGTCTTCTTAAAGTTGAAAATGTCCCAAAACAGAAACATCATTTGTATTGATGGTTTCCATGTTTTTTTTGAAGCGTGAATAATAAATCTATGTATCAAGACCTGTGGATGAGCTGTGAAAAGATGAAATAGAGCAGTGCATCTTGTATTTGACAAGATGTTAAAAAAACTTTATGAAGACTCATGCAAAATCAGCTAAATATACTTATGAATTTAGTGATATTGCACTAAATTAAAAACAAATTTGCACTCCTGAAAATTAGTATTAAGCCCTTCAACTAGCAAGAAATAGCTGGTCAATACACCAGAAAATATGGTACCTGTATCAAACTTTACACAAATTGCTTGAAAAAAATTGGCATCAATTGAAAATAGATGTTTAAATCACTCCATGAATATGAATTCAGTTTGAAACGTAGGTTATGATTGACATTAAATCAGTACATGTATCGTAAAATTTCTAATTGTAGCCGCATCTCTAATGGAAGCCACCTCTCGAACTTTCAAATAATTACAATTTTTTTGACAAAAGTTTTCTAATTAGAAAACCTCCAATAGAAGCCGCGAGGCGACTTCTAAGATTTGTAAAGGACTTTTTTTTCAAGCGAAAATCTGTTTAAGATTATCGGTATCTTAAAGGACAACGTCACAGTGTGTCAAAGTAGTTTTTTTCCCAGACAGCTGATCAACATTAGGTCAGCCTGGCAGCGCCTGCCAATTCTGTGAACTGAGCTGCTGTTTCAATAGTGCCAACATAATTTATACCAACATTGGCTGAATGTTTTGTGTTTGCTGGGATAACATGACTGACAGGTGCACGCATTCGAGACTGGAGAGGGGTGTGCTTGCCGATGAACAGAGCTGTGTATAACATAATTATGACGATGTTTACAATACAAGGCGCCTCGATGTCTGTCTACCAGCCAAATACACAACTGAATTACTAGAGAGATTCCCATTCACATTTATATAAGTAATTATGGCGTATCTTCTTCTTACATTCTCTGAACAATTAAATGCTATTGTATCGTAAAAAGTGTTTAATTAGTGATATCATTATGCAAAAAAAAACTATTTTACCAACTTTAGGACTAATGTCAGCAATAAATTGATTCATAAGGCATATTTTTTTTTGACTATTAGACATGAAGGGTTGGGATGTACTGGCGGTGATAGACGCGCGGTGATTTTATTTTTCACACACAACCTCCAATAGAAGCCGCAAGTGGACTTTTAGCATTGAGCACTGGAGCATGATAATTTACATTCTATTTAAAACCGCGGTTTCAATTTGAAATTTTGAACTAACTTACTAACAGGTTGTACTAAAGCAATCTTCGAAAGTAGACATCCTGCTATTACCCTTTTCTAGATTGAACTATAATGTTGTTGTTGTTAAGGGAATTGGTCTAGAGCTACATATATAAGCCCAAGATTTAAAGGAATTGGATACAAGTGATATATATATAGGAATCAAAATGGCAAACAAAAAAATTGTAAAATTTTTTTAAAGATTTTATTTCAATTAGCTTTATAGAAATAAATGACTTACCTGTTATCTTCTCTTCTGATACCCAAGCATGGTTGTTGAGAAGTAGCATAGTATCTTTTTTGTAAAAGTATACTTTTTCTGATATGTCTGAACAACATTGTGAATGTGTGTCACTTTCACAACCAAATTAAAAAAATTAGGCTTTCAGAACTGAAACAAAAAAATCATCCAGAAGTCAGACAAAAAAGTACAAAACAAGTTGTGAGGTAACAGAATCAGACAAAGAGCCTACCTGGCAGTTATACCTGGCAGTTATACCAGGACATGTATAATGGGCAAGTCCAGCATTCTTAGTGTATTTTTAATCATGTATCATTTATTGTAAAACATAATCTAATTTAGTTATTTTGGATTCGTCTTCTAGTGACCCACACCAACACCCCCCCCCCCCCCATATTGATATTATAGCGCATGGCTTGTGGTTTCATTACATTTTTATAGGCTATTTTCTAAACCACGCAGATTTCTGAAACCCTAAAAAACGAAGTGAAAATAGATAATGATTGCATTTTATCATACCTGAGCCTCACAGTATTATATGCCAAAAATCATGCACGACTAAAAATACAAATTGTAAGTGAAAAAACAGAGACTAGTCTTAATGACAAACGTAACAAAATCGTGACAGACGTAACAGAGTGTCAGATTTTTATCACACGGTGCCAGTTTTATTTTGTTTTTCAAAGATGTACATTTACTACCTTACAGTATCAGATGGCAAGAATATACACAACTAGAAATGAAAATTTCAAGTGAAAAAACAGCATAAATTCTCTGTGACAGACTAACCATAGTCCTGAGGGACGTAACAAATTGTGACGGATGTAACGGCGTGTGAGATTTAGTACATGTACATGAAACACAAGAGTTGTTCCTCTTTATCAAAAACGTGGTTTGAAAAGTAGTATTCCATGTCTCAAACTTCATTGATTCTAAATACTCATCTATGTCCATGCATTAATGTTCTATTTTAAATTTTCATTTAGAGGTAAACCATGATTTGGATTAATTGTTTGAAAGCAGGGGTACAGTTTCAATATATTCCATGATGTATATTTGTCAAATTTTGATGGGAAATAATAATTAATAAATGATTTGTTAGATACAACTTTTAACCAAAAAATAATTCCACAATATTTCTTTTCGGAGTACAGTAGTACCTCCCTCGTACGCATCCTCTCAACAACGTGAACCCTTCTTATGCATGCGTATTTTTTGGCACGGAAGCACCCACCACTAAAACATCCCTCACTTATGCACGAACCTCTCTAACACGTTATGCGTGCGCTATTTCCTGGTATGCGTGGGAACATCCCCCAGATTATGCGTGCCCACCTATCACTGATCAACCGTCCCCCCCCCCCCCACCCAGACAGAAGACAACGCCCCCCCCCCCCTTCTAGCCGTCACTCGTTACGTCAGCCTGGCGGCAGACACTAAGATGGGCAAGCTGGAGATGGGGTGTATGCATACATGTAGTCTATACTTGGGTGTAAATGCACTGCATGCATACTGACTGTTACTTATACACAGCAAACAATACGAGTGAACCAGAGACTTGTTCCAATGTTGGCTTAATGTTGCCCCACCTCCTGCAGCATTGGCATGACTGTAATCCAGCATTTGATCAATGTCTCATCATATTATGTTTGCTTAGATGTCGATGTAGTGTTGGGCTGACATGCAGAGGAGTCAACAGTGAATCAACATTGGGTGAACGTTTCGTGTTTGCTGTAACAGGGCTAGAAATTAAACTTTTTGGATGGGTGCCAACAGGGCACTCACTCACAAAATTTTGGGTGCCCGCCCAAAATTTTGGGTGCCCTATTTTTTTAAATAACACAAACAATCAGGATTTTTTTTCAACGATTTTAATTCACTATTAAAATTTCTCATATGCAAAAAAGACTTATGGAATATTAAAACCAATAAAAAACATCAATATCATCATCAATCAATATTCCGGAAAACCTTACTTATAAGGAAGTCTGTGAAACAGTCTGTGGAACAGCAGAAGTATTCATGAAATTCAAAGTCACCGAGTGAAGTCTTAAAATCTACGGCTGCACGTATAAAAACGTTAATGTTAGTGGCTTAACTCTTGCCCTGTCCACAGCAGAAAGTATAAGAACACTAAGAAACATCCTTATTGAATCAGTTTAAATGTACAATTTTTAATCATCAAGTAATTCACTGTTATCATGGTTATCATCATCACTTGATGAAAGCGAATCTGATGCTCCGGTGCTCATACATGTAGGTACATCATCAGACAAGCCTCTGGACACATTACCGCTAGAGCTGACAAAGTCTGGTCGCCTCGGACGTAAAGAGTTGGTATACCAGAGCTGAATAGCAGGATCTGGGTTAAATTTTGCTGTATCGGGAGAATGTAGCTGAATCCTGATCAGTTCTGAGAGAACAGTTGATGACAGCGAACTTCTCCAATCATTTTTGACAAAGTTCATAATACTAAAACCTCTCTCACATTCTGCTGTGGTTAATAAAATATATACAATCTGCAGAATATTTGGGCAGATATCCACAAATAAAGAGTTAACAGCAGCCCAAGACAATTGACTCCATCCTTCGCGCTTGCTAATCATTTTTTCAGGATCGGCCACTCCCGGATACCATTCTGGAAATCAACGCCGACAGTATCTAGCACCTTGCTGAAATGCTTAGCAGCCACGGTCACCGAGCTCCCGCCAAAATCACTGTCTGCAGCGTCATCGGGCCACATATGTATAGCAAGGATACGGGTGGCTTCCATAACACCAGAATTAACATCACTAAAACGATTGTCAATTGCAGCAGTAAAGCCGCAAATCACTTTCAATTTACTGGCAGTAAAATCTGGTGCATTTCCCCTCACTATGTCCTTCCCACAGTAATTATGCTGATCATTGAACTTGGATTCCATCGGCCCAGGAATTTCTTGTAGCATACTGATTTTCAGTTTAGTGGCTGTCAGTACATCGTGGGCCTCTGCAAGAGTAATACCACGCTTTTGCATAAACTGAGATATACCCGCAATATGTGTCAGTATATCATGAAGAAAGTGCATGTACTGTAAGTAGCTGGAACATTTCAGTACTTTCAAAAAGCCTTTCGCCTTGTTCTCGGCATCACTAGTAGCCCCAAGGTCACCGCTAGCCACCTGCTCTAGATGCGTGACAATGCCTCCAAATCCTTGGATTATGTGGCTAACAGCTTTTAAGGTGTGGGCTGCCCAACGTGTTCCTCCAGCACGAGTTGGAACCAAAGACTGCTGGTTGAGGGACTTGAAACTGTTCAATAGACCAGCCCTGTTCAAGGCAGTTCTGTAATATAACCATAGGTTTTTTAATAGCAGCTGTACTTTCTCGTGACAGGGAACGTTTTTGGTAGCATCTTTCACTGCTAGTTCCAGTTTGTGAGCATAGCAGTGAACACCTATAATGTGTTGCATGTTATCTTCATCGTGTAGTCGCGTAATAAGCCCAGATTTACATCCAATATTAACAGAAGCGCCGTCTGTAGCAACAGCAACTAATTTCTTTTTCCAATCGTCCAGTCCTATGTTATTCATGGCAGTGTCTAGGGCCCACTTTATGCCTACAGCGTCAGCTTTCTCCACATCAACAATACCTATAAACTTCTCTGTAATGACACCACCCTGACAGAAGCGAGAATATACAATTTCTTGTTCTTTAAATGATGAGTCTGTCGAACCATCAGATAGAACCGAGAGGAAATTGGTTGACTTGAGGCCTTTTCTTAACTTTTCCTCTTCTACCGCAGCGATGAAATGTGTGAACTGTTGCGCTGCCTTATCATTCCTGTATGTGTTCCCTATGTCCATACGCTTGGCTTCGTCCACCTCACAATGCCATATATAGTATGTGAATGGTCGGGTGTGCTTGGCGAGCCCGTGGCAGGTACGAAATAAGATCTGAAGTCGCTTGGTCTGCTGACTATTCAGTTTCTCTATTATCTGTACTGCTGGAGAATTTTCAACCTTATTTGTGGTGTTGGCTTCCCAAACAGCATTAGCACGAATATGTCAAATTTTGATGGGAAATAATAATTAATAAATGATTTGTTAGATACAACTTTTAACCAAAAAATAATTCCACAATATTTCTTTTCGGAGTACAGTAGTACCTCCCTCGTACGCACCCTCTCAACAACGTGAACCCTTCTTATGCATGCGTATTTTTTGGCACGGAAGCACCCACCACTAAAACATCCCTCACTTATGCACGAACCTCTCTAACACGTTATGCGTGCGCTATTTCCTGGTATGCGTGGGAACATCCCCCAGATTATGCGTGCCCACCTATCACTGATCAACCTTCCCCCCCCCCACCCAGACAGAAGACAACGCCCCCCCCTTCAAGCCGTCACTCGTTACGTCAGCCTGGCGGCAGACACTAAGATGGGCAAGCTGGAGATGGGGTGTATGCATACATGTAGTCTATACTTGGGTGTAAATGCACTGCATGCATACTGACTGTTACTTATACACAGCAAACAATACGAGTGAACCAGAGACTTGTTCCAATGTTGGCTTAATGTTGCCCCACCTCCTGCAGCATTGGCATGACTGTAATCCAGCATTTGATCAATGTCTCATCATATTATGTTTGCTTAGATGTCGATGTAGTGTTGGGCTGACATGCAGAGGAGTCAACAGTGAATCAACATTGGGTGAACGTTTCGTGTTTGCTGTAACAGGGCTAGAAATTAAACTTTTTGGATGGGTGCCAACAGGGCACTCACTCACAAAATTTTGGGTGCCCGCCCAAAATTTTGGGTGCCCTATTTTTTTAAATAACACAAACAATCAGGATTTTTTTTCAACGATTTTAATTCACTATTAAAATTTCTCATATGCAAAAAAGACTTATGGAATATTAAAACCAATAAAAAACATCAATATCATCATCAATCAATATTCCGGAAAACCTTACTTATAAGGAAGTCTGTGAAACAGTCTGTGGAACAGCAGAAGTATTCATGAAATTCAAAGTCACCGAGTGAAGTCTTAAAATCTACGGCTGCACGTATAAAAACGTTAATGTTAGTGGCTTAACTCTTGCCCTGTCCACAGCAGAAAGTATAAGAACACTAAGAAACATCCTTATTGAATCAGTTTAAATGTACAATTTTTAATCATCAAGTAATTCACTGTTATCATGGTTATCATCATCACTTGATGAAAGCGAATCTGATGCTCCGGTGCTCATACATGTAGGTACATCATCAGACAAGCCTCTGGACACATTACCGCTAGAGCTGACAAAGTCTGGTCGCCTCGGACGTAAAGAGTTGGTATACCAGAGCTGAATAGCAGGATCTGGGTTAAATTTTGCTGTATCGGGAGAATGTAGCTGAATCCTGATCAGTTCTGAGAGAACAGTTGATGACAGCGAACTTCTCCAATCATTTTTGACAAAGTTCATAATACTAAAACCTCTCTCACATTCTGCTGTGGTTAATAAAATATATACAATCTGCAGAATATTTGGGCAGATATCCACAAATAAAGAGTTAACAGCAGCCCAAGACAATTGACTCCATCCTTCGCGCTTGCTAATCATTTTTTTCAGGATCGGCCACTCCCGGATACCATTCTGGAAATCAACGCCGACAGTATCTAGCACCTTGCTGAAATGCTTAGCAGCCACGGTCACCGAGCTCCCGCCAAAATCACTGTCTGCAGCGTCATCGGGCCACATATGTATAGCAAGGATACGGGTGGCTTCCATAACACCAGAATTAACATCACTAAAACGATTGTCAATTGCAGCAGTAAAGCCGCAAATCACTTTCAATTTACTGGCAGTAAAATCTGGTGCATTTCCCCTCACTATGTCCTTCCCACAGTAATTATGCTGATCATTGAACTTGGATTCCATCGGCCCAAGAATTTCTTGTAGCATACTGATTTTCAGTTTAGTGGCTGTCAGTACATCGTGGGCCTCTGCAAGAGTAATACCACGCTTTTGCATAAACTGAGATATACCCGCAATATGTGTCAGTATATCATGAAGAAAGTGCATGTACTGTAAGTAGCTGGAACATTTCAGTACTTTCAAAAAGCCTTTCGCCTTGTTCTCGGCATCACTAGTAGCCCCAAGGTCACCGCTAGCCACCTGCTCTAGATGCGTGACAATGCCTCCAAATCCTTGGATTATGTGGCTAACAGCTTTTAAGGTGTGGGCTGCCCAACGTGTTCCTCCAGCACGAGTTGGAACCAAAGACTGCTGGTTGAGGGACTTGAAACTGTTCAATAGACCAGCCCTGTTCAAGGCAGTTCTGTAATATAACCATAGGTTTTTTAATAGCAGCTGTACTTTCTCGTGACAGGGAACGTTTTTGGTAGCATCTTTCACTGCTAGTTCCAGTTTGTGAGCATAGCAGTGAACACCTATAATGTGTTGCATGTTATCTTCATCGCGTAGTCGCGTAATAAGCCCAGATTTACATCCAATATTAACAGAAGCGCCGTCTGTAGCAACAGCAACTAATTTCTTTTTCCAATCGTCCAGTCCTATGTTATTCATGGCAGTGTCTAGGGCCCACTTTATGCCTACAGCGTCAGCTTTCTCCACATCAACAATACCTATAAACTTCTCTGTAATGACACCACCCTGACAGAAGCGAGAATATACAATTTCTTGTTCTTTAAATGATGAGTCTGTCGAACCATCAGATAGAACCGAGAGGAAATTGGTTGACTTGAGGCCTTTTCTTAACTTTTCCTCTTCTACCGCAGCGATGAAATGTGTGAACTGTTGCGCTGCCTTATCATTCCTGTATGTGTTCCCTATGTCCATACGCTTGGCTTCGTCCACCTCACAATGCCATATATAGTATGTGAATGGTCGGGTGTGCTTGGCGAGCCCATGGCAGGTACGAAATAAGATCTGAAGTCGCTTGGTCTGCTGACTATTCAGTTTCTCTATTATCTGTACTGCTGGAGAATTTTCAACCTTATTTGTGGTGTTGGCTTCCCAAACAGCATTAGCACGAATAATATGTGCTTTCGTTTCATTGTGCCTACGAATGCTAAATAGTCTGATGCTGTCACATCCACTGATGAAGGCATCTTCTTTTCTAACAGTAGAGCCTTGTGTAAACTTGCAAGCACGACAGAAAAGTACACGGATACACTGACCTTGAAACAATGTTCATTTAGCGTTGGCCAGCATTGCGGACAATGAACCAACATTAAGCCGATATTGGTCATGTTAACTGGATTATCTCTGCCTTGGACATAGTTTTGACAATGACGTGATAACATCTTATACATTATAGCTCCTCACATAATCATAAGAATTCCTATCATAAGAGGAAAATAATTCACATGCCAAAATATAGGATAAGGAATGAAAAATTAGAATAAAATGTATGAATTATGGTGCATTATTATACCTTGAAAATATTTATGATACATTAATATACCATAAAAATATAAACATCAAACTATCTAGTCATCATTAATTTTGCAGCCCCCATTTATGCATGCACCTCTCTTATTCATGCATTCAGAGATGGCATGACAGGTCAATGCATAAGAGGGGGACTACTGTACTAAGCTCTTATAAAAGTATATTGTTTCTTAATTTTATTTAGTAGTCCACATGGTCCTCCGCCTTTGCTGCAGTTTTCTTAATAGCAAAACATATAAATTCCCCCATACTTTATATAGAGCCATCACGTACCACTGGATTTTTCTTTGTGATCTTTTGATATCAAACCTTCAATTACTATGGTCATGGACAATGAAATGCTCGTTAGCACGGTTCAGGAAAAAGCTTCCATCAGATCTTCTTCTGATATAGCAAATATCCTTAGCTATGTCAGCCAACGACCTGATAAACTTTTGGGAGCAAACAATTTCAAAATGGCCATTTAGAGGCCAATGCAAAATAGCTGGACCATGAATATAAAACAAAATGTAAGGTCTCACACAAGGATAACCCATCACATATTTTGCAAAAATAAAATCCAAATTGGCAGACTGACCAGTAGAAATCTATAATCATTTTTTTCTCCATATCTCGGAAATCTTGCAGGATAGCGAAAGGGGTAATATTAAATACAATGTCCGGTGTTACACAAGGACAACACAGGACAATTTTCCCAAATTAAAATACATAATGGCAGATTGCTAGCCATATTTGTTTAAATTTTGCTCGATATCTCAGAGACCTTGCATGACAGGTAGAACGTTAATATTTATTAATTAAAGTGTCCGGTGTTACACAACACATTTAACAAATATTGCAGATATAAAATTTAAAAGGGCCAGATGGTAGTCATTTTGATTCAACTTTGTTCATTATCTCAAAATCCTAATGCCTTAGGTAGAGTTATAATATAAACTGTCCTATGTTACATAAACATAACCCTTCACAAAGTTTGCTGATCTACATGTAGGCCTATATCAAATTTAAAATAGCCGACTAAAATTTACAGATGACAAAGCCTTACAGATGTGTGGAAGAATAACATAAGGAGTTTATGTACATTAAATGATATTGACAACAACACAATATGTCAACATTAGTTCATTGCAAAGGAGATAAAACAATCCAAAAACTTTCAAATGCTTCAATCCAGTAGCTTTCATTGGAGGCAATCTTTTTTCGCATGGCTGCCCCCCAGCCTTTGATTGATCAAGTCAAAATTTCTTCTGTATGTCTGACCTCTTCAACCTTGCAATTTACTGTCTGATAGCATCTCTCCGGTGATAATCAGCCAGAAGAAGAGGATTATCATGATTGTCTTAATTTAAATGGCATGATTAAGGGGCTCAAATATGTCTGCTCATTAATGTTATTTTAATATTTTCCTTAATTTGACCATCCCTGAACTGCAGAATTGTATGTAAATGTATTTTATTTTGCTATAGTCCAATCATGTATGTTACTGAGAACTGGTACAAAAAAATTGAGACCTCTAACCCTATATTAGCTGAGTGAGTGATGACGTGTTCTGTCGATCATTCATAAATACAACAATCCACAAACAAGGAAGATGAAGGTTGGCCTGATTCAGACAATTTGAGTCCATAGTTCCAGTCAACTTCCACTAGCGTTGGGTGTTTTTCGCTGATTTCTCACTCAATTCTTGATCAATTAACATGAAGTTTTGCAAGCACTCTTTCCAACTATTCCGGCGCCTATCTAAAAAAATTCGTGAAATTTGAGTGAGTATTTCAAAAGTAAGACTATTCGACATGTAGTAGAAAGTTCGAGATTAAAGATGATTGAAATTAATGGGTTTATAAAGAAGCGTCATAATTCAAAATTACCACATGTCAAATGGTCTAACTTTTAAACTAGATCTACATAATATTTTTGTAGTTGCCTAAGACTAGAAAATAATGCTTGCCAAATTTCATGACAATCGGATGAAAATTGCGTGAGTAGTCTATAATACTTTGGATTTGTTTCTTGGTGGTGTTAAATTTCATGGAAATTGCTGTAGTGTACTACTACCATGCCGCTACGTGATTTCTGGGATCACGTTCCATTCCGTGATTTAGTCCATGCCTATATTATCGCTCACTTCTAAGCGGAGAATCGGCAATATGCGCTGTTTTCAACGTCGTAATTTATCTCGTTATAATTGCCGCAGGATGTTTTTATTAACTTTTTATAAAAAACTAGGATATCCTTAATATTTCTGTATGTTTTTCTTGAAATAAAAATGAAGTAACCAGGGCCTAAGTATAAAATCATGTCTATGAATATTGTGATTCAATTTAAGTTTGTGACTGAGTAGACTCACTTCGGAGACCCGAGTTTGACCTTTTTTTTTGCCAAGTTTTGGGTTTGGCCACTGTACTACTAACGTTAGACTACATTGATCAACGTTACAATGACATTAAATATTGACAGTAGATTGAGTAATATTAAACAGAGATCCCGATAAAGTTACTGTTTCTACACGTCAAGAACGTGGTGGAGCAGACAGGCTGTGTAGGTTACGCAACCACAGAGTGAAAGTTGACAGACTGGGATAGCTAGCCCTGAATAAGGCAGCCCGGGCCTTTCGACTTTGCACAATCTTTTGCACCATAGACTAAGCCAAGAAAAATGCTGTGCTAGATCAAAATCTGAGCTAAGATATAAAAAACGTTCGAAAGATAGCACCTCAATGTTGCAAATTGTAAAAGGGAAACATAATCCAAAACATCACTCAGACACTTGCACCCAGACACTTGAGTAACTTGAACTTTTTGAAGCAGCTGAAGAAAACTGTGTAGGCCGGCCTACTGAGCTGTTGCCGCTGTTTACCCTCGGTGCGCACATGAAGAAGTGCAGAGCAGGCAAACAAAACTTCAACCAGGTTTTACCCTTGGCAAACTAGTGCAGCCCCAGGTATCTCAATTCTTTGAGATTCCCACACTGTTCTGTCCAAGCGGTCTTAACCCTTTGAGTGCGGGCGACGCTTTTAAGCGCATTCATACTGTTTTTCCACAACTAAAATTTGACAGAAATTGAACAAATATGCATGTATAAATCTTGAGTAAAGCCCCCATTGTGAAATTTAGCAGGTTTAATTTTTAAGTGAGGAGGTATTTCCCTTTCATTTGAAGTTGGCAATTGCGTGAGCAATGCCAACTTCAAATGAAAGGAAAATGTTAAGTAGTAATGAAGCACTTAAAGAGTTAATGATTTCCTCCAGAACTTTCTCATGGGGCAGTGGACATAGTCTATTTTCATTTTTTTGCATTTTCTTACAAAAATTAAAAAAATGGCACCTGCGTAAATTATCAGAAGGGACCACAGCATGCCTGTTCCACTTACCTCTTCAAGCATTTGTTGCAGCTATCATGAAATTAAAGGCAAGAGCTGACATCATTTTTCGTAATTGCGAGAAATCTAATGATGGGAACCCCCAGAACAGGTGTTAAAGTGCTATTCAACACAAATAACTCTTTTAATTCTACAATGATGGCTTCATTTCTACCAGTAGGTAATAGTTAGCAAAAACAACAGACAAACAAAGAAAAATATGTCTTTTATTACAGTGTCTCACAAAATCACATAAATTCTGAAAAAACACAAAAAAAACACCAAAATGACTTCTTCGGACGTACATAACTTAGAATACGGTACTTATAGACACGCACAAAAGTCACTCTATCAGGCCCGTAGCCAGGATTTTTGTGTGGGGGGTCGTTTTGAGCAAAAAGTGGACCTTTTTGTACTTTTCTTTTTGTCGGTAAAGGGGGGGGGGTGCGGGGGCATGCTCACGCGACTTTATTTTAAACCCTTGTGCTGCTAAGTCAGAATATATACGTTTCAAGCAAATTTCAGACTAAATTAAATAACATTTGGAAGATGTCTATTTTGTAGAAATAATATTATTTTCATTTGAAGCAGGAAATTGCGTTAGCAATTTGCGTTAGCAATTGAGCTTCAAATGAATGAAAAATACTCACAAACAATTAAGCAGCACAGGGATTAATATAAAAACCCATATTGCGCATTTCCTGCCTAAACATAAATTGTGTTTTTAATTTCTGCTGAGTTTTTACTGTTCAAAGTGCTAAATCAATCCATATTATTACGATCACGTGCCATTTTGTATTTATGTGTCTACCACTGAATAGATGTCATGATGTTGAGCAATTTAATACATGCTTTTTTCAATGAAGAAGAACATAGGCCTATATTTCAACATGAATAGTTATAGGGGAGACCGGGGCTAACTGGGACATATTATTACGATCACGTGCCATTTTGTATTTATGTGTCTACCACTGAATAGATGTCATGATGTTGAGCAATTTAATACATGCTTTTTGAATGAAAAAGAACGTATATTTCAACATGAATAGTTGTAGGGGAGACCGGGGCAAAACTGGGACACTTTTATCATTTATCGCCCTGGGGCAGTCAATAATAGAGTTATAGAGATTCAAAACAATCATTCAACCTAGGTATGATATTTGTTATTGTCACAAGGGTCTTTAATAAATGACAACTAAAACCTATACAGATTTGGTGAATTAAAAAAAAAATTATGTCCCAGTTTGCCCCGTATACGGGGCTAAGTAGGACAAGGCCAGGGGCTGACTGGGACACTTCTAAAATTTCAGCAATTTAGGATCTATAGAGATTAAACAAGGTATACTGCATCCTGTGATGCTTCCAAATAGTTTGAAGGGGGTGAGCTATAAATAAACATATATATGCCGTTTAAACACAAAGGTTTAAAGTGCAACAAAATAATGCAGAAAATAACAGCTGATCTCCGATGCACTATAGGCCTAATGTGTTGATACTACGTAACACCCACATTGTGTCCATTTCCAATACATACAATCTAAAGTAGGCCTAACAAATGTTAATTGAGTTGCGCAAACATATATTTAGGTCATTTTTGGGAGAGATAATAGGCTAAATTTCCCACCTCTACCCCTTGGGCAAAGGGAGCCAGGGCAAAGGGGGGCAGGCCATTTCAATACAAAGACCATACAGCATGGCCCCCTTTGCCCTCTAACTTACAATGGGTAGATATTTCACACACTAATCCCAGTGAACAAAAGTATTTAGTATATTACTTAGTACTTAGTATGTCCAACAAAGCATGTCACCATATACATCAAATGAAAGGTTTTTATCATATCTGTTTTATCAGGCTTACTTCAATGTACTTGTGTATCAAAAAAATAAAAAGTACCAAGGTGGGGGCAACCTGCGTGCAGGGTGTACTTCCATAGAGTGAGAACGAATACAACTGAAGTCTCTACAGGGTGGGTGGGAGTGGCCCCCTTTGCTTAATGCGCTGGCCCCCTTTGCCCAAGTTATTGGGCAAAGGGGGCCACTTTGAGAGCAAATCTATTTGGCTTACAATTAAAATAAGGTATCCTTCAAACACTAAGTGAGTCTCTTATATGTATCTACATTGCATGTACCTAACATAGAACAGTCATTCGTTTTAAAATAGTTCGAATATTCTTCTTAAATACCATTGAAACGTTAAGTGGCCCCCTTTGCCCGCCCTTCCCTAAGCATTTTCAATTTATGTATCCCAGATTGATACAAGTTTCAAATTTAGCACAGAGCAAGGTTTTGACAGACTAAATACAATTTTGGTCTCAACCTAAAAAAATTGCGGGTTAATAAATTCAAAATGGCCGCCAAATTGGCCGCCATCAAGAAATGAGAATTTCAAAACTTTACAAATAAAAGTCACAAAGAATCATATAATACCTCGTTATGTAGGGTTTTCGCGTCACGAAACAATTCGGGAGGGATTTGTTTTGCACAAGGTCAATGTCACCCAAAAAAGTCCTTTTCACGGTCAAATATGACTTAATAAGGAAAAAAAGGAAAAATCATAGTCAATCTGAACGTATTCATTAAATATATTTGTTTTTCCATTCTCGTATTATGTATAGTTCATTTCTTAGTCACCCTGTCCCAGAGTGAGACGAGAGCATGTACCATAGCAAACACAGAGAGCCGAACAAACAAATCCCCAAATACAACAAGAACAGTTGCCTGCACAACGCTTCTGGCCCTTCAATACTTAAAACATATATCAACACTAAAATGAAATAAAAACTTAAGGTAATATTTCTGATAAACGTCACAGTATTTTACTGTATTACATCTAACCTTTATCTTATAAATTACCAGCTACATTATTTTATAATGTGATATTTTCCCATCATTTACTGTATCACACATACATACAATCATTTCTATATAGCTGGAATTGGTGACGTGATTGTCAGCTTTAAATGACGTCGCGTCAGTTTTCAAACACATTATTTGATCATTGCCGAAACGTACCAGCGCGACGACGTACGCGAGCGCGATAGGCATCGCGACCATTTTCAAAACTGTTACATTTTCGTCACGCCAGTTGTCGCAATGGAATGAATCGGGCTTCAGGCCACCTTTGTCCACATATAGGCAAAACTGGGCCAGGAGAACCTCCTGAGGATGGTGAGATGAATGAGATGACACTGTCCTCTAGACACAGGATTCGAAATTCGAGCCCTGGCGGTCTGAGGCCGAGCACGCTACCTCTCGGTCACGTAGGCTCCCCACAATACTGAGTTTTACATGTGGATGGGGGAGAAACATTTTTGTTTCTTTTAAACTGCCGAGACCGGGAACCGAACCCCGAACTCTAGCGTGAAAGGCAGCGGTGCTAACCACTACCCTAGGGCCCCCGCCCGCCGGCTGTCGCGCCTCACATGTCGCGTTGGTCGTCGCGTTGGTGTATGTAATTTTCGCGTCAGTCGTCGCGTCACTCGTCACGTGCCTAATCGCGCTGACGTTCGCGTTGGTGTGTTTTGCACTTAAAGTGGAGAAATGTAAATAACCCTATATATTATTTTAACCATCAGTCTGTTCTCTTTCAATATAAAACATAGCGGGAAGCTCGGCAGAATGGACTCTGAGTTTGAAACCATCACTGTAGTTGTTGGAGGAAATGACTGCTACTCAGACAGATTGATCCCGGACATAAGCAAAAATTATGATAAACTCATCAAGAAAGCAAAATCTATGTGCCAGGGAAGAGTGACTATGTCCAGTATCTGCCCACGACTTGATACTGTAGACGTCCAAAGAAAAATTGAACTGACCAATACAGCCTTAAAAAATCTGTGCGACACACATAGCTGCAGATTTGTCAACAATGACAATTTCTTCAAGCTGGCTGACAAGACGGTAAACGACTCCCTATTGATGAGAGATAGAGTACATCTGACCTGGCAACCCAGTAATAAATTAGCACTAAATCTGAAGCTCAAAACAACTGAAAAATGTGTGTCGCTGTACAGATCAAGAGGTAGACCAAGACAGACTAGATATGCCAGTAACTACAGGCGCTCTGATGTAAACCAAACCAGGCCGACAGAGAGAGAATACAGTGGATTAAAACATTCCCAGAAAGATGAACGACAAAACCACTATTACAGACATGATTCCTACCATCACAGAAGTAGCCAGAACAGAGAAGACCACCAGATACTAAGACAGAGGCACCAGCAAAGAAGTGACGCATATCATCCCAGAAAAGATCAACACGGATATGACACCAACACTCGTAAAAACACTAGACATGACACCAATAACCGTCAATGTGACCACTGCTGGCAATTTAAATGTGAATGCTACTGAAAACTACAGGAGGAAAAAGGAAATCAGGACATAGGCCTCATGCCGTCAAATGTTAAACAACCTTCTAGTAGAAAAACTTACATGGATGATAACAAAATAGACAATAGTGACACAAATGATATAAAAATGAAACACTGCAACACCGAGACTGAAATATATAATCGAAAACAAAACAAAGGAGTGAAAATTGGACATTTGAACATACGAAGCTTATTGAAAAAAATAGATGAAATTAAGATTTTAATACATCAGAATAGTTTTGACATTCTAGCTATATCTGAAACATGGTTATCGGACAAAATACCGAATGAACTTGTAAATATACCTGGTTTTAATGTATATAGAAAGGATAGACCGAGTCATGGTGGGGGTGTTTTAATATATATAAAGGAGACTTTACCTCATACATATTGTCCAGATCTCACCAATTTTGATAATACTGAAGTGGTCTGGGTTAGGATTGATAATAAATCTTCCCCTTCTTTTTATGTATCATGTGTATATAACCCCAAAGCGGACGATAAGAACTATTACCAATGCATGTTAAATAATTTTGAAAATGTTTTAGCAAAGAATAAGGAAATTGTTATCCTTGGTGACTTAAACATTAACTACATCTTAGACGAAAATTTATGTGAAAATCAAGCTCACTTTATAGAAACACTCCTTTGTTGCAAACAATTGATAGTTGAACCTACTCGTGTTACACAATCATCTCAGTCAGTCATTGATCATATATATACCACGATGCCTCACAACCACTTGGATCACGGGATACTGATCATTACTTTATATCTACAACTCTGAAATTTAGGCGCCAAGCTTCTCCTCCAAAACTTATTCACAAAAAAAGATTACAATGGAATAAATATAAATGATTTTATTCGTGATTTAATGGATATTGGACTATATAGTGGTGTTATTGATGCTAAATCAACATCTGATGCCTGGAGAGATTTGTCAAATGCATTTAATACAGTGGTTAGCAAGTATGTCAAAATTAAAGAAATTAGAGTCAAAGATAGGTCAAATCCAAGGATGACCAACGAAATTTTAGCCTTTATATATAAACGTGATTATACTCACCGCATGGCATGGCTGCATTAGCTCTTCTGACAACAATTCGAAACTCGCAACGATCCTATTATAAGAAAACAATCACAGCCAATAAATCCTGTGACGTTTGGAGAGCAGTAAATTAATCCCTGGATAAAAATATAAAAAGTTCCATAACATGAGATCTGTCACCTGATGCGTGGAATGAACACTTTGCGTCCGTTGGAAATAAACTGTGTAGTTAATTTAGTGAGAATGAGGAACTAATATGGAGAAATAACTCGAGTATTTATAACTTTAAATTTAAAAGCCTTCTTGAAGAAGATGTTCTAGCAAAAAATGAAATCAATGGTATTTGTATGTTTGATCTTGCTAAATGTTTTGACACAATTGATCACAAATTACTTTTAAAAAAATTAAGCAAATATGGCCTTAATGGCACTGAATTATATTGGTTTACAAATTATCTCAATAAACGAACTCAAGTTGTTACCATAAATGGTAAAATGTCTAATACAAAACTCATTGACAAAGGTGTTCCACAGGGATCTATACTTGGTCCTCTGCTTTTTACTATTTTTATTAATGATTTTCCCTCATGTCTATCTAATGCCTTCTGTAATATTTTTGCTGATGATACTATGATAGGTGTTAGTGATAAATCTATAACAAAAATACAGCAACTACTTCAGAATGCTGTAAATGAAGCTATTAAAGGGTTTGGACAAAATAAGTTAACTTTAAACATAAACAAGTGTAATGTACTAATTATATCTAACAAAAATATAGTAGACAGCATAGATATTATTATAAATGGTGTTAAGTTACCCTTTGTTAAGTCCGCTAAATATCTTGGTGTAGAAATAGATAGTAAATTATCCTGGTCTAACCATATAGATGGATTGTGTAAGAAAATATCTTCGCAACTTTATATCTTAAGATGGTTGAAACAAATTCTCCCAACGGATGATATTAATTGTGTTTACTATGGTATATTTCAGAGTATTATTGATTATTGTATCACTGTCTGGGGCTCTGCTGCACAAAAATATTTATGTAAAATACAAAAATTACAAAATAGAGCAGCACGACTTCTTGCACAAAACTTTGACTGGAACATTCGTGGTATAGATATTGTGAGAGGTCTAGGGTGGAAGAATGTTAAAGAAAGATATTGTTTTTTATCATGTTGTCTCACTTATAAATCTCTAAATAATCTAGCTCCTTATTACTTATCTGATCTTTTTTTCCTCCGTTTCTGAATAGCATACTGTTTCAACACGTAATGCAACAAGTAATACTCTACAGCAACCCAGGTGTAATAATTCTTTATATAAATCATCTTTAAGTGTGAATGGGTCTAGACTTTGGAATAAGCTACCTTCAGAAATAAGAAATAAGAAGACATTTTCTGCTTTTCAATATAACCTTAAACTATATATGGCTAATAATCAAACCATTTCTCAATCATAGTTAGGGCTGCAATAGCTGTACATGTCTTATCGCTTTCTCCAATTTTTGTAGGTTTTTGTTGGAGTTTTAGTGTGGGGACATTTGTGTTTTCTTTTCTTTTCACTTTGCTATAAATGTACATGTATATACATTTGTAAACCTATTCAATTAACGCAAAGGCATATATCATCGGATTATGATCTAAAATGTCTAATGTACCTTCTATTTTCGTTATTGTAACTATTGTACATAATATGATAATTATTGTTTAAATATGTGTTTTCACTTTTTATGCAAATACTTGTCATAAAACAGGGCACATATGCAAAATAGTCAAAGGCTAATAATGTTTTCACCCTGTATAAATATGTTTGAATGAATAAATAAATAAATAGAAAAGGCATGTGAAACTGACGTATTTTTTATTTGGGCCATAATAACCTCTTGCCCACTCTCCCCTGAGCGACCTAGCAAAAAAAATGAGTGCGGTTTTGAGAAGAGCCTAGTTACTGGTAGCGCAAGGACTTCCTGCTACCATATCTTTGCTTATTTCGCTGCTTTTGCTACAGCAAATCATCACAGAATCGATTCTAATTGGTAGCAAAATGATATATCTGTAATATGTACCACCGAGGCTGCTGCAAAGAGCCACAAATTTAAAAAAAAGAGCTATGCGCGAATGAATTTGTGTGGTGAAACCTTAACGTTCGATAATTTCACATTGAAACACATTTGCGATGCTGCCATTAATCCACTGCGACTTATCGCAAACTGTATAAATGGGCTAAATATGTAACGTGTAACGTTCTGGTCTTTAACAGCTACCTGCACATTTGATTAATGTAAGTTGACGTGTTATTGAAAACATTTCAACTTCGCCTACCTATGTTATGGGTCTACAGTCATTATAAATATTTCACTCTTTCAGTGCGGGGATCGACTTTAAACAATGAGCTCTGTATGAGCTCAACAAATATGACAAATAGATGACTATTTAATTTCAATATTTAATTTATTTGCAACGGAATGAAACATTTTCAAAACTCCATAAAAATGAAAAAAATATAAAATCTGTCTGTATATTTTATCATATAAAAAGTATTTCTGAACCAGGTGTTACGGCAGTTCAGTTGAATACGGCCAACCACGAATTTCAACCTCTCAAGCATGACGCCTGGTCATCTAGTTTTGCGTCATCTTCAGGTATAATGACATAATTATTAGTTTTAACTGTAGAGGTAGCCAAAAATATCTGTAGGGCTGCCAACCTCCAGAAAAATTAACGCATTATTTTTTCTTCTTCTTATTATTATTATTTTTTCTTCCAGCAAACATAACTATACTGGTTTAATGTTGGTTTAATGTTGGTTTAATGTTGGACCAGATATCCGTAAAATGGTCCAACCAGGATGTGAACATAGGCCTATAAAATTATACCTACGTACAAATTCTGACATAAAGAATGATAAAATAAAGTCAATTATCATCGTGCAGCGAGTGCTAGGAAAATCTTACTCAATTTTTAATGATATAATAAATTAAAATTTTCGTATGAGCTGAATAAACAGATGAATATTTAATATCATTATTAAATGCATTTTCCACAGAAGAGAAACACGCCGGTTATTATTTCTTGCAGATTCAAATACATGAACTATTTCTAATGTGATTTACTTTTAATAATAAATATTACCGCCGCCTTCAAATTGTATAGATGACATTCTACACAGGTGAAATCTCGTGCCCGCGACCATATAATAACTTTAACTGGCAAAACAACCTGATCAAGTTGTTCATGGGGGCATGACGTCGACCGTACCCCTTAGAAATTTTGGATGCCATATTAAAATAGAACCCACTTCTGTTTACACCACTGCTATTTAGATCATTACATATGAATTTACGACATAATGAATATATACAATTATTACCAGGTGTGCGTAGTAGGCCTATGTGCTAACACATTAAGAATCGACACCGCATCATACTAATACTGAGCAGTGACTTAAACATGACCCCTATTTCGTAGTTTGTCTGGCCAATTTGGTTCATAAAATGACGTCATTGCCATAGCGACATGACGTCACAAACGTACGTTTGAAAAAAATATCGACCACGTACGGCAAAAACGATATACGCCAACATAAACTAGAGACTTAAACCTTTCCCGTGATATATTTTTTATCTCTAGGAATTTAAGTGTCAACTCAACTCCAAAAATGGGTTCATTCCTCTTGTACTAGATGTATGGCCAAAATGTGGACCTTCAGCCGTCAAGGGGGGGGGGGTCGTATGACTCCTCCGGTCTATAAGAATAGGCCTATTAACTTAATCCATCTTAATCTGCTTGACAATAGGTTATCAAAATAGAAATGTTTTTTAAAAAAATGTCAGACGCACTGCATTTGGCTTCAGAAAGTCAACAGTTTAACCCCATTACTATAATCAGTGCAGGTGTTGCCACTAATTGCCACAGGCATTGTTATGAAAACACACCTTCACATCGCTTAAGCCGTTAATTTTCGCACGGCTGTCACCCTTTGGTTTTGTAGTGAGAGACCGATATTTATAGGCCTAATTTGTTAATGGCAATGTAGGAGGTATAACTAGCGTGAATCTACTGCCGGAGTTCAGAAAAATATATTTTTAGGTATATATAGGTACGAGGTGGTAGGTAGAGGTGGTACAAACTGGTAGGTAGAGGTAGTTCGAGCTGGTAGATCAATTATTTTTGTGGTACAAAGTGGTAGGTTGCAAAGTGGACATGGTACAAAGTGACCTGCTACCACCTATAGCTCAACAGAGGTTTATCGATATGATGAATGACAACTCACTTAATAATGACCAACACTCGTAGTAATAGCTAGGGTCTTAGAAATCTACCTAACCAATAATCCATCACTCACTAGGTCTGTGACAGTCGTCCCAGGCATGTCAGATCATGATGGGATGGTGCTGTTGGATTCTGATATTAAACCCTAGACCCAAGCCAAGGAAAATAAACATATTTTCCAAAGCTAACTGGAGTAGTATAGCTGAGAGAAATGAGAAATGTAATTCTCATTTCCAGAAGGACTTTGCGAATAGGTCAGTCGAAACAAATTGGAACTTGTTTAAAACACACATTCACAATATGTTGAAAAAGCATGTGCCGGTTAAGCAATTAAGCTTACGGTTTAGTTTACTATGGTTTGACAAGAAGGCCAAGGCTAGGGTTCAACGTAAACAAAAAATTATACAATAGGGCTAAAAAATCAGATGAACCAGAACAATGGGAAGAGTTTGTATATTTTCAGAAAAACAATAATTTGTACCCTAATTGATAACGCTCGTAAGGAGTTTGTAAATAACAAGCTCTATGCGGCTCTGGAGGAGCAAAAACAGTAAACCATTCTTGAAATACATAAAATCCTTTAAGGAAGGATAGTGTTGGAAAAGCCCCTATTAAAGCTGATGGCAAACTCCATGGTGATTCAGCTAAGAAAGCAGACTTGTTGGACAACCAGTTTCAGTCCGTGCTTGGTGCCGTTATTGACCCTGATGAGAAGTTGCCTAATGTCAGTGGTAAATCTTACCCCAACATGTTCGATTTGCACATCATGGTCGAAGGTGTTGAAAAACAACTTTTGAATTTGGTGTTAAGTAAGGCTTCTGGTCCAGATAGGATACCTAATATGTACCTGAAAATCACTGAGTAATTAAACAGCTCCCAATCTAACCTTGATTTTCAATCAATACCTGCAGACAGGAGAATTGCCGTCTGACTGGCTCTCCGCTTACGTTGTGCATGGAAATCCCCAGGGCACAGGACGACTGGGGAAGCCTCTATAGGTTGCCGTGGACCATGCTCCAGCTACTGATCAGCGCTATATATCCTCTAGGTAGCTTATATATAGACGTACGTTAGCAGAAATTTTATATCAGGGGTCGTATCCACCAACCGGAGGTTTGGACGAACACCAGTCTCAGGGGTAAATTAGAAAAACGAAATACCCCGTAGGCCTATGCATCACGAGGGGGGGAATGTCGCATGGGTGTAAATTTGGCTAATTTTTTTTTTTTGGGGGGGGGGGGATTTACCCCTACTAAGGACCAGGGATAAAAGGGCAGAGCGACGATTTTATGATCATATAAAATCATTTGAATAGGCATGATACATAGATATACAGACAGACAGACAGACAGACAGACAGACAGTCAGACAGATAAATGGGATGGATATACGACATGAAAATTCCTCACAAATTATTGATGACTAAATCATCGTAATTATATTGGAAAATAAAATATAATTTTCAAATACTCTAGATCTGGTAATATTCGCGAGGTTTTATTTTTTGCAAATTTCGGGAAGGACGAATAGTCCGCAAATTCAAGAATTGCGCAAAAAATATTATTATAATAGCGCTACCTATCATTGAATATGACCATTGAATATGAGTTTTAACGACAGCCTCTATAAAAAAAGATGCAAAACGTGTTTAACTGAATTACATTACAAAGGCCTATTTGTATACACAGAATGAAAACTCTTAGATCTAATTGATTTGCATAATTTTTTTCATTACAGCGGATATTTTATTTCTGACTTTTCTCAGGAAATATTATGTTAAAGATGAAGATTATGGGTGTATTATAAACGACATTTTATGGGGGGGGGATTTTAAATAAATAATAAAAACAAACATTTGAAAGCATATCAATAGTAAATATATTATTTGACGTCTGTCCAGTGTTTCAGTGAAAAGTTGCGTTGATCCTTTGAAATAAATAATGAAATACATGGTTTGATTTTTTTCATCACCACTCGTTTCGCTCAGCCTAGACGTTATAAAATAATATTAAACATGCAAGTCTTGTGCGAAAACATTTGCAGTTTTTTCTGGGTTCCGATTTGCTCATCATGCACAAGCTATTAACTGCGAGTAAGCATATCAGTTAAAATATAGACTCTATGATTATTTTTCTGAAGTTGGTTAAAATTATTATACATGATCAAATATTCTTGCCCCAGCACCCCGGAATCAAATGGTGGCCTCCTTACATTTTGATCACAGCCATGTGTAATAAATTCTTTGTAATTATTAACAATTCCAATATAATAATAGTCGTTATGTCACATTGCCTTATTCACTATGTCTGCTCATTATTGTTATTTGCATTTAATATTACATAATTAGCGAATTTCGAATTCATGCTAAATTTATGGCGTAAATAGGCAATTCGATTTTGTCATGCATCAAAGAGATGTTTTTTAACAGCTTTAGCCATGTCACTTTTACTAATTTGTTAACCATAATTATGTTGTGGTATGCGGCATGAATGATGCTGACCATTTACTGAAGTATCCGGTAGTAGTTCTTGTTAGACAGCAACACATTGGGAATTCCCCATCACATACTCAATACAGTGCATTACCACAGGGGTAAATAGTACAATGACCATGGAGGTTTGGGGTACTGGCGATCTCGGTCCATGGCCATCTCGGACCAGGTGAGCTTGGCCCACATTTCTGTGACCTCGGCCCACTTTAATGACTTTGACCCAAAGTGTTCACCGTGAGATCACCGTGGGCCGAGGTCATATGTATCCGGAGGTTTCTTTCCCATGTTGCACGAGATGGTGCATATGAGGTAAATTCACAGAAAAACCCCGGAGGTTATATATATATGAATATTGATTTATGTCACTTTCTGCACAATCATGGCAATATCGCGACAGAAGGAAGCCCGAAGCTGGGGCTATGCCCTACTCTTATTTCGAATGACTTCAAGGGTTCTTTACAGTGCACAGTACCATAGGCAGCACTGTACACTCCATGACTTGGAACAGTTATGAACACTGCATATGCACAACCAAGATGACAAATATCTGTCCTGACCGGGATTCGAACCTGGTACCCCCAGTTAGTTACAAGCCCCAGTCGATACGAATGAGCCATCGGATCCGGCCACCCCGGAGGTTAAAACATCTAATGTTTCCTGAAACATCTGAGGTTAAAACACAAGCACGAACAATAATTTGAATACATTCACATGCTATAATCGTTAGTCCGTTTCAGAGGCAAACGTCCCTTTCCGAGACTTTGGAACGCCCCCTCAGCGCTGAAAATCGTGTTTTTTATGAGCACACAACGAAAATGAGCCACCGCTCAAAAAGTTAGTTATAAAATATAAGTGTTATAGCAAAGTTTTATCCAAATGAGTGTGCAATAAGGAGTTAAATTATACTTTTCTCAAAGCCATACAAAAAATACAGTTTTATAGGTGTGTTTTCATTGCACAATTAATACACTTTATTCAGTTATCCTAGCCATAGCCTCATTATTAAGTAAACCAAAGGTCGTAATGTATACACCCACAACACTTTGATTATGGAATTATTTTTATTTTGCATGTTCAATCCATGGCAAAAATAGTAATTAAGAGGACCATTAGTCAACTATCATTAAACATCTCCTCGCAGACAATAGGAAATTTCTTTCACAGTCTACAGATAGAATGACACCTTCCTTTTTCCTTAAATACGTATTATATATATATGTACTTCGGCATATTAACAAGACGGTGAACCGAAGTTGCAACTGATGATGGGCCAGCTTCGGATACGGTGGTCCAACATTAATACAGAATTGGGTGAATGTGTCACGATTGGTGGGTTGATGTTGAGAATAAAGGAGATATAGCAGCCTTGTCGGACCTCATCTGTCTCAAAAACTTAAATTATGGTCGGATACACATTAACCAGTGTGAATGATTTTCGCTGAATTCTCAGTCAATTCTCAACCAATTCTCATTAAATTATCTAGTCATGGGGCGACTACCCTGAAAATTTCATTGAAACATAATATTGTATATTTTAAAAGATAGTCTATTTAGCATGTAGTAAATAACAAAAAACGTCGCCCTCTATAAACCCATTAGCTTCGTCAAAGGATTTCATTACATGTCAAATGGTCTAACTTCTAAAAATTTTAAGAGTATTCGCCCCATGTCAATTGTCTGTGCAAAATATCATGAAAATTTGTTCAGAAATGACTCAATGTGACTTGGCAATTACGTTAATGGTGGCCTCGTCGAGATAAGATTGAAAACAGTGTAGCGACGTTAATTTCGCGCAGGGCCACACGCCATGCATTTCTTCATCAGTTCTCTAAATTTATTACTTGTTTATATAATAAAACATGATGAAATTGTAAACTGTCAACAAGAGTCTGATAAAAATAAAAGCCAGGTCTAAATAAATTAAATGCATTTTCATCGTTCAAGTTCTAAAAAACACATTGGCACTGTTGCAAAACAAAAAAGACACACAGCTGGTATGACGCACGATCTTATGAGAATCACAACCGTGTCATGTTATGTTATTCAGCAAAATAACAGTGTGTGCGCAAATCAATCACTTATGTGTACTTGTACTCAGAAAATAATTTTTAATCATGTATTTCGTCATATTTCGTGCAGTAATACACTAATCTGCACCTTATCTTGAGCACTGTCTGTAGTACCCATACTGAAAAACTATGGTTTCATTGCAATACCACATTTGTGTTGATGATTGTAAGGAGTAGGCCTACCAACGGTTTCAAGAAATAAGCAAAGCGATATTATTATTCCTTGGAAAACGGTCTTCTGCAATTAATTTGAACAATGCATGAATTCTAGAAGGTACTTCGTCCGCAATTTTTTTTTAAAACAGTCAGTAATAGGAGTTTCATGTTCTATATGATATCATCTGTTATGTTATTTGTTTCTGTTTCATCTGTTTGTTCTTTGATGTCCTTGCTGTTGGAATGAATGCTTGCTTCTTATTTTGTAGAATGATATGTGTGGTTGTGTGTAATGTTTGAAGAAAGATTCATGCTGTGCTTTGAGGTGGTTTGTGAATTCTCAAATGTTGAAATATATGTTTTCGTTTTTTTCGTTTATGTTTATTCAAAGCTGGGCCTTTTTTCCGCTTGCGACGATGGCCTAAATTATGTGTTTTCTCTGGCTGCCCCATCGGCTCATCAGTATTAGCCAAATTGAGGTGGCCAAACGTTAGTGTATTGAGAGAATATGCATAAGTTTCTAGTGAGCATAAATAGGATATTTATTTATGTAAAAACTGAAGATCCGGAATTCACATAATGTTCACTTTTATAAAGGTTACTTCATATTAAGAAAATTGAAAATACATTAGCATAGCTGATATTAAGTAACGTAGGTATTATTAGCAGTGTAGTTGTGTAATTGAAATTAAAGTATTCCCATATTTACATCGTGTACACATGTACAGGGAGGAGGCGTTGCCATAAACTGTGAGGAGGAGTTGTCAAAATACTTCACCTTGGATATCTTTGTTTTATTGAATTTTGATATTAAATGGTTATTTCAAACATATTCCTCAAATTGTAATTCTTCACTGATGTTTAATCTTTGTAATAATTATTGTATCTGGTCAATTCTATTAAATAGTATTAACATAAAAAAGGGAACACATAATAGGTGGTCTACTCAATTTATTACTGATTTTCCACGTTATCACTGCATATATCGAATCCATAGCTTTCACACGACTGCACGAGAGACATATATTAGACGTTTTAAATGGCATGGTTTGTTCACATTTGGATAAATGTAAGATGAAACATAAATACCTGCTCGTTTTCGCAAAATGTGGGTTTTTAATACACCACCTCGTGTATTTGGACTCGGAGGTGGACTTTTATCCTGCAAAAGGGATGTTTCCCCTCTGAAACGGAATAACGATTATAGCATGTGACATTCCTTTCAGGAATTCGTTTTATCTAATAGTCTAGTTGACTGTTTTATTCCCATTATTTTTTATTCCCATGACTTTACTTTCTGTTCTTTTTAATATATATACTCCCATACAGCTTAATACACCATTAAATTTTAAAAGTTCTTTTCAGTCTATTCTAGATCAGTACCATTTACAAACAAAATATTTGTCCTGTACATAGGCCTGTAAATCCATAAAGACATCTGTAGCTTGGTGGACGATAATAGGGAAATACAATCAGTCAGCTTGAAATATCGCCATCTTAAAATGGGAGATATCATTTTATTATGGAGGATGTAACACACCTTTTTTTATTCATATTGTATAAATTACAGGTGATGGCAGTGTTTTATTTAGCTCCCAACATTATGACGTTATTGCTCCAGGTGTAATATTGAAACCAAACATTTTACACGAATGCATAGCTGTAATATCTCTGTGGTATCATTGTACCACACTGGGGTAAATGGGAACTTTGTAGGCCTACATACGGCCCCTGAACTGTTAAATGGAATTCCGTTGGCGACATACATTCGATTTAACCCATATCAACGCCATCGAAATACATTTTAATTGAGTTCACCTGGCTTTTAGTACTAAGAAGGATCTCACGCTTCACTATGTTTCAGGTTAGAACACAGCTGTATCTGAATTGTAAGATCCTCACATCATCGCAAATTATTGAGATTGTCGAAATATTTTTGAGAGGTGTTTTGAGAATGCTCTCACACAATAAATAACTGATAGAATGTTCCAAAATCAATACACCTTTCTCAATAACAACACGCCACACCGTGACCAAAAGCTGAACTATTTAGTTGGGACTCCTGTTTACAGACGATCGAAGACCATTTCCAACATAAGCACGCCCTGATTTGACCATGGTCATAGAGGTGTATATTTCTGCCTTAATAATAAAGTAATAAGATCCAGACCTCCAGATTTTCAAGATAAATTGAGTGTACTGAGCATATAAATATATCGTTGTGTTACACATTTATAATGACTAAAACACCTCATTTCACAGACGATTTTTTTAGTTTGTCGGTATGAATGACTCCAGTGTGAGTTATCATATTTAAACATTGTAGTAAATCTATAATATCTTAACTGTCACTCGACGAAATTCACCCCCCTGAAATAGTCTAAAATATCGATTTATTATCTCCAAGAAGATACTTTAATTTGGTATCAATGTTTTTGTGAAGTATTTTATTTCAGGCCCAAGAAACAGTGGTTACAAATGTTTACAAAGCACGTGATGACTGTACATGAACGATCATAACTCGGAGGGATCATACATTTTGCTGTTAACTGTGAATGTCTCGCTCAAAATTGCAGATTTCATTCATCAGTGCACGTATACAGATATCATGTTGTATAGGGACAATGCATTTAAGTTATTCATTTACATCATGGTACATAATATCGTATGGCATACGATATTATGTACCATGATATAAATGCATAACTTAAAGCTGCATAACTGTTTTGTTTATTTTATTCAAACGATTGATCCATGGAGAATGGTGTTATTTTTTTTTATTTTACTGCTCCGGTTACTGAGTTATTAAGGATTTAAGTTTGTTGTTGTTTAATATTGTTGCCCCACTAAAACAAACCTGATCACAGCTGAGTGAGACATACTGTCTATATAATCAAGACATTAAAAGTACCAAGTGGCACATAACGGTCATCATAGAAAAATGAGAGGAAGACTTTGAAAATTATTGTTATTTTTTAAGTGATCATAGATACATTTCACAGTACAACGTGTATTGTCTCATACCAGTTAGACATATCTAGAAGCTATTACTTTGTGTGATATGGATGATATCTGCATGTAATGTCATGTTTAATATCGGTACCGGTATAGAGAATGTCACTCACTTGAAAAAATAGAACTTTATTTCAGTATGGTGCTTTTAAGTGTGGGCCAGCATCAGAGCCTTTGGCCCGCCATTAAGACGCTCTCCCCAGACCGTGGGAAATTGTACTAGGAATAACCATCAAATTCTGTGATGTAAATCATCGTTTTCTCTCTTTGGATTTTCGTGATTTTCTTAAAAAACATTTGCATTTTTTTATTAGGTATCTCATGGACATTTCAAAATATAGTCAAAATGCTACTAGACAATATCATACTTAATTTTATTTTATCGTAAATCATCACATACAGTGATATACATCGCGCTATGCAGTAAAATAAAATAATATTTAAAAACATTCGACTTTACTGTAATCGATTTGACCCAGTATCCTACATCTAACCCGTTACCCCAGCTAACACGAGGCATTGATCCAATGGCAGAATAATGCCACCCATCGTCTGCGGTACTGGCCCAGCATTATGCCGATTCAGTTCAACGTATGTGTTTGCTATTAAGAGGGTGGTTTCGTGCTGGCCAATGTAACATTATATCGGCCCATAACCTTACCGTTATTACATGAATATTGTCACACCGAATCACTACTTAATAATACTTGATGGTGTACTGCATGGTGAACTAATTCCGCTACATTTACCCAGTTTTAGTGCATTTATAAGGCCTTTAAAACAATAGCAATGATTGTTTTGTACGTTTTAGGTTATTTTAATCGAAATAAACAAAACAGTTATGCAGCTTTAAATGAATTGTCCCTATACAGCTTTCACCCTTAAACATGTTGACATGCTAAGATTAACCAATGTTGACTACTGCGACCCACAGCTTCAAGTGGATGAAAAGTAATGATATTTTCAACTTGATGTTTAAGCACACACTCATTTTGAATAACAGTGATAGTTTTACCTACTGAAACGTATTTCAAACGATTACAGACGTGCTTAGCGACTGAATGGTTAATGTAGAATCAACATGGGAATAATGACTTTGAACCAATGCTGGTCGAATATAGGCCCACCTTCTACAAAGCTGAAACATAATTTAAACAATATTGTTTTAACGAGTTAATTTTGTTGGAATGGGGGTTCATTACGTAATAACCTAGCAGGCACACGACATTGAATCAATGCCGGTTTACTGTTGGTCCAGCGTCGTAGACAGTGGACCAGCGGGTAACCGAAATTGATTCAACTTATTGTGCCTGCTGGGGAGGATCACAATTTTGCGAGGCCAAGCAAACACGAGACATACACAAAATATTGATGTGATTTGTGTGTTTCCCCATATATGTGTTTCCCCATATTTTGTGACGCTGGCCCAACATTACAGCAGCTTAGGTGAACGTCTCCTGTTTGCTGTGTACCGACCGAATTCGCTCATGCTTGAAAAACTGAATACTCCTGTCACATTGCAGAATTATATCTAAAAATAAATTGCCATATTGTCAGTATACAAATATGCAATGCAGACGCTTTAAGCGGGTGATTTGAAATGTGAAAATTACACGATAATAATACAAATATTCACAGAAATATACGTATAGTTTCACTAGAGCTATTATGAAGATGCTCCAGACAAGCTGGATCTTGTTAAGAGTATTGTAAGTTTTTGAACGATTTTTGTGGAATCGCTAGTACTAAAAAGTAAGGAGTGGAGTAGATCGGTCCCAATGTCTGTATAGGTATATGCGCATGTTCATGAAAAGAGTGTATTATTCAGTATCTTAAGCTAAATTCTAATGACGAAACTAAAAAGGAACAAGAGGCTTGAAGTCTACATAAAAATATGAAGTTGTTTCGTGGCGGCCATTTTGAGTTTAATAACATCTGTAAAACTAACTTGCACATCCCCATGTTGTTGGGAATGTGATTTTTTAAATTCCCACTAGACCACTAGTTTTTGCGCTCACAAAAAAGTGTGATGCTTGGCCGGTCCTTTGCGGCTAAAATCCCCCTAATTTCCCCTATTATTAAGGGTGGGGGATAAAAACTAAACTGATACTTTTATTTGAATATTATGATATGCATAAACATAAAATGAAAATGAAGAAATGGAAAAGTACTTTGCTTTCTCAACTCTAGTAATTATTTATCTGGGTACTTTTCCTCCTATTACACTGATAGGCTCTCATATAATGTGTGTGTCCCTTCTGCAGTTGGCTTCAGTTTTGATATGTTGTGCTAGTAAGTCCCGGCGAACACAATAAATTGAACCAATGTTGTTTTAATGTTAGTTCTGAGTCGTAGACGGCGGGCCAATTTTGGTTCATTGTCTGCTATATATTCCCTGGGTAGGCTGTTAAAACAGACAAGTCACAACTGAAGGGTTCCATGCATAAACATGCTAACTCTGTTTGTGCCATTTTGAGATAAACGCGATTTTGTATTTTTAGCGTGGTAAAATGTTTATATCTTTTTTACTTTTTATCGTATGGAATCCCAATTAATTTCATTATCTTCGTCTTTTCATTTACTTTCTGATTCAGTTATGTAATAAATTATTTTGTCGAAAGCTTTTGATAGAACTGCTTATAAAGAAACTTAACACATTTGTGCACGCATATGACCCTTTATTCCTGCATGCAAAACAATGCCAAAGCGAGTTAGCAATTTCGAAACTGAAGAAATTGTCGATGCTATGTACATAATGCATTACAATATCACAAAAACATGGCATGCATAAAGATGTCAAATATACTTGTCAAAAGCAAATATGAACAGATATGCATATATCAAAGTGAAAAATCGACTTGACATGGTTGTTTTGAAGGGTTATTTATGTTAAATATACGCTGAAATATGTACACCTAACGCAACGATGTGGCAAAACCCACATGTAACCAGTAGGAGCTGCGTATATATATACATGTTTATGTGATCTAAAAATATAATAGACCAGTATCTGGCAAACGAGTTACTGAAATTGTAATACTTTGTATTACATTGTAATATTTAAAGTAGCTCAAAGACGTATAAACTGGATAACCATCCTTAAGCTTGTTAGGCTTTTGGACTGGAAGCAGTACATTATAACTTGTCATCCGTGAAGCATTAGCTGACTGATCCAATTGATGTACAAGATAAAAAACAACTTTAATATATAGAAACTATTTAATATAGCAATAGTGAAAGCCACCAACCACACTCAGGAAAGAGAATGAACAGGGACAATAAATTTAAAAGAGGCATAAGTTGCGTGTGCTTAAGACTCTGTAGTCGCCAGCTCTGGCCAGTTCACCTCCATGACACCCGAGAAGACTTCACAAATTATAATTTTGGACAAAGACGACTAGAGGACGTTCTGAAACAACAGAGGATGTATCTGCAAGAGACGCCATTTGTTCTTTTATTAGTTCAATATAAAAAATGTCATCTAAAACCAAGTCATAGGCTATATTTATTTATCTGTGACTGATATTGATCACGTAAGGTGGCCATATATGGTTAAGTCATCAAATTACCAAGGGACTCTCCAAACAATCATGCGATTTTACTTGGATGGGGAGATGCGTTACCATGTAAGTCAGAAAAGTTTGGGAAAATAGTAATCTGATTCAATGAAAGTAACAGATAATTGTATTGAGGACAACAGTACGCATGTTATAGATCTTTTCATTTACCGAATATCGACTCAGGCTGCTATGTAGGCCTGATACCAGCAACATTTGAAGTTCAGGCCAGTAATTTTAATATACATCCGCTACTCCTCTTATAAATGTACTCTAAAGGGGGGAGCTGAGTGATCCCAAGGACATGACTATAACAGCCTTCAGGATTTCAGAAGAATCTCAGAAGAATGCTTCGAGACAAGGAATCTACACATTTCCCTTACAAGAATTGATCTGTGCAGCAGGAAGCAATATGGGTTTGTCAGGAAAAAAATCATCTGGTGAGACGTTCAGGCTGTGAGTTATACCTCAAGTTATGTATCTGATCTTGTTTCTGAATACCAATCACATTTGTTTTAATTGGAAGGTCAAGTGACTTTGCACATCAGACCCCAATATTTCTTCTTAGTTAGATATATACATAAGAGTATATTTTTGGCAGTTTTACTTGTCAAATGGCTGGGAGGTAAACATGCAGAATAAGATTATGATCGGCCTACTTTGCAACCTTGAGACATATCTGTGAAGGTCCACATTAATAAAGTGCACTGTACTATTATATTCAAGGCGACGAAAAGGTATGCAGATCACCTATAGCCTTACAAGGTCTTACTGATTTCCTAAATGTCATGTGAAATTTTGCACATATTATTATAATAATTATTATAAACAGTATGACTTGTACATAAATTATATACTGTACATATAAATGATTCCATAAATACCTTTAAAACGTGATTGGTGATGTTACAAAGCATGACGGCTCAACATATATTAGATAGGTGATTAAGTCTTTCAAATAGTTTTCAGTTGAGTTTCAGAGATGCGCCCCAGAGTAGTTGAGTTATTTTTAAAATACTTTAAAGATCATTTTCGCTAAATAAAGAGTTATTTATTAAATCCTTTGTCAATACACCATGATGCTCTACAACAGAGGACAAAAGAACATAACGATAATTTGGTGACATGCTGTCCACTATTTTATAACCCAATATGTGATACAACAAGGTGAATATTCATATGGTTCTTCAATTGTTGGATAACCCATGTTGCAATGTTTATACTAGATCCATCCAATGCGAGTAGCTCATGTTTGCACTTTTGAAAATAGTGTGTAGCGATATGTAACCAAGCTCCTCATTCATTGGGTTTTTCCTATCAATAAACATGAACTATTTCGCTAATCAATTTTAAGTTTGATTTGAAATTGGCCAAATTTGTGTAGCTTTTTTGCTACGCAATACTGAAAAAATTGAGCCCTCAATATTGGATGTGAAAATTCGTTTTTTTTCATTTAGGAGATATCGATCGATTATTGTTTTTATTAAGAGAAAATGTAGTCTTGGTCTTAAATTTAGCGTGGTGTACGCAACAACTGTAGAGAGAAGGATAAAATGTATTTTTCGTCATTGCAGACAGATACATATTTTTTGTCAGATAAAGTACATTTCTTGGTGTATATTTTTTTATGTTATTAGTGCAGCGAATTTGACAACCGTGTTTATTATAATTAATGTCATTATACCAAACTAATCAATTAATCAATTACTAGGAGAGGACGGGGCATGTTCGAACACCGGGGCACGTTCGCACCCTGCTGGTAACTCAGAATTGAGGGCCAACTGGTGAATTAAAAATATAATTCATGATGTACCTCTCCCCTAAGTCACTGTTTCTTCCAAAATTCATCAGCTACAGTTTTTTTGTTTTGTTCTCGATTCAATTATGTGATTTTCGTCCCTTTTTATGTTATTTAGGTTATTTTTTCTAAATACTGTGTGAACTTATTTTAGTGGTTAAGGAACCACTTGTTGTTCTATAAATAGAACACAGAGGTATACAACATACAGGGAAAGTATTTTTGAACCATTAAAAGTGGTACGGGCAATAATTGGGGTTGAAGCTGAAATGACATACGGGGCACGTTAAACGCGTTCAGACATGCCCCGGAAAGGGTGTGAACATGCCCCGAAGTAGCCTCACAACCAATGGTCATAATTGCAGCATAGTTTATCTTATTCACACATGTCCACACTCACCCTTACATGCTGGCACCCACTCAGCCACACATTATCACACTTTTTCACACAACACATGCTGTTTTGTCTGGTAACCCGGCGGTTGGTGGATAACTGTGATAAATGCCGCCAGTGGTGCGCCGGTGGCCTCATGGACAAACTTCCATTGCCCACTGCTGGCAACGTTATGGGAGACTGACAATGTTATTCTACCTTGTGAAGGGCAACATCACACTGTTGCTATTTATGCAAAAAGCAATAATAAAATACCAAGGATTGTCAATTATAATCATTGTTGTATTGCACTTTAATAACCGGGGCATGTTCGAACGGTACTGGTCAGACATGCCCCAGAGGCGGGGCATGTCCGACCATTCTGGTTGTACTCACATTTTGCGCTATATTTTTTAAAATATACAAGACAACTAACTATAAATTTTAGTGGGGCATCATACATGTGGAAGCACTATATGTATGCAATAATGAATGATTTAGGTAAATATCTAGTGAACAGGTATGCATTATGTCTTAAGGGTTCGAACATGCCCCGTCCTCCCCTACTTACATGATGGATTTTTAACCCATCAATATTAATATTTTAAAGAATATCGAGATTGATTTCGCTCAGATATTAGTAAATATATCGGTATTAACCGACAGTGTTTGTTCTTTTCCCACAAAGTGGTCTATTCCTATTGATATTTATTTATCTTTAGGAATGTTGTTATACACCAAATTATTCGCATAATATAGGACCAATCTGCAGGTAATCAGTCACATAACGCATTTTAGGCTACAGAAAATAACACAAACCCCCAAGATTTGAAATGTCTTTGAAACACGTAACAGTATTATTAATATCGATATGTAGGCTTATACATACATGTACGCATAAAAAAAACAGTTTTCTTTTTTCTTTAAATCTACCTGTGTGTGTTCTATTCTATTTTTTCCATTTGTTTACAATAGTGGATACATAAAGGGATACTTTTCACTTTGAGGCGTTCCATATCTTTTTAAAATTTAGTCATATTTTAAAATGGCTAACATTCCATAACTTGGATATGAATAACGATAATAACTAGCGGTTAGGACCACAGCAATATTTCAATCGTTCTGTTTTACTATATTACATTAGCATGATTAGGCCTGGAATGTACTTCATTTTCTGAAAATGAGATATGCGACTGATTTTGTGCAGATGGGTAACATATAATGTTATTATGTCCGAAAGAAGATATTTTGTTATTTTGTTTTCATTTCTAATATTAAAATACAAATATTAAGGGTCAGAAATATGAATATTACAGTTTTGCAAGGAAGTATGTCCTCATAGTTATATCCAAAGATGCAACAGAACACAACACATCACTAGAACACCAATGATAACCAGATTTCTGCATGTACATAGCCACTATGTTTCATTACCAAAACGTGGTAGTGACGATAAACTCCACATTTATACCATTGTTTAATGTAGTTTTGACATGCTATATGGACAAAGCATACATCCGTCAGATCAATGCCTATTTTAGTTAGCACCATCTTGCAAGTAGCCTAAATATTTAAAAAAATGCAGGTGTTTTCTTTAGTTAGCATAATACTGCTTGTGAATATCTACCGCCCGTACCTGCCTCCCAAGAGCAGGTCTATGTCAATCCAACATTACATGAACTTGCACCCTGTATATTAGATAATGCGTATGCCAACTCTACATAGCATTATTTGGAACTATAATATATATCGCGATATATTGACCCTAGGGCTAGAGCTCCAATTTTTTCACACAAGATGCATTTAGGGTAGGCCCCTACAAGGAACAGCATGGAATACAAAACTCAAATTTATGCTAACTCGAGTTAGCATGTTTATGCATGGAACCCTTCAACTGTCATTTCGACAACCCTGGTAATATTAAAATTAATAATGTGCCACCATCTGCGACGCTCTTCCAACATTGAAACTGCATACACTCCCCCCTTTAGGCCTAAAAACCGTCAAAGAAACTGGCGTACTTTATTAATAAATTGCAGAAGCCTAAAGGGGAAAGTAGCAAATTTTCTAGCATCTGTAAATTACTACCAACCTGATTGTATCCTCGGCACTGAATCTTGGCTTGACAAGGATACCACTACCAGGGAAATTTTCCCTCCTGAATACCAAGTTTTGCGTAAAGATCGAAATTCGAAAGCCCGAGGAGGAGGAGTCTTTATTGCTGTCAGAAAACATTATGACATGACCCTCCTCCCTGATTTAGAAACCAACTGTGAAATTTTATGGGCTAAAGTTCAGATATCGGCATCAAAATCTTTAACCCTCGGGTGTTTTTATAGACCTCCTGACTCCAAAATTAGTACTTCAGAAGAACTTGTGAAATCTTTAGACCTCATGCCAAAAAATTCAAATCAGACCATTGTCCTGGGAGGTGATTTTAACCTGCCTGGTATTGACTGGGACAATGGAGTAGTAAATCCTAAAGCAGCGCAGCAAACAAATCACAATGCGAGCTGCTTTTGCCAAGCCTAGATACACATGCCTTGGCCCAAATTCATAAAGAACCAACTAGAGAAGAAAATATTTTGGACCTCCTGATCACAAATAAACCTGGTTTGATAAAATCTTCTCATAGTGTACCTGGAATCTCGGATCACTGTGCTGTTGTGACCGAACTGGATATTGACCCACCCTACCGTCGTACAAAACCCCGTCCAGTGCGTCAGTTCAAAAAGGCTAATTGGGAAGCTATCAGGCAACAAATTAGGAGCTGCTGGACCTCCTTTTCAGAAAACAGTCCCAGCTGTTCTGTTAATGAAAATTGGTTGAAACTTAAATCCATCCTAAATCAATGCCTGAACAAATTTATACCAACTAAAATGACGTCCCCTCGGGAAAATCTACCTTGGCTATCCAAATCACTCCTTGCATCTATTCGGAAAAAACATCTTTATATAGCAGAGCCAAGCGTACGAATAAAGCTGACCTTTGGGCAAAATATAAATTATGTAAACGGCAGACCCAGCGTGCCATCAGGTCTGCCAGGTGGTCTTTTTTGAAAAACAAACTTTCTGAATCTTTAGAACAAAAAAATTCAAAACCACTCTGGCGGTATATTAAATCTAAACGTCAGGATGGAAATGGTGTCTCTCCCTTGAAGGAAAACGGTCAGCTGCATTCAGATAGCAGACGTAAGGCCGAAATACTAAACAACCAATTTTGCTCAGTTTTTACCTCGGAAGACACCACGAATATACCTAAATTAACAGGACCACCGAATACTGAAATGCCTAAATTCGAAATTACCGTTCAAGGTGTAACTAAATTACTTGAGGGTTTAAACGGCGGAAAGGCATCTGGACCGGACGAGCTCCCGAACTTAATTCTGAAGAATGCTGCCAACGAAATATCTCCCTTTCTTAAAATTATTTTCGACCAATCTCTACAGACGGGCAAATTACCAGATGACTGGGTAGAGGCTAATGTTGCCCCAGTCTTCAAAAAAGGGGATCGGCACTCTCCGGCAAACTACAGGCCGATATCCCTCACATGTGTTTGTGCCAAATTACTCGAACACATCATTTGTAAACAAATTATGTCCCATTTTTCGGAAAACAAAATTTTAACACCTGTACAGCATGGCTTTCGATCAAAACATTCATGCAAAAGCCAGCTTTTGATTACAACTGATGAATCTATTCAAAATTTTGAAAGCAAGACACAAACAGATGTTGTTTTCTTGGATTTTAGTAAGGCCTTTGATGTTGTCCCCCACCAACGCCTCTTGCA
Source organism: Flabesymbios commensalis (assembly GCA_964017125.1). NCBI lineage: Eukaryota > Metazoa > Annelida > Polychaeta > Terebellida > Flabelligeridae > Flabesymbios > Flabesymbios commensalis. The sequence goes on from OZ024911.1 coordinate 52,696,065, forward strand.
CAAACTTGACCACTATGGAATTCGGGGAACAACTCTTAATTGGATTCAAAATTTTCTGACCAATAGAACCCAAAAAGTAGTAGTTGATGGCAGCTCTTCAGAATCAGCTCGCGTGAGGTCCGGTGTGCCCCAGGGTACTGTTCTCAGACCAGGCTTGGGGCCAATGTACTCGGTACTTCGGTACTTTGGTACTCGAGTACCGATTTTGCAGTACTCGTCGGTACTCGGTACTCTTACTTTTAAAAAGTACTTGTACTCGTACTTGTACTCAAGTACTTTTAAAAATAAAAGTACTTTTAACGAGTACTTACGAGTACTTTACAGTACTAGTCTTCTGAAATTGATTCAAAATAGCTCACATACAAACCACAGATCAGTATAGCGGGATATGGAACATTCAGTTAATGATTCGTTTACCATCCATTTAGATATTATATTGAAAAATGATTTAATTAATACTTTGAAATATTTAAAAACTAGTCCAATTACTTACACCAACTTATAACAGAAGTGCACCTTTTTTACAATATCATGATGCTAATTTATTGTTCTGTCTTGTATATACTAGCATCCTCGTGTAGTTCGCAAGATAATTAAATAGCTATTCTTAAAAAAAGACAAGAGACTTGTCTTTGGAAAACAGGAATAATATTTACAAGTGACTATACTATACAGTAGGACTAATAATCATTGAAGGGGGGTGGGTGATTTTAACAATGATGTCGCGCCTTTTTAAAATCACACTTACAACTCCTCGTAGCAAACACGGGGCATTGAACCAATGGGGGTATAATGTTGGGCCAGCGTTGAAGACGGTGTACCAAGATTACTATAGGTTCTATTTCTCGTATTTGTTGGGACGATCAATCAGTATTTGCATAATATTTGCACAATATTAGCCCAATGCGTAGACACTTAGCCGACATTTCCCCAGCACCTGACAAATAATGTCACTTGAGTGAACACGTAGTTTATAACTGTTATCTTATAAAGCAGTTGAGACTCTGTGTGGACTAAGATATCTTAAAACTTCCATAGCTCATACAACTCTGTACCAATGTTGTGTAAGTACCAAAAAACACGACCGCGACAACGCGACGTCTTATCTACAGTGCCCTTACAATGCCGGGCCACTGTCCACGACCAATTAACCAGCACTGTACCGAGAAGTACATAGAATTAACACATGATATAACAGTACTGTTCAAACAAAGATGACCCAAGGTAATTAGACGGCAAACATCACCCTTTAACCTTTATATACTAAAATCAAGAAAAAAATAAAAGTAGACAAAATTATGCACAAATTTTTTTCGTCAGGTGTCTAGCGAACTAAACAACCCTAAAACGTACAATATACGTACAATAGGATTAAAACATGATATAACAGTACTGTTCAAACAAAGATGACCAAGGTAATTAGACGACAAACATCACCCTACAAACATACACCACTATTATTTATATATCATTAGGCTCCTATTACAAATCACTTATAATGCGGTTCATCCAAAAAAATTACATCCCTGTATATACTAAAAACAAGAAAAAATAAAAGTAGACAAAATTATGCACAATTTTTTCAAGACGTCAGGTGTCTAGCGAACTAAACAACCCTAAAACGTACAATATACATTGTGTCAGGTCACCAGTAAGCAACAGGTAAGTCAATTTTTTTTTTGTCTATTTTTCAATATCGTGATTATGTAGTTTGTCATTTGAAGATACAAATTGAGTCAGCAATAATAGCTACAAATAAGAGAAAAATATAATTTAACACGTCAGTGTCGCGTAAGGGTTAAAGGTGTGAGGTTACATAATGAGTCTATTGTCTGCCTACGGCGGCTTTCTATAACCCTTTCCGTCCCCGAAATGTGATGACGGACCGAGTATAAAAATAAATACAACAGTGTGGTGTTCTTCAAAAAAATATTTTTTTAAACTAATAATAGGCTAATTTCTCAGCGGATGCCCGGGCTGAATCTTGTACGGATATACATATATCATGGCAACACATTTGATTTGATATCATGGTCTCCAGCAGCTAAAGTGTGCCTGTTATCGTGAACCAATTCTGCCGTGCAAAGGCAAAAGGCAATTCTGTTTACTTTAGAAGTAAGCAGATACTGCCTTTTGGATTTTCAGGGCAGAATTGTGATCCGTGTACCCTTAATAGCCTTGATCTTCTCCATGACACAATGTGTGTTCAGGCTCATTGAAGCGTTTATTACAGTGGCGGCCAAATGTTGGCGGCACTGGCCCAAAATTTTACAATCATAAGGACTACTCTAAGTTTTCAAGCTAGCGTGTTTTGCAACGTAAAGCTTTAGACACAGACAATTTATATACTAGTATCAGAAATACATCGGCTAGTATGTACTTATTTATTTATTATGATTGGCCAAATAGTAGGCCTACATGTAGCATACAATACAATACTTTGTACACTGATAGGAAAATGCATTATTATACGATTGGCTGGGACATGGCATTAGATATGCAATATCAATAATAGGCCTGTCCCATAAAATATGATTTTCATTACTAATATTATATATATATGTGACCTGATCTGGTAAAATGAGTCTAAGTCGCATATTTAAATATTGGGGCTAATAAGATATACCGCACCGACACAAAATTATCTTTAAAATGGTATATATCAGACAACTCTGTAGCGTGTGTAACTATTTTGTGAAAATGGCATTTGAAGTTCAAGAAGGCAATTTGTGCACTTTTGGAAAATACCACACTATTGCATTAAAATAAACTAACTAGAAAAAATATATATTTCTACTCCACTTCTCAATAATCGTTTGCCAAAGTGCGACATAAGACTCATTTTGCCAGATCGGGTCACATATCAACATGAAGTAAAATATATTATAATCAATTATTTGTTGAATAAATTTAATGTAATTAATTACAGTTTACACCCGGAGTTTACAATCAAAGTACTCGGTACTTGTACTCAAGTACTTTTAAAAGTACTTGTACTTGTACTCAAGTACTTTTCAAAATCCAGTACTTGTACTTGTACTTGTACTCGTCATTTTTTTCAAGTACTTGTACTTGTACTCGAGTACTTTTGTCCAGTACTCGCCCCAAGCCTGTCTCAGACCCCTACTCTTTTTGACTTATAATAATGACCTCCCTTCCACGGTCTCCTCGCAGGTTCGTCTCTTTGCAGATGACTGCCTCCTGTATCGCCTGATAAAATGTCGAGCAGATCAGGAGCAGCTGCAGAGAGATCTATCTGCGTTACAGGACTGGGCAGATCGATGGGGGATGTGTTTCAACCCCTCGAAATGCTCGGTCCTGAGGGTGTCCAGGCCGAAATAAAAAAACCTGGAATTTGAGTACACCCTTAAAGGTGAAACACTAGCGAACGTTTCATCAACACCATATCTTGGTGTTTGCCTTAGTGAGACCCTGGAATGGGAGGCCCACATTAACAAAATTACAAGTAAAGCAAATTCCACTCTGGGCTTCCTTCGGAGGAACCTGAAGGCATGTCCCCCTAAACTAAGGGAGACTGCCTATTTCTTCCTTGTCAGATCGTCTTTAGAATACTCTTCAGCAGTTTGGGACCCCTTTAGACAAAAAGATATTGATAAATTAGAAAAAATTCAAAGATCAGCAGCAAGATTTGTCACCCAAAATTATAGACTAACAGCCAGTGTGACATCTCTCATTCAGAACCTGGGCTGGACTGATTTGAAAACAAGACGTAAAAATTCTAGTTCAAAATTTTAAATGAGCTAGTCGAAATTCCTATCAATGACCGTTTAATCCCAGCGGACAGAAGAACACGTGGTGGGCACAATCAGGCCTATAAACATCTTAGAGCTAACACCACACTGGGACAAAATTCTTTTTGGCATCGAACTATCCCTGATTGGAATTCTCTTCCGGCAGCTGCCATAGAATCAAAAACTGTGGCAGCGTTCAAGAGTCAACTGGTTGACTAAATCCACCAGCCCTTTCCCCCCTCCAGCCTGATACTCCAAATAGGAGGTGCTGCTGGATATAATTTCAAAGTTCAAAGTTTTGTGTTTGCCGTTTAGCGGGACAATGCTGGCCGGTCACATATGCATTTTTGTCAGAATAACAACAGCCTGTCACTTTCCAACAGAGAGTAACGGCTCATGGTACATTGGCCCAACGTTGGTTTACTGTTGGGCCAACGTCGTAGACCCCCCCCCCCCGTCACACCCCTCATAAATCAGGACAGCATTTTGAAGTGAGATGTATTATCACTTTTATTGAACTTGAAGATATCCAGAATAACGCTATTTTGAGATTGGGTTAGCAGGAGCATTGGGTGTAACAACATCAAAACAAACCTGCAAACGTCATGAACGTCAACGACACAACTTTCTAATTTACCCCAAATATTGCTTTTGTTAGTTAGTCTAGATTAACTAGGCCCACTCAGTTAGAAAAGATCTAGCCTTCCCGGCTTTCCCCCATTCATGGCCCAATCACATATTGACCAGGATGATAACTTCGATTTTCTTTTCAAGATCGTCTTGATCGGGGATGCGGCCGTCGGAAAAACTGCCGTGGTTCAACGTTTCAAATCAGGCACATTTCTGGAGCGCCATGGCAGCACAATTGGTGTCGATTTCACAATGAAAACGATGGAGATCGAAGACAAAAGAGTTAAAGTAAGGAAAGTGCTGCTCGACCGGAGTTGACTATCATGCAGTGTGGGCGATAAAACGTGGAACTCCGTCTTGAGACTTAAATCTTGATGAAAGATTTTTTCATGAGTCAGGGCCCCGTTTTATCAAGGTGGAAAGATACGAGATCTCGTAATTCTCGTGACCTTGGGCTGCCACTTACGAGAATATAGAAGCTCGTTGATTTTTCTCGAATGTCTCCCTCTTTAACATGTATAGGGAGGATACGAGCACTCTGAACCACTCGTTAAATTTTAACGATCCTCATATGCAAATGAGCTATTAATACGAGCTCGTATCTTTTCATGTTGATAAAACGGGGCCCAGGGGTGCGTTTCACTGAGAAAATCTCATCTTAAAGAATGATTTAACTGCAGAATGCGCATGCCTTGGACGGTCAAGTGTAGGCCAACAGTAGCCTACTGAGTACAGATTGACAGCATTAATATACCCACTAAAACTGATTACAAGATACCACTCAAACAAGACATTGATCCAATGCTGTATTAATGTTAGGCCAACGTCTGAGACGCTGGCCCAGCATTGAACCAACATTGGATAAATGTGCAATGTTTGTGAGAGAGTCCTCCTGCCCAGCAAACACAAGACAAGCAGGGGTAAGGGCAAAGGGCTTTGAATTTTTAACTCATAGATGTCGCTCAAGTATATATGAACCTGCTGTGATTTGAGAACTTGCTCTTAATGAGGCTTTGGGTATGAAGCGCATTTTTAGTATTATTATGGAATAGGGCCTTGGCCTACCCACGGGCACTATTGCATTATGGGGGACCCTTGTCCTGTGAATTTTTACAGTTGACGGTCGTTGACGGTACTATTGAAAAGTTAAAGGTGTGGTCAACTGTCAAAATTCCCGGGACAAGGGTCCCCCAGAAGGCAATAGTCTAGTGCCCGTGGGTAGGCCAAGGGTGGGTAGGCCCTATTACATAATATTACTAAATATGCGTTTCATACCCAAAGCCTCATTAAGAGCAAGTTCTCAAATCACAGCAAATTCATATATATACTTGAGCGACATCTATGAGTTAATAATTCAAAGCTTTTGGTCCTTGCCCCTTTTTGGTCGCTGGCTTACAAACAAACTGACTGTATTACTGCGGGGATGTTGAAACTGCTTGACCCTAAGCTTGTATCATGTGTATTGACACCCAGTGAACACAAAACATTTGTATGACTTTATGCAATGTTGGACCAACGTCGAAGACGTTGGGCCGACGTTGTATAAATGTTATACAAATGTCTTGTGTTTGCTGGGCAGGAGGACTTTCTCTCAAACATTGTACATTTATTCAATGTTGGCTCAATGTTGGGTCAGCGTAGGAGACGTTGGCCTAGCATTAAAAACAGCATTGGATCAATGTCCTGTTTAAGTAGTATCTTGTAATCAGTTCAGTGGCTATAATAATCTGTACTCAATAGGCTACTGTTGGCCTACACTTGATTGCCCAGGCATGCGCATATTGCAGTCGAATGATTCTTTAAGATGATCTTAACTTTTTCATGATAAATGACCTAAACTAGGTCAAAGTTAAGATAAGATTTTCTTAGTAAGGATGGCAGCACTCACCAGGTGGCGCTGAACTTCACTTTCAGTTCTGGCTCAGCAAATGGCATATTTTTTCATATCGATTTAGCCTGAAACAGTGACCTAGGTTAGGGGTCAATTACAGAATCTAAGGAGCCTTTTGATTCGATATTAGAACGGATATGACACGTTGACATATTTCTGCTTGCCCCCTTTATTGACATGAGCGATTTTGTAGTGCAGAACACCTTTTATTATTTTATTTAAAAAATTGTTTTTCTTATAACTTTATTTAATCAAACTTTATCACATATCAAAATATTAGTCAGATGATCATGTCAACTCCATCATAGATCAGTTTTTTTTAACGTAAGCCAGCGTTTTGTACATAAAATTTAAATTTATCCAGCCCGCCTGAAAAAAAATTTGACACATTTTCGTTGTTAAATTGTTGTTGTTTGGGATAGCTAGCCCTGAATAGGACTGACCCGGGCCTTCCGACATTTTCGACCGCTCACTATCTCCAGGCAAGAATCGAATGTATTGCTAAAGCAGCATAAAATGTATCTCTTAGAACCAATGAGTACGAATCTGCCTGTCAAACTACCTGCTTCTTCTGCTTCAAACTAATTATGTACCCACCTGGGCAGGGCTCAAACCAGTCTATGCCTCTCTTCCCCTAGACCTTGTAGCCTGTAGGCCTAGTATACCCCATAAGCCATTAGAAAGTCTAAATCCGGAAAGAGTTTTGCAATTTTGCACACATATCATCCAACATATGTAAAAAAGGATCTAATGGCCTGGGCTATGTTTCATTTTTCCCTTGATATGCTCATTTGCATTAATCCAAAATGGCTGCTGTCTGCCATTTTGATTTTTGGCCAGATTAGTCATGAATAGAATCTTATGTAATACCTGATTTTTGAATAATTTGAATACACCAATTTCATTGGTATGATTATTTTTACGATTAAAAGTCATCTAGGGGTCAAAAGCAAGATGTAATACCTCACTTTTGACTAATTTGAATACATAGACTCCATTGGTATTAATAATTTTACGATTTAAGGTTATCTAGGGGTAAAAACCAAGATGGCTAGGGGTCAAAACCAAGATAGCTGCCATCAGCCATATTGAATTTTTAACTTTTGAAAGAATAGCCCTAGAATCTTGTGTAATACCTCATTTTCGACCAATTTGAATGCACTGATTCCACAGGTATGGTTATTTTTACGCTTTGAGGTCATCTAGGCAGACTAATGGTCAAAACAAGATGGCTGCCGCCGGCCATCTTGAATTTTTATGTTTTGACATAATAGCCCTAGAATCTCATCTAATACCTCATTTTTGACTAATTTGGAATACATAGACTCCATTGGTATTAATAATTTTATGATTCAATGTCATCTAGGGGTCAAAACAAGATGCCTGCATTCGGCCATATTGAATTTTTAATTTCTGTCAGAATAGCCCTAGAATCTTGCGTAATATCTCATTTTTGACCAATTTGAATGCACTGATATGATTATTTTTACGATTCAATATCATCTAAGGGTCAGAAAAAGATGGCTGCCGTTGGCCATTTTGAATTTTTATATTTTGACAGAATAGCCCTAGAATCCCATGTAATACCTAATTTTTGACTAATTTGAATACACTGATTCGATTGGTATGATTATTTTTACGATTTAAGGTCATCTAGGGGTCAAAACCAAGATGGCTGCCATTGGCTATATTGAATATTAAACTTTCGACAGAATAGCCCTAGAATTTTTACTTTTGCAATTTACCTCATTTTAGCCTAATTTGAATACACTGATTTCATTGGAATGGTTATTTTTTCATTTTAATGTCATCTAAAGATCCAAAAAAATAACCAAAGCCATTTGGAGGTCTCAGCCAAGGAAAATGGCCATAACGACAGTTAATATTAATTTTTTAATTGTTGAAATAACAGTATCAGAGTGCAATTGCATACATTTTCCTGGTATTTTTTTGACTTTTTTCTGTTTCTTTAACAGAATACAAGATAGCCGAAAAAATCCTACATGTCAATCTCTAGCATTTGCACCGCTTCATTGATTTGTTTTATGTTTGGTTTAATAGGTGTGCTGATTAGTTTTTGGTGTGACTCTGATAAAAATAACTATGATTTTTGTATGTTTTAGAATTTTAGCGGACATATCAGTTTTGCTCATTTTGGCTTTTTGATATGGTAATATAGCTATGCAGCTCAAATTTGATCTTTTGGGTATGCTCACTGGTCCTGGGAAATATGTCTCATGAATCGTTTTTCTTTTTTTTCTGTAAAATCCAAGATGGCCGACAAATCACATGTTACTCTCAAGAGCTTGACCATTTCACCGATTTGTTTTAAGGAAGGGCCTCACCCATGCCATATTAGATTTTAGTGTGATTCCGACGTCACATTTTTCACATGGTTAGATAAAAAAATGCTGACAGTACTGTATTTCTCTATAATTGAGGTATTTTGGCTGCGAAATCTATGTAGGGTGGGTGGAGACTCAAGCTTTGTAATAATACGCTTTAAAACAGTTTGATGGGTAGTCTCAGTCTACATCACTGGCTCATGCCCTCCACCTTACCCACTCACCTTCGGACACAATGTACACTGTAATTTTGGTGATTTAGACAACAAACAACAACCACTTTGTATCATTTGTAAAAAGCACAACACAATAATAAATACAATTTGTTAAAAAAAATTACATACCATTGCACCAGAGATGGCATTTAGCTCTTCCCTTGCTCTTATTTGATTACCATGATTATATTTGTGATTGGATTTGCAACAGTAATTGACTTATAAATATAGATTGAATGAACTGATGAAGATGAGGAAAAAGAGAATAATCAGATGGTGGGGGGGGGGGGGGTAAAATATCTATATACAGTCTATATTAAAATTAATTAATGTGAAGTCACCTGTAAGATATAATAATGTGAAAATTAAAGACAATGTAACACTGAAAATACAGTAAGAAATATACTATTCAGTATTATTTTATAATTATTAAGAGCTACTTCACATCAGTGTATTCTGGTATTCTAAGCCCCAGAGGATTTATTTGCTAAATTCTTTGTTGAGTCTATTACTTTATAGGTTTAAACATGTTAAATGTAAACTGCAACAGAATATCTATGAGATCTGAGAAATAGTGTTTAAAGCTGCATTTTAAGATTGTCATATATATCCATATATATTTAAGACATATATCCAAAACGTTATTAATTTTATTTCCAATATATCCTCATTGTGCTTTAAACTACTAAGTCTGTTTTTATGAAAACTGGAAAATAAATAATGTTGTGACTTAGACCTAATATGTTACTGACAAGTGTCCACTGAGTTAATATTTACATTTAGGCATGTAGGTCTACTTATAATATTTTAAATTAGATACTACTATGCATTACAATTGACTATATATAGCGAGTTTCTTCCAAATTCACCATATAAAGTGTAATAAAAAATAAAATAAGGACTGTTTAGAATTTTTTTTCTTCAATTTGTTTAGATAATCATAATTAGTATGTTTTGCTCAGCATGTGGTAAAAAAATGAAATTATTTAGACTGTTAGAAATATTTAAAAAATTAGGATAGATTTTATCTGTCATTTTTGGGGTCTGTTTTTTTTTTATTTCCGATTCAGACGGGTGCTATACAAAATGTATCATAACTTTGTCAATAATTTAATTTTTTGTATAATTTTTTTTTATTCAGTCATGAATATAATGGACCGTATGTGAAAAAAATTTCAGGTCTAGCACTAAAATGAAAAAATGGCCTGTCATCCTTATTCTTAGTGAAACCAGCCCCAGGGTTCGCACTGGCCTTTTTTTTGTTGTTTTGTGTACTGAGCACAACTTTCTAGTTTGAAAGACTAGCGGCTCCAGGGGCGGATCCAGGATTTGAAAAAGGAGGGGGCGCAGATGGCTCGAGGGCGAGTTTTTGGGCATATTTAGGCCAATTTAGGGAACTTTTTAAAGAATTGACGCAAAAACGGGTGGGTGTGCGCCCTCCTCTAGATCCGCGCCTGGGCTCAGGGTGTTATCGCACCACAGTTGCTAGGCCTAGGCTATGGCACTACATTGTGGATTTTCTGGGGTCTCGCCGGATGGAAACTGTGCCTATGTCCATTGAGGTTCTTTTACGTCCAACTCTTTGCCCGCCGTCAGATTAACTTGTATCGCATGTTTTTCGTCAATTTCTCAGTCAATTCTCAACCGATTTTCATGAAATTTTGCAAGGATTATTTACGAGTCACACGGCGCCTACCGTGTAATTTTCCTCGTATAATATTGTACAGCTAAAAAGTTAGACCATCTGGCATGTAAATCAATTCAGGGCTAAAAACAAATTTTATTTCAGCTAGTTTGATGGGTTTATAGAGGGACGTTTACTACATGTCAAATGGTCTAACTTTTGAACTATTTAATATTTTTTGATGAAAATATCACAGTAGTCGCCGAATGACTCGAAAATTCCATCAGCTTTAGTTTATACATCTATGAACCATGGAAGAGGTCACCATAATTACCGAAATACACTTCACTGAAATACACTGGAATAACAAACATCATTATAACACAGGGACCTGAACTTGAATGTGAACCAAGGCTTCAGTAGTGTACAACACGGGGCCGTAGCCACGGGATACTGATTACTCTGGTGTGTTGGGGGTGGGGTTGTCTAAAGGGGTGTGGGGGCATGCCCCCCCCCGACAAAAATGTTGAAATTTGACATTTCAAATGGTGCATTCTGCCAGAATATTGGTCCGGTAAATATCGGACAAACCCGACCGGGGGCTACGGCCCTGCAATAATGTAGGCTACCATAATCATAGGCCTACCGACCCAATTACAAGCCTGAGTGTGCATTCTTAAATGAGGTGATATAACAGCCTGGCATTAATATGGACACTGCATTAACTTGGACCTCACAAGTGTACATGGTCAATTGGTAACTATCGGTTTAAGGGAAATGTCCGAGTTGAGGTTTGTCTGGAAAAGACTGCATGTTTTTAAAACCAGTGTGACAAATCACAAACCTCATCGGAGGCTGTTCCTAGATGATGAAAATAGTAGTTTCAGGGGTGGGCAGGCGAAATGAGTCCTGTCGCCACAAATGGCTATTTTTAGGTGCTCTGAATGGTCATTTTTAAATATTTACATTACAGATATTTTGCTTCTGTCGCCACATGTGGCGATGTGGCAACCACTAGCCCACCTCCAAGTTTTGTCCATTAGTAATCCACACCATTCTAAATGTCTTTAGGTCTAATTATCTGCAAGGCCATACCCGGCGTGTAAATGGGCCCTGTATTAATTACAAAAGAGCCTCATAGATATTGGCCGGCATGTAGCCGGACACTGCAAGAAAATGAAATACTATGTGTAATTAGGTCGGTACACTACATGCAACAATTTTTATACCTAAATGATACCAGTACACAGTTACTCAGCTTCCAGTTCCATACGAATGTAAGCCTATGCTAGAAGCTTTGTACTATAGAGAGTGACGAAGCCCCTGCATCCATTCGTCCACTCCATACACAGTGTAAACTTTAGCCTTCCTTTATTTCAGATTTTTTTTCCTCAACATGGTAAAATCAGCAAAATGTATATTTTTTCAGCTTCAAATATGGGATACTGCGGGACAGGAAAGGTTTCGTACAATTACGCAGAGCTATTATCGAAGTGCCAATGGTGTTATCATTGCTTACGATATAACAAAAGAACATACCTTTGCAAATATACAGAGATGGCTTGAGGATGTAAAAAAATATGCAGCTTCAAATATTGTACAATTACTGATTGGTAAGCTCTTAGCAAATTTATAGTTTGCCTGATATTTTTAGTGATTTATTATTAGACTGCACCGTAACCGTAATTCATTCTTTATAATGTCAATCTATGGACAAGCTCGTTTTACAGAATCATCATGCAGGGCTTTACAAACTCTATTGCCCGGTGCCCCGGACAACATAGAAATTGCCCAGGGCCACTGTCTTTGACTCTTCCAAGCCTGATGGGCAAGGATCAGAAGCTAAAAAAAAATATTTTTAAAATGAAAAAATGACACAGTATTTTTTGGAACAAAAGCAATATTTACCGGAATATTGAGTGACTCATATTTCGAATAACCTGGCATTGTGGGCAACCACAGGGCAACACAAGCCAAGTCCTGGGCTACTGCCCCAATGATCGTTTTTGTAAAGCTCCCGTTTTTTGTAGTGGGAAGTGACCTTCTTTAACTTGTGGTGAAATACGTGTACATACATAACTGTGAACTTGTCCATTCACTGACAATAATTATCCAGTGGATATTATTACTTTCAGGAAACAAGAAAGATTTACAAGAACAGAGACAAGTTCCATACAGTTTAGCGCAGGATTTTGCTGACCAGTGTGGCATGTTGGATGCTATTGAGACAAGTGCAAAGGATAATACCAATGTTGAGGAAGTTTTCACAAAATTAGCAAAGGTCTATGATACATAACATTTCTCACCCATCACTCAACATGATCTGATTAAAATGCATATATAGAGAAAAATACATACATATACTGAATGAGTTATTTAAACCAGGTCTCCAAATAATGATATTCCTACAGTCCTGTACAGCCCAAAAATGTGTGGGGATGGCAAAATAGTCATTCCGATGAACTGGCAAATTTAGATCTAGCGGGTACTGCCCTTCCAAATACCATGTGTATTTATAATACAAACTGTAATTCTATCTCTGAAAACTATCTCATGTTTTCATATCCCAGTACTAATGGTTCTTATGTCGGCATTATCTGGAACAATGTTCTTGAACGGTAATAACAAATATATCAGCACAACTTGTATACCGGGTACCGGTACATGGATTTGCTGGTATATTCTATGTACCTATACATCTGCATCACATACTAAAATGTGACCCATCCGCACAAAATCAGTCACACTGCACATTTTTCAGAAAATGAGATATGTGATAATCATGATGATTATGTAAAAGAGAAGAAATACACTATTTTATGAGGTTCAAGCCATCAGTGATAATCTTTATTCACACCAAAGTTATGGATTTTTAAACATTGCAAATTAAACAATTGTATAGAAAAGAATAAAACTCCTAAAACAGATAAAACTAGCATTTCAACCACACATTTTTAATATACCAGTATTTAGCATTTAAAATAATTTTCAATATATTGAAATAATGTATTTTTACATGAAGAAACTAATTTATAATTAATTAATTATCTATCAGTTCATTCAATAAAAAAAAAATTGAACGTTTTTGATACTGTATCTGGCATCATTTTTGACATTTCCACACTTCATTTGCGGAGCAGATCTCTATTTACTGAGTGGATTACAGTCATATTGCACAAAGATAATCTCGAAGGTCCCTAGTTGTGCCTTTTCATGTTATTGTACCTTGACCTAGATGTTGACCCTGCACTTTGGCCTGACTTATAACATTATTGGCCGCTCAACAATTCCGTAATGCTTTTTAATGTTACTTTGACTAGGCCCCGTAACCCATCCCGTAACCCCCTCCCCCTTTAAGCATTACGTAATTGTTGAACGGCTCCTTAGTATACATGTATTCAATTAAAGGATTTTGCAGAATATCACGAAAACCACTCAAGATAGCTAGACCAAATACTATGAAACAAAATATGAGGTTTCAAAGAAGGATTAACCACCCTGAAAAATGTTCCCTTGATCAAGTTGAAATGGCTGACTATCGGCCATTATTTACTTTACCATGCCTGAAATCTGAGAAACTGTGCAAGATAGCTAGTCCATTACTATAAAGAAAAATGTGAGGTTTCATGGAGGAATGTGACCTGAAAATATTCAACTTGATCAAATTCAAAATGGCCAACTATTGGCCATTATTTCCATAAATATGCGTAATATCTGGACAACCTTGCCAGATAGCCAGATCATCACTATAAAACGAAATGTGAGATTTCAGGTACACATATGCCCTGAAAAATGTCAACTCAATCAAAATAAAAGTGGGGGGACTTTCCCTCATTATTTAAATAATAAGCCTGATACCTGGCAAAGCGTGCCAGATAGCAAAATATGAGGTTTCAGACAGGGATATGCCCTGAACAATTTCAACTCGATCAAATTAAAAATGGCTGATTTGCGACATTATTTACTTTAATTTACGTAATATCTAACAAACCCTGCTATAATTAACTCTTTATAAAAAAAGAAGAGGTTTTAGTGAGGGATATCACCCTCCAAAAATTTACCTCAATTTGAAATACCGGTATATGTGTCTGGCATGGAAAATCTGTATCCATGGCATAACAACCTGAGTCACACATGCTGTATATATAGGCCTACATGTATATAATAGTGGTTGGTTAATTTCATCAATGTGTGATAAAAATAAATTTTGTGAGCACAACTGCTATGATTTGGAGTAATATATGTCAAATTTCTCAAATCAAATTCTATGCCGGAGCCCTTGGTCTTTTGCATTATATTTCAAGCTATGTGACTTTTTTAAAGTATAATAAATGTTATTTGTATTTTGCAGGAGCTGCTGACAATCCACTCTAGCCAAGGACTCCACGATTCACAAGCAACTTCTCGCATTGCTCTCAGCACCCGAGATGTTAAGGGTGATTGGACATGTTGTGGAAGCTAGCATTTACATTTCATTCACATTCCGTATGGATCATTCGTGCTTCCTGTGGATGGTGGTTGTGCAAATAATAAATAGGGCTTCCAGTGGCAACTATAGATTTCACAAGATTTTACTCCTACAGCTTACTATGGTTTTCCAGTATTACCTTAATGCTAAACACAGCTGTTGCTATAATTATTTTCTCTGTAGATTTTTCTAGTATACGTATTATTTATGTTATTGTTAATTACAGCCAACTTTTGACAGCATTTATATTGAAAGAGTTTGTCAGTTGTGACAATATTTTTAGGGAAATGGGGAATTGATTAATTCCATACAATTGTTTATCTGCTACTCGACAAGCATGTCATGATTCAATTAAGATTAAATTAATCGAATCTGTTATGTTTAGAAAATGTTTGAACTGTCAATATGCCGGGATATATTTACAACATGAGGGAACATATTTTTAGGTAAAGCACATTTTCACCCTAATGCCCTATGAATGCAACGAAACACCAGAATAATCCCCTTCTTAATTACAGTGTATGCACAAATAGGTTTATCCATGTCTGTTAATGGTTATCGTCACCTGCACCATCCACTGTGGGGGACAATTTGGGATATACCTAAGTGTAGCTGTGCCACTGATAGTTGAATGCATCTTCAACTGATTAATTGCTGCTTATTCACATTGATCAATAGAAGAGAGATTGGCTTTTTATCCCAATTTAAATCTCTGAATGAATACTAGTTTCCATTAAAACAAACAGTTTAATTATTTTAAGTCTAAGCATTTTATAATTTAACAGGGTAAAAGTGTTTTATTTTGATTGAAAGATACTCACCAGCTTCAGAACTTAATGAATATCAAGTGTCCCACATACATATAGCTATCACCCCCTGTATACCTGTAATGTGGCTAATTTTATAAGCATATGAACAATTATAAGTACAGCTATACTAAACTTATCAGATTTTTAGTTATCAATGTATTATGGGTAGTTATAGTATCAGCTCATAATGTCCATGTACTTTATAGGGAGATTCATTGGATGTACTAAGAAGAGCAATAACTTCAATTTCTCACTCAATATAGACATGAAAAGTTCACATTTGTTGCTCTTACATTATCACTGTTCTATTTACTGTGCCGAAACAATGCTGGTAATACCTTTTTGACTAATGTTCTTGCCTTCCAAAATATAAGACTTCAACAGTGTAATATCTATCAATGTATTTTACATTGAGATGACAACATTTGTGTCATTGTGAAACAGTAATATGATGCATCATATTAAACAACAATTGAACAATTTTTTGAATGCCATACATCTATATACATTGACATAACAGCATTGATATTGTACATTTAGATAACATTATTTGACACTGGTGATATCATGTATTAGACAACATGATTTGAATTAATTTCTAGTTTGAGATTAGTTTTTAATACCGTTCATTTATCTATATTGAAATAAAAGCAATAATATGTTTATCTCGATTAATGAGCTATTATCGTTTTCATTTTTTTACCCATCAAATGGATCTCTTTATTTACATCAGTTTACAGAGTGATACTAGAACTATTCCTTAAAAAAACTAACAAAAATATGATAATTTTAGTGTAGCTATATTTGTAGAAAAACTTAAAATTTATAGATCTCTTACAATTTTTTTGATGTGATTTGCAAAGCATAACAAACCCTTATAAAAAGCTACATGCAAGACACCAAGAATAGGCTACATAAGAAACGTGTTATGTATTCTTGAAGACACCCATTATTAAAAGGTATTTACAAGACAGGTATACATGGAGTGACCAAGGCGAAAAGTGTGAAATTATCTTATGGTTAAATAAATATTTTTTACCAATTAAAGCGACACAATCAGGCTATTAAAAATCAGTATTTTTATTTTGGCTTCTTAATATGACCATATGATGTGAACATGTCCATATGATAGACTAGAAGTTTTTTAATTTTTGTATTGCGCATTTACCAGTTAAGTGAGGTATAAAAACGAAATTTCCGTATTTTTTATTTTGGACATGCATGTCACAAATAAGAAATTTAGAATTAAAAAACTTATGCAGTTCTAGTCTATGGACATATTTCAAGCATATGGTCATATTAAGAAGCAAAAATAAAAATACTGATTTTTTTATGATTTCAGCCTGATTGTGTTGCTTTAAAACTATCAGTTAATCTGTATAGTATGCATATTGTTTAATAGTCTTTAGAACTGTGATAAATTATTAATGCTATTTGGTTATTATGATCACCATCAACCATGTAATGTTTAGTAGGCTACATAAGTATACCGGTATATTAAAGTTATGAGGCAGTATATATATAGATATATATACTTTGTAAATACATATTATATTATTAACTAATTTTTTTTTCTTGTAGTTTACATGTATTCACAAATTAAAATTTATGTATATATTGATCTCATTTCATGTCAGCTATATTTAAACATTCATCCATAGTTATTTATTTTTCAACCTCGGTTATGCAGTCTCCTGTGTATTAATTGATAAATTCTAACATTTCAATGTTAGTTTTCACTGCCACCTTCTCAATTAAAAATTGTGAGATCTGTTATGCAAGGTTAGGATTAGTCACATTTCTCTAACACTAATTCATTAGTTAGCATACTTTGCGATTCAACATAGATTTCACTTTGTATGTTTTTCTATTGTAATATGGACTGCAATTTGACTATGGAACTTACAAAACGAATTCAATTATGTTTAGCTTGGTAGTTGAGTGTTTTAGCTAGTATGTTGAATTATAGGCTTCGAGGGTCATAACGATCGACCATTCCCGGTGTGATGTTAAAAAACAACGAGCACCAGTTGTTAAGCCAATGCTACAGCTGAAGCTTCATTTTTATTTAGGTATATTATATTGGCATGAGACATAGCCATCTTCCTATGTTGTGTTGTATGGGGGCTTGTCTAGATAAGATAGGACACAGCCAGCAATTTATAATTATATTTTAAACACCATGACATATGTGTGGCACTTTCTCATTGTAGCTAATCTGTACATTTATTTAATTATATTATAGACACAAGAAATGAAGTTTTTACGAGAAGTGTTTCAACTGGGCACACAACGTTGTTGCGACGGTGAATCAACGTCAATGACGTTGATTCAACGTCGTGTGCCCAGTGGGTTATTTCCTTTTCATTATGGAGATGATTCAGAGTGCCAAATCTTAACTTCCATTGATTTGAGTAATAGTATACAAATGTGGAATGTGTTTGTCTGCTGCTATATTTCGAAGTATTCATCCATCATTACAATGTACATGTAATAGATTTAATGATACATTAAGTAACCTCAATTTCACTCTTCCTGGCGTCTCTCTATAAATACAAGTCACTGGTAGGTTGGACCTGGAGGCCAAGTCGTAGGTGGAGCGACTTTCCCCGTATTTCTTATTTTGGACATGCATGTCCGAAATAAGAAATCGGGAGTTTCGTCTTTATACCTCGCTCTTGTATCTCGCTTAACTGGTATATGCGCAACACAAAAATTGAAAAAAAACTCACATAGTTCTGGTCTATGGACATCATGATGATGTTTACATCATATGGTCATATCAAGAAGACAAAATAAAATACTGATTTTTTTGATGATTTTAGCCTGATTTGGTCACTTTATATATACAGTCTATTGGTATGCCACTTTCAGGTATATATAGACTATATTTACTTCTATTCAAGTTATGGTATCTTGAATGGATGACGCATTGTTTCCTCATTCTCCTTCACGAATCGTTCAGTAAGCCCGATAGCGGTGCTCCAAGATATCTTGAAACAAGCTGATAGTAGTAGAGTAGTTATATAATTGGCCTATACATTCATGTATTGACTTGATTAGCCATTTACCTGCTGGTGACTCATATGCAAGGAAATTCCGGGAAATATAATGTAATACAAAATGTATAACTATTTACTAATGTGAACAAATTGCGTGCGCACATATATAGCCTAGATGTGCGCACGCAATTTGTTCATAAAAACCAATTCAAGTGTCAAACAATATATATAGGCTAAACATATATCTTTGCGCACGTAATTTGTTCACATCAGCAAATAGTTCTGAATTTACATTGTATTTAATTTTCCCCGAATACAACTCATACAGCACGGATTTGTACCATCAATGGCTCTGACTACGTCGTAGCCAGAGCCGCGCTAGGCAGATATTAAAAACACTGAGATTCCTTGTAGAAGAGTGGAATAACTGTAAATGAAATGCATGTTTCAAATTCGTCTGCTTCATTTTACTTGAATTTATCTAGACTATAGGCCTACCGATTGATACCGTATTATTCACATATCAGGGGCAGATCCATAATTTTGAAAGGGGAGTCCAAAGAAAAGATGGTTGTCCGCCGGAAAAAAAATCAATTCAAGTGTAAAACAATATTTTTTTCATCTTCGGAACTTTTTTTAATTTATTAATTTTTTTATTTCAACTTTTTTCATATATTATATAAGCACGATAAATTTTTGAATAATCAACTGATTGCTGATATTTTTTAACATGCGTGCAACTCGCAGATCAAGGTCCAAGTCACAAATAGCTTAGACAATTCAAAGTTGAGGGCTGTTTCATAACAATTAAGGTCAATACGCCTGCCCCTCTCTCAGATTTCAAGTAAAAAATCACCACAGGTTGCACGCATGCTAGATTACCACACGTGCAGCCTGGGGGTGAATTAGAGGCAAATTTTGAAGACAAAAATATGCTTATGTACATGATGTAGGAGTTTTAACATTGCTGACACTAGCAATAAAAGGGTCGGTCGCCTCTGATCATGTGATTGACCAGATGTTACGTGCCGCCAATTCATCAGGCACTCTTCCTGTCTGCAATGCATATTGGCATCATTATTCAGTCAAGCGATTGTAACTGCTACACTTACAAGGATTTTCCAAGTTTTAAAAAAGTGGCCGCGTTGACCCCAGTTACAAGTAATGGGTTAGTGATTTTACGCGGACACCTCGAAACTTCTTCCACAAATCATCAATAGAATCAGTTATTTTGTATAATTAAATGTTTTCATAATAATCTCCACAACCAAATGAGCGATAGTAACTGAACATGTGTTTATTATCAGCCGTATGAAAAATATAAGTGCAAAGCACACAAAAAAATATACAGGAAACCTCCATTCCGTGGATCATCTATGGATCCAAATAAAGAAGGACTATTATTGTCCAAGTTACCGTACCCCATTTGTTCAATGTAACCCCAAGAAAAACTATATTTTAACGTACCCCTGGGTAGACTGAAACGAGTGTACATTGAAAGGGCTACATCCCGCATTTGTAGTATAACTAAATAAAGGGGAAAAAGTGAGATCACCACGCCACAAAATGGTGGTTTTAGCAACGTCGAGTCCAGTTGGATGCATGATTGATATATTGATTTCAAAGATGCCATAACATGATAAAGCTTTTGGACTTTGGCACTGAATACACTTTTTTCCTTATTGTTTGCGTAAAGATATATGCTTGGATAATGATGGTTCATTACAATTTAGCAATGTCATCGTTGATTTATCAAGTATACACGACAATTTTAAATTTCCAATCTCTTTGTGGTCTCCTTCCAGTGTTAGTCGTCTCTGTCCAAACATATAGCCTCCTTCCAGATGCACAGGTTCTGGGCGGCCAGCTATGCAGTCATCTTTATTGCCACATGTCTTCAAAAATAATAATGCCGATATCTGAAAATATTGATTTATTATTATTTCTAAACCACGTATACACATAAAAGTAATTACTTATCTATGCCAGCAGTTCACTATCAATGTGAACAGTGCTGGCAAAAAAAACACTCTCCAAAGTGCACCCATTATATTATGTTTTGGTATCGGAGTATGACAATTGTCAACACTGTAACGTGTCCGAAAGGTGATTTTCTGTGTTTAAAGAATGATTCAACTGCAAAACGCGCATGCCTGGGACGGTCAAGTGTAGGCCAATAGTAGCCTATTGAGTACAGTTTGATGGCATTAATATAGCCACTGAACTGATTACAAGATACTACTTTAACGGGTCATTGATCCAATACTGTTTTAATGCTAGGCCAACGTCTGCGACGCTGGCCCAACATTGAACCAACATTGAATAAATGTACAATGTTTGAGAGAAAGTCCTCCTGCCCAGCAAACACAAGATATTTGTATAACATTTATACAACGTCGGCCCAACGTCTTACGTCTTCGACGTTGGTCCAACATTGCAAATGTCATACTAATGTTTTGTGTTTACTGGGCATGTCAATACAAGCTTGGGTCAAGCAGTTTCAACATCCCCGCAGTAATACAGTCAGTTTGTTTGCAAGCCAGCGACCAAGTAGGGGTAAGGGCCAAGAGCTTTGAATTATAAACTCATAGATGTCGCTCAAGTATATATGAACTTGCTGTGATTTGAGAACTTGCTCTTAATGAGGCTTTGGGTATGAAACACATATTTAGTATTATTATGTAATAGGGACTTGGCCTACCCACGGGCACTATTGCCTTCTGGGGGACCCTTGTCCCGCGAATTTTGACAGTTGACCACACCTTTAATAGCATCTTGCAACGTACATAAGTGTCAGGTATCTGGAAATGTATTTTCTAGTTTGTAACCTCAGGGGATACCAATCAGATCCTACAGAGGAAAAGGTTGTTACATGTTGCTACAAGTTACACTGACACATGTATGTGTCCATCAAAGTAATTTCAACATCATAACCAGCATGTTCATGTGGCTAGCTGGTGTTCGTTGCAACTGGTATCTTGTGATGATAATTGCATACGACCGATCTTTTGCTGGTCTAGCATGGGACACACAAGGTTGGTGAAAGTGTCATATTTTGTCTTTTAAAAATACCACTCTAAGGAAATTTTTTAAATGGTATGTTTATTGTAAGAAATCAAAAGTCAATGTCGTGATCAAGTGACCCAAATATATGATGTAGTTTGGGTGATAATAGATTGATTTTTTTCAGGGGATATCTTCAATAGACATACAATTTGTCATCACCGTAACAGTCATCACCATAACATATTTCTGTTACGGTGCTGATAAATTTCGTTATGGTGTTGACAGATTGTGTTTGAATGCTTTACTATTCATCCACTTTACATTTTTTATGCTTAAAACAGCTGAACTAAATTAGTGGGCTCCCTTAGCAGCATATAGGGAGCATAGTGTTTTTTGCCGTACAAAATTACCAAACTTTCAGATATTTTATACAAGGGTGTTAACTCTGAATTTGTCCAAATCGCCACTGATTTTTTTTAGTTTTGACCGATTATGAAGCATTTTTCAAAATGGCCGCCAATCGCTATAAATGCATGATAAGCGAACGGTTTTTACACCAGAATAGTGAAAGGGATTAGCTAATACTGTATAAAACTTAGATTGAAGTGATTATAGGGGTTCAATATATAATTATTACATAATTTAAAAAGCTATTTGCAAAACATTGGCCACCATTTTTTTCAAAATTGCCGTCATACACTATGTACATTGACCGTGTTTTGTTACTGTGGTACTTAAATTGCTTCTGAATGTCCATATCATAATGACGCCATCGACTGTATCATGTGTATAGTAATGGGTAATATGTCATATGCAGTAGTAGTAGTAGTAAATCATTGCTTTACGTCACTTTTCGGCACAAAAGGTCTTTTAAGTGACATTATAATACGATAAAAACGTTGTAGTCAATTGATGAGATGAATGATGTACAGATGATGATGTGAGGGTGGGGGTGATAGGGCATGGTGGGTTATTGAGAGCGTTTTCCTTCGCTCGCCCGATAAGGGGTTCTGGGCATGTCTAGGGGAAATACCCCCATACATGCCCAGACGGCCGGAGGCTTGAGTTTCGCTGTACAATTTAATGATGAAACTCTGTGGCATTTCGCGCAGCTCCGCTATCCTCGGGTTGGATAGTCCACAGAGTAACAATAGGAAGGATCACTCCCTCTGGGTAACTCCATTCATCCCACGTGAGAGACCTAATGTCAAACACGCTATTGCCGGTTATTTAAGGCTACAACGGCCTACATCTGCGCCAGCACTGATGCGGGTGCTGCATTGGCTCCGCTGTTGAGCGGAGGAGCCAGGGTATGCCACAGGCGATCCGCCTGAAGATTATAGCCAGATACGAGGAGGCTGCAGCTGCCCTTGGATGATTGCTATAGACTAGTGCTTTCGTACAATGCCGTACACAGCATCCAACAGATGGAACAGATCCCTAATGACCCTCCCCAGATGAGGGCGAAAAGTACTACTACTAGCAATTATCCCAGTACCCCATGTCATATGCAAACACTAAATAACGGCAGTCACTTGCAACCACAACATATCTATATATATATATCCTCACCATAGCATACATAATTAGAAACAACTTCCATTTCTATTTGAAAATATAGATGCTCGTAAGTATTTTTGTTATAGTGGGCTCCCTTAGCGCATATAGGGAACATAGTGTTATTTTCCGGTCAACATTACCAAACTTTTAGATATTGTTCACTAGGGTTCTAATTTTATTTTTTTCAAAGCGCTACTGATTTTATCAAGGTTTGACCCAATGTTGAGGATTTTCAAAATGGCCGCCAAATCGCTAGAAATGCATTATGAGCAAACGTTTTGTTTATACCGGAATATCGGAAACGATTCGTTAATTCGTTAACATAGTTAGAAGTGATTATGATGTATCATCTAAAAAAACATTAAAAATAAATAAAAATGGTCGCTACTTTATTAAAATGGCTGCCATACAGCATATAGCAGACCTTGTTTTATTCGCTGTGGTGATTGATTGTGGTACACTGTAGTCCTTTAGCTGGTCCTTTGAATACCTCTGTATGTCGATATTATTAAAGGAAGCCATCCAAAGTATACCTATCAGAAATATAGGTTTACCATAGTAAGATACGACAGTAATTTACTAGCATAATATACACATTTCTCATCATTGAAATGAAACGGAATGAAATGAATGTGGTTTTAAGCCACCTTTGTGATAATATAGTCTAAAGTGGGCCAGGAGATGAGGATGATGAGATGACACTGCCATCCACACAAATGATTTTAAATTCGGGCCCTGACGGCCTGAGGTCGAGCACGCTACCTCTCGGTGACAAAGGTTCCCAAAATATTGAATTACTAAAATTAACTTGTTGCGTCAAAAAACAAAGATATTACTTAAAGTGTGGCGCAGCGATAAAATGATGTCGGGCCAGTTTTAATTTTTGCGGGAATCTCGCAAATAGGCCTACTCTTTATAAGTCAGACACCAGATAACACGATACATTGGCCCAATGCTGATTTAATGCTGGGCCACTGTCTGCGACGCTTGGCCAATATTATTCCAATCAAAACCCTTGAAGGTCTAAGCACTATATTCAGGCTAATCAGGAACGTATATTTTATCTGAACATTGAACGAAAGTACCTAACCTAGGGACCTCAAACGTTATATTAGACATGTTCATAAGGACTGGTGGTCGTAATGAAAGGGTTAACTCACTACATGAACGGGCATTGCAATAAAATACGCTGGTCATATTTCACACCAGAAGTGTATAAATTATATCAATGTGATATGCCTTCTACTGCCGAGGCCAATAATCTATTGTTAATAATACAAAATTTGATATTTTTGGAGATAAATATCTTAGCCAAGACCTATAGTGTTATATTGCGTAACATAATACAGTTGTGTCAAGTGAGGCAAAAAGGGGTGGGGGAAGGGTGCGAGCCCCCCCGCCACAGACTGCTGGCGTTTATGAACACCTACCCAGCTATCAAGAGGCATTGACCCAATGTTGTTTCAATGTTGTTGCGACGTCGAAGACAGCGGGCCAACATTAGAACAACATTGGGTCAATGCCTCGTGTTTGCTGGGTTGCGGTCACAGCTGATCAGCAAACTAGAGTCGTTGACACAATGTTAGGCTAATGGTGGCCCACCGTTTACAAGACTGGGTCAGCATTAGCCCAGAATTGGCATACCAGTATATATAGGACATAACACGATAAACGTTCACCCAATGCTAGCTTAAAGCTGGCCAATCGTCTACGACCATGGCTCAGCTGTAAAACAGCATTGCCTAAAGGTCTTATTTTTGCAGGGAACACCGGCAACTCAATACCTTGACACAATGTCGGCTCAATGTTAGAACAGTGTCATAGTTGATGGCACAAAATTTAACCAACATTGGGTCAGTGCAAGCCAAAAGGAGGCACTGACATCAGCGGAAAGGAAGTATATACTTGATTTACAAGTGAGCAAATACGGCCTTATGGCAGGCTATGTCAGGAAGAGACGGGACAACAGTTACAAAACAGTAAATGCCTAGTATACCAGGGAGCAGATAATGCCTTTTGACATTGCACAGACAGAACAGATGTTAACAGGAAGTTAACAACAGACATTTGCTTGGAAAGTCAACCTATTTTGAGTCGACAAACTAATAAAAAACTTTTGCAGTTCTAGTCTATGGATATGTTTACATCATATGGTCATATTAATAAGCCAAAATAAAATCACCTATTTTTTGATGATTTTAGCCTGAGCCGGTCCCTTTAATGTCTGCGAGGGGTGGTGGTTAGAATTTTACTTCCAGTCATGCAATTTTTTTCGAAAAAATAACTTCACATAAACTTCCCAACAAACTTCTTTAACATGAAAATTACCATGGATATATCACCCCCTCAAACTATTTGGTAGACACTTATATAGTGTCATTGCTGCCACTATGCAAAGTGCCAGGTACGATCCTTCAATACATGGCTACGATGTGCTGGCTCTATTATAAATCTGATATAACACAGAGTTGATCCCACGTGTATGTATTTCTCCTCACCTCAGCTTTAGAAGGGAACCAAGCCAGGGTTCGAACTTGAGATATTGCAAGTTTTATTTCTTGATTCGAATGTGAGGCTGGAATTATTCCCATCCACGAACTTCCTGCTGGAAGAGGATACACTGAAAAAACGCATTATGTTGCACAGTAAGATACGATTACATGATGTTGTATATTATAAAACCTTTTATATCAGCGTTACGTTTTAAAGGTACATAATTACGTGTCGTTATGTATTTATGTGTGATGTATATTACTACTTAAAATATATATCATAGTGTTAAGGGAAACATGGGTTGTGTATGAAAAATATTGTTAATTGATTCCAAAAAATAGTTTGCATGTGCCTTGCCTGGCGAGCCCGGCCAATTTCATTTATGGCCGGGTCGAGGCCAAGGTTCTTAGTCACGTGACTGTCATGCCTGTGCTATTGAGGCCGGTGAATAATTTTCTGGGTCAAGTCGTAGGAAGTGCGTCAGAGGGGAAATACAATAGGCCTACTGTGAATACCTCTTCATCTGGGGAAGTGACAATAGGAAGGGGTAGTAAAGAGGATGGCGAGAAATCTTGTATTATCACAAGGGTAAAATGGGAAAATTATTGGAAAAGTATGATGTATTTGAAAAATTGGGAAAAAAGAAATTTGGAGAATGACAAGATTTTATAAATGGGAACTATAATGTGAGGGTGTGCTCCTCTTTTTAGTGAGAGAGTTGAGCTCCTGTAATAACACAGTGATGCCCGTCAATAAGCTGAAAAGCTGATTGAGTTTAAATCAAATCAAATCAAACCTTTCAAAAATGCCTGAATTCGGGGATTACCCTAATTTCATAAAAAAATAGCAACTAGTCACAAACATTCGCTACTGGGGCATACCAGAGGCTACATGAAGCTCGGCCACGCCGCGTAGTGTGGCTCTGGGAACCAGAGTAGCATGTGCCTAGCTACCACTTTAAAGATGGCCGATTTTTCTAGCTGACTGAATTGACAAAAGGTGTGATTGTCAAAAATAAGAATACGGGAATTTCGTCTTTACGGGAATTCCGTCTCCATATCTAGCCTAACTGATAAATGCGCAGCACAAAAATTAAAAAAAACGTTTGCAGTTCTAGTCTATGGACATGTCTATGATATATGGCCATATTAAGAAGCCAAAATAAAATCACTAATTTTTTGATGATTTTAGCCTGGGTATGGGCCTAGAAGTCAATATGACGTCACTTTATAGAAATATTGAGAAAAGAGTCAAAAGGTGCCCTTGGGGAACAGGGTGCGCTTTAGGGTGTTCTCCCCTAAGCAGTAAAAATAGGTAGTAGTACTATAATTTATATGTCCTCTGGTGAAACAAATATATAATGTATTGTACAATGTTAACTCTAATTAGTGATAAGCGTTTAATAAATTGGGTAAGTCTACCTAAAATTAGAATCAGGCTAAAATCATTAAAAAATCAGTATATTTTTATTTTGGCTCCTTGATTTATCCATAATATGTCAACATGTCCATAGACCAGAACTGCGAAGGTCTTTTAAAATTTTGTGTTGTGCATTTAAGCGAGAAATAAGGACGACATCTAATTTCAGACATGCATGTCCAAAATAAGAAATACGGGAATAGCTGATAAATGGGGCTTTCGGACACTTGAAACGTTGCCACAGCAGCCCAAAATTTAAAAGACTTCCGCAATTCTAGTCTATGGACATGTTCACATCTTATGGCCATATTAAGATGCCACAACAAAAATACTGATTTTTTGATGATTTTAGCCTGATGGTATCGCTTTAATAGTCTAGGGTTTGGAATCGTGTGGACCAAACAGTTTGAAGCAAATGCGCTTCATTTTATTATTTTATGTATACAAAGATTGCGTGACCAATATAGGCCTATACATCAATGGCTTGGAATTATAAGTCAAAGGTCAAGTTGTATTTTGTATAAGGATTTGCATCAGGCCCGTAGCCAGGATTTAAGGAGGGGTGGGTCTTTTTTGTTTGAATGTGGACCCCCCAAGAACTCAATAGGCCCAATGCGTATCACTGGTTTAGTTAAATATCTCACAATAGACATAGGCCTACTCTAGTGTCTACTATAACCAAATGTTTCAGATCATCGAGACTGGGTGGTTTATCCACCCACGGAGATGCAAAAAGAGAGAGAAAAGAAGTCCATTTAAAAAAAAATTGAAACCTTGAAGTGTAGCCCCCTCTAATTTTATAAAAAAAAATAATGGTCATTTTTATCAGGTTTTAGCCATTCTAAACGATGTTTAAATGATTTTTTTGCCTTTCTTGACCCCTTGAAATATTGATTCAGTAATGTTTAGACGGTAGTAGCATTAATATTGACCATAAACCCACCCTTTCCGCTAATTTTTGAGTCACTCATGAACCAATTTTTACGAAATTGTGCTACAACTTTTATACCTTAGGGAGGAGGGGGGGGGGGGGTACTTATCATATGCCTATAATTTTGCATAATTATATCATTATGAAAATGGTAGGACTGAATGGGAGCTAGCTTGAATGGTGGAGCCCATCACATGGGGGAGAGCGAGGGGTTTTGTAAAACTGGCAGCGAAAACAGATCTGGATCGGTGCGGTGGCCGAGTTGATTATACTCAACATGTAGCACGAATCAATGTTAATTTAATGTTGGCCAACGTCTATGATGCAGGCTACGCATTAACCCTTCTGACGTCTAAAGTCGATCTCCGCACTGTAAGAATAAAAATACTAGTAGATGGTTTGTCAGTGATAATAAACACAAGATAATTTGCGTGAAAAGGCGGACCTCGGCCCAAAAAATTTGCGTGAAAAGGCGGACCGCGGCCCAAAAAAAGGGGGGGTCGTCCGACCGCTCCCCCCCCCCCCCTCTGGCTACGGGCCTATATAACGTTTTCTTTTTCTGGGTATTTAAACTATGCCAATTAAACACAGAATTGCACATACAAAAATTCGTACAATAAACATAGCCTTCCCAATGTTTTACACACTAATTAAGTAGAGGGCGAAACAGGTTATGTAGTACCTATGGCATCCTTGGCGACTAATAGCACTGTAGTTTTGAATGTCCGATATCTGAAAGATTTTTAATGCTTTTAGCCTGATTGTGTAGCTTTAACCTTTTGGACCCGAGCCTCCTGGGAAAAACTGTCTCTCCACCCGAGCCTGCTGGAGCAGTGCGCCCTATTAGTGATATTATAATTGACCATATTATATGTGGTAAATTTTCAAAGGGTCTACACAGTTATCATGGCCGAATTCACAAAGTAGCAGTCCATTATAATATTATCATAACGCTGTGGCTTGTTGGGACAGTAAAATATGACGTTGTAATTTTATTTATAATATTTATTAATTATGTGTTCTTTTGTGATTTTTAACTTGGTTCATTACCCATTATTTGTGATTATGTCACACCTGAAATAGTTAATTTCACACCGATATAGTGGTACTTCGGTATATATGACTTCACAAAAATACTGATATATCGGTACATCGGTTCCAAAGGCTTAAACTACACAATAGTTTCTATAATACTTTCAGAGTCGTCGCCAGATCACTCGCCGGATCACTCGAAAATAGTGCTAGTAAAATTTCAAAACAATTGGTTGAGAACAGAGTTGGGGTCAATTCTTTTTTATCAATTCCAAATTCCATTCCAATTCCTTTTTATCAATTCCTGAGTCAATTCCAATTCCTTTGGTTTTAAGAAAAGTCAATTCCAATTCAATTCCAATTCCTTAAAAGTCAATTCCTTATCAATTCCACCCAACAATGATACTTTTGATACACATTGAACATCTGTATAATAACTTGATATAAAATGAAATAATAACACCTGATATAAAATAAAATACTTTTTATTTATTATTTTGTAAACATATTTAAACATGTTACACTTACTAAAGTTTAATATTAGTAGGGTGGAGTACCTCTTTAATACTCTTTGTACTCGTGTGGGCGCGGATGTGAGCGCGTTATTTCTATAGACTAGCTGTTACTCCAGAATTGCCATCAACACGGCAGTGTAATTAACACAATGTCTCGCGACAAGCCGTGCTGCTTTCAACTCAGATAAGTCTGACCCTGTGGAGGCTACGGCGTGTCGACCCACACCTCACTAAAAAAAACTCGTATTAAAAATAAAGCAACGTAGGATCTATTGTTGTATTTCAATTGATGCAATTATTCACATAATTTATTTTCCGATTATACTTTTTTTTAATATCTAATTCTAGCGTGTGGCGATTAAAGATAAGAAAATATATCAGGATAACCTCTAGGGCACAAAAGGCATATTAGCGGAGTAATCAAAGGGTCAATTAGGGCGCCTGGCTACGTTGCATAACCACCTTCCTGCCATTAATTCACCTAAGTCTTATCATGACTCGTGTTTGTTTTATAAACTATGGACGTCCAAATGACAAAAATATAGCAAATACGAGAACTAAAATTATGACCATGAGACAAGCATTACTTTTTAAATACAAATGGTAAAAAATGCTGTTAAGTGACACAAAAGTGATAGCTAAAAGGTGTGATCATGCTTGCGCGAATATATAAGGAAAATATTAATAAAATAAAGCACTATTAGTTTTTTAACTTTAAGCCAGCAAACACGAAACATTGACCCAATGTTGACATAATGTTGGCCCGTCGTTTGCGATGACGGCCCAACATAAACGAATGCCGGCTCGACGTCTCATTTTGCTGATAATTCAGCCACTCGATGGTAATTCTCTAACACCATATAGGCCTACAGTAGGTGTTGAGTTGTCATGAGTCGCACTTCTCTGCAAAACTGTTACTGGCTGGTTACACCAGTCCGCCGGAGTATACAAGTAACAACAAGTAACAAGTATATGCGCACACACCAATCTGTGATAGTTAGATTGAATTGCTCCAACTTAGCAGGAGTAGCTGAGTCGATATGTCAAAAAGATGTGCACTTTCGGATGAAAGCATGACAATTTGCATATAGGGGGTCTGGAGCATGCTGAATCCGATTAGGACCGGATCCACGCTGTCAAAATAAGGGATCACCCTCAAAATCAAAAAATTCAAAATGGCCGCCATCCAAATTAATAATTCTATACCTGATTACGATTTTGAGCTATTTTGACTTGGAAACATCATTATTTTGGTGTCAATTGGTTAGGATATGCAATAAGTTCAGCTAAACATTGTAAATTATATCCAGAAACACAAATAAAATTATTTATATTACCCTAAATAAAGAAAAGTGTGTTTCTTTAAAACCGCGATTTAAAAAAGTAGTCCACTTCTTCTGGTACACATATTTTTTTTTATTTCAGAAGAAAAATTTGCATACAATTATTATATTTTTTCGCAGACATTGTGTCCTTGTATCTTGATTAGTATTTAAGTTGGACAGTTTTAAAATTGATGTGACTGTTCGTAAGATGGCGCCATGACGTCGTGTTACACGTATTTTAGCAAAACTATCATCTGGAGACATGCTTGCAATGAATGAAGCATGCCATAAACAGTGCCTGACACATTTCAGGGATAGATATCGAATACAGACCGAATCGAAACAAATTTAAGACTTGGCCCCTGATTCCATAGCATTGGCAGAACTAATTTCTTTCATTGAAGAAATACATCAATCACAAAATCAATCTGAACACATATTTAGGCTCTCGAACCTAGACAACTATGTAGGTCAAAACTTGAACAGCTTGGTGGCAATATGTCAGAAAGGACACATGCAACACGTTTGAAGGAGAAGCTTCCCACACAAATACCAGACTTGGAAGCACATAAAGTCAAATATGATATCATGCTGCCCTTTAAATATGACGTTGGTGAAACATTGTTTGACGTCAAAGCTCGGGATCAAGAGAGTGATGCTGTTGTTATTATTAGAGCAGGAAACATAGACAGGAAGGAGATCTTTCAAAAACAATGCAAATTTACAGGATCCTTGACAGAGATGATCCTTGGTGGCACAAACTAGAAACTAGACTCCCTCTACATATTGGGCTACTTATTTACAACAAAACTAGAAAACGTGATTTTATTGATATCTTATTTGATAAAAGACGCTCTGTATCATCTGATCTGATATCACAACTTCAAACAGATGTAGCAAACAGTGCAATTACATTTGAACAGTCTGAGGTAGTATGTACAACAGTTCCAATACCTCTTCATAACCGGTAACCTGGACAACATAAATCATAACCCATCATCGACATCATCAAAAACGTCAATTTATGGAACAGCCATTTCACTGACATACCATGCTACTAATGAATTTGCAGGTGGATAACTACGTAATACACCTATCATTGACAACAATTTCGTGCCGCCCGCCACATTTCCGAATGATATTCCAATGCCAAGAAAACAAAGGGACATGCTATCATGCGCAAAGGTAGTCAATGAGTTGTCGAAGAAACCAAAATTAGGAGCACATGATAATATTTCTTGGTCAGCGCATTTTGCAACATTACAAGATGCCTCCCGAAGGCCACCAGCAATATCTGGGCTCATGCCATTGTTTCATGATAATGCACATTCACTAGCATTGGTGAAGCATGGCATGGATGTCATAGCTAAAGCTACAGAATATGTAAATCGTGGAAAGGTTCCAGTATTGACTGCCGATCAACCTCTCTTTGCTATTGCAAAAAAAATACCGTGGTCTTGGCTAGATGTCTATGGTGACAGCAAATATTGTGTTATGAGGGGTGGACTCCATATCGAAATAGCCCTGCTAAACGCTTTAGGACACTGGTGAGATGGTTGCGGTTTTCTGAGTCTACTAACGACTGCAAACGTCACCATATGTAGTGATAAACAGCATGAACAAATTTTGTCTACTACAGAGGTTTGAAACAAATGTTCAAATTATGATAGATGTTTTTAATGAGTTAGGCAAGCAATTTACAGAAACAAGTGGCAATCTCTTTACACTGGACACAAATGTAATCTTGTTTGAAAATGCAATAAACAAAATTACTAGAGCAGAGGCCATGGGAAGGGAACAGCATGATACTTTTGTGAATCACACTTCTTTATATAAACCATTCAATGAATGATAATATTAAGAAAAAACATTCTTCAATTATGTAAATCAAGTGGACGGAAAAATTCGTCCACAGCAAAGTATAAAAACAAAGTAAAAAGCATGAAGAGTGGCCTGCACTTTTTTTCAAGAATGTATATAGCTTGTCAAGCAACAAGTGGTGATATGAATACGTTCTTCGAACATGAAAACCATTGTTGGCCACTATCTTTAGCCGAAAACTATTTAATGCGTTTTGGTGAAAAATCGGACTTGTTGAAATGTTTGGAAACTCAAACCCTACGTCTGAGGCAGCACTTACAGTGGAGGTAAAAATATATGATGGGCTGCTCTTGTTCGTATCTTAGATTCAAAGAATACGACAACACATGTCGAAACACATTCAGAGACTATGCTAATTATCACGATTACGTGTTTGTCCCATATCTAAATAAATAGCTTGACTATGTAAAAAGCATAGGTATTATCTGGGATACATGTAGGCCTAACTACATGAGTGATAGCCTTAAAGCACATTCCAGAGAGGACAAAGATTTAATTTACAACCAAAGGCCAAAATGTAGCGTCATCAGCCTGACTGGATACATCTGATTTAGAGTCATGCTGTCACGAAGAGGTGGATTATAGAATGATGCTTCATGGCTTCCATGCCTACAAACTTGGAAGAAAAAAAAACATGCCACCGACACAGATGCTCTGGTGCTCGCATTGTGATGGACGATTGTGAAATTTGTTTGGCTTTTGGACATGATCTTCATTTCGGGTATACTGCGTCTCATTCTATCGCCATCGAGATGAATGTTCAATACTGGGTGTTCATTACTGAGGTTAGTTATTCATGCACCCACGTACTGGATCTGATATGAATTTTTATTCTGTTCAGTTTGCAAGAAAACAGCATGAGAGGTGTGGAAGTCATTCTCTGAAGCACTGCAAACTAGGTATTTCAAAGATTATCACAACAGCGGTGACAGATGCAGACATGAAAGTTCTGGAGAGATATGTGGTTCTGATTTACTCACGTACATTACAGCTTACTGAAGCAATAAAACAACTTATTGTTTTCCCATGGAAACAGAAAATAAGAAAGTATACCCCCATCACATGCAGCCTTATGTCAACATGTAAACCGATCAGCCTACCAAGCAGGCCACATATGGGGACAGGCTTTGTAAACAATCATTTTCTTTAATGTCCCTCGGAGTGGGGATGGAAACTAGATAATTAGGGTAAATAGGTGCCTTTGTAGAGTTATCTCCCTGAAGCCTCACAAGGATGCAGAGAACTGATCAAGTGTGCCTGCAAAAAACGTTGCACTGAAAGATGTCATTGTTCATAAACCAATCTCCCATGTACACGTCAGCTCTGTTTCTTTAGTAGTAGACAGATATGTAGAGATAATTGTATAGTAACCATGATGACTTGTAATTAACCTTACACTTCAGTTGTACAGCCTGGTGAGGCATGCTTAAATACATAGACTGTTAGTTTGAAATGTAGAATCACATGGGCCTACACAAAATAATGGATCATTTATGTGATGAGAGAGTGAAAAAAACGTTGATGTAGAGAGCCTAGCCATACTTATGTTAACCCGATATTTTGTAACCATGCTGATTTTCAGCTAACATTGCGCTTGAGTTGTACAGCCTGGTTAGACATGTTTAAATAATACATAGAATCTTAGTTTGAAAGGTAGAATCACATGGGCCTACACACATTAGCAAAAACTTGATCAATATACGAGTTTCACATTCAGGGTTAGACCATTTGGTCACAGATTTTGTTACCTTTTTGTGTTAATTTGTATTTATTCGTTTTATCCTGTACTCCATGTTGCTGCGCGATTTTTTCTCGAAATCGTCAAAATGTGGGTTAGCCCACTTGTGCATGATGCCATCCAATTAACCTTAGGCTTGAGTTGCACAGTCTGGCTGGACATGCTAGTACATAGACTCTTATTTAAAACTTTTGAATCACATGGACCTAGACATATTAATGGATCATTTATGTGGTGACAGAGTGAAAAAATTGGTGTAGAAATTAGCCATAGACCTACTTATGTTAACCCGATATATTGTAACCATGCTGACTTTCAACTAACCTTGCACTTGAGTTGTACAGCCTGCTTAAAAATGTTTAAAATATACATAGACTCTTAGTTCGAAAGGTAGAATCACATGGGCCTACATATATTAATGGATCAGTTATGTGGTGACAGAGTGACAAAACTTTGAAGTAAAACTTAGCCATACCCATGTTAACACTATAAATACTTCATATAATTTTTTTGTTGTTCCAATTTTTTTTTAATAAATGGCGGCCATTTTGAAAGTTGTGTGTGACAGTATTATGTCCATGGGTCTCCAAAACTTACAATTTGCAACCAAGATTGACATTTTAGTTGAAAATAACAACGGTACAACCAAAAATAGAATTGCATTTATTTCGATGGCGGCCATTTTGTATTTTTTGATTTTGGGACTGATCCCTCTTTTTGACAGCGTGGATCCGGTCCTGATCGGATTCAGCATGCTCCGAGCCCCCTATATGCAAGTTTTCATGCTTTCATCCGGAAGTGCACATGTTGACCTCCTGATGTTACATATCGACTCAGCTAGAGCAATCTTGTTACAACTATTATTCGGATTACACATCACAGTCTTATTTAATCTTGATGGCCATTAGTTATTTAAATGAGTATTTTTTTACATGACTTAAATAAAACTTTTTAATATAATTTAGGCACTAGGCCTATATAAGTTCATTATTATTAATATTATAATACACATATCAATAAACATAGATCAGGTAAACTTCTATTGCAATGACAAAAGTGATGATCACTCATGCGTTTAATAGCGCCTAAAAAATAAACATGGATAAAAAAGTCAATTCCTTTATCAATTCCGGGCATTTTTCGTCAATTCCAATTCAATTCCAATTCCTTTTTTTTCAATTCCAATTCCTAGTCCAATTCCTGGAATTGAGTCAGGAATTGAGCTCAATTCCCATTCAATTCCGGAATTGACCCCAACTCTGGTTGAGAATTTTC
This sequence comes from Flabesymbios commensalis, assembly GCA_964017125.1. Classification (NCBI taxonomy): domain Eukaryota; kingdom Metazoa; phylum Annelida; class Polychaeta; order Terebellida; family Flabelligeridae; genus Flabesymbios; species Flabesymbios commensalis. The sequence continues at coordinate 52,731,976 of OZ024911.1, forward strand.
TGAGGAATCAGCGAAAATCAATCACCACTGGTAACTTAATGTGAATACTACTATGTAGCCTACTGTTTCACGGTACCCCATATTGCTATCCCACTACCTACTCAGTTTCGTGGTACTCCATGTGTAGCTGTGACGTCATAGAATAGTGTCTCCAATGTGACGTCACAGTAAATAAATTAGTCATATTTATTGCTGGGGTGGACGCGAGCATTGGCCATGTGTAAGCTACCCTGCTACACATGATGTAAAACTATTCAACTAGTAGGCATATATAAAAAAAAAGAAATGAATCGGGCTTTAGGCCACCTTTGTGCACATATAGGCTAAACTGGGCCAGGAGAACCTCCTGAGGATGGTGAGATGACTGAGATGACACTGTCCTCCAGACACAGGATTCGAAATTCGAGCCCTGGCGGTCTGAGGCCGAGCACGCTACCTCTCGGTCACGGAGGCTCCCCACAATACTAACTTTCACACGTGGATGGGGAAGTTTCTTTCAAACCGCTGAGACAGGGAACCGAACCCCGGACTCTGGCGTGAAAGGCAGCGGTGCTAACCACTACCCTAGGGCCCCCGCCCAGTAGACTCATATAGATAGGCAACTATAATGCAGAGTCCAGACTAGTCCTTGGTGTGTTATAAATAACACAGTAGCCAACTGCTATAGACCTATAATATTACTATTAGGCCTAGACTATACTATAGAGGTATCTGAGTAGGCCTAGTCTAGGCTATGCCAAATGCATAGACTACAAAGAATGGTAGGCCTAGTCTCGGGTCATATGATATGGTCAAATTTTGGACCTACCTACTAGGCCTAGAGGTGTCTAATAATTTTTAGGGTAGACTAACGTTAGTCGCCGCACCAGTAGATAATCATGATAATTGTGTGTGTAGAATGGTCTAAAATTGCATCAAAATTGGTTTAGAATTGAAATTTTTATTCATTCAGGTAGGCCCCATAGAACATACCAGACATTAGGCCTATTCATTTATTATTACAGTAGACGCTAAAACAATGTTGGGTCAGCGTCGTATTACGCCAGTAGCCTACCGGTATAGGGCCTAGGGCTAATGTAGCCTTGGTCCTATCGTAGGCTTATTAGTATTATCTGGGTAGTCACAGTTTTAAAGTGTCAGTCAAAACAATTAGCTCAATACAACTTCACGTCAGGGCTTCACGTTAATTATAAACATAGGCTAGTCTAGAAGTAGTCTCCTCTCACGTAGGCCCTATGTAGGCTACAAACATCACACTTGAACTGAAGTTGAAAGGAAATTTCTAAGTTTATATTAGGGCCTACAGAGAAAACATGAAACGGCGGGCCAACGTTGGTTTACTGTTGGGCCAGCGTCGTCAGTGTTTCTGGCTATGAAAAAAGTTGGAGTCAGACAATATGAAGATTCTGACTCCAAGCCTGATGTTGGAGTCAGCACGCAGGCGCGGGTTCCGGTGGACGGCCACCAAAGGGGATCACAACTCTAGGGGGGTCCGGGGGCATGCTCCACTGAGAATTTTTTGTTTCATAAAGGCTTCAGGTGTCATCTAGTGATATCTAAAGGTACATTTTAAGCTTTAAAACAACACATTTTTCAATAAAATTTGTGTAGATATAGACCCCCTATAGGCTATAGGCTATTATTGTCGTCAAAATGGAATGTTTTTTCGTCAGAGGGGGAAGCTTGTCGTCAATTCTAACGACATGACGACAGTGTGCCGACGTCTGCTGTTTTCTGGGGAGACAATCATGTGGCTTTGCGTGTAGCCTATAAGCCTCAGCGAAGTATGAACGCTTCTCGGCCCAAAATGTCGATTTAGAGCACTGACGGCTCACAAAAAGTGTAAAAAAGGCATACATTTCACTTAATCAGCATTATGACCCCATCCACGAACAGGAGTAGGCCTACTAGATTATTATGAGATGGGTTGTTGCGCCGTGTGGCTGCACTACTCTCACTGCTCCACTTCCATCTTGGTTTGCAGTGTTATCTTACACCAAAGTAGTCACATTTATGTGATGAGGTACATGAGTGTGTAGGGAAACTACTGATATGCTTTTGAGCCGCACATATATCGTGGTTCTGGTGATTTTAACTGCAAATATTTCGTCAAAGCGTACAACTCTGGGGTACGTATATTGCAGTCATTTGGGTGCGATCAACATGCCGCTGGTGTACAGTCGCTGCGAGCATTAGGGGCCTACGTACTGAGCGCACGAATCCAATCTGTCATCACCTGTGGAAGACACTGTGCCAGGCAGGAGTGGCCGGCCACGTACCAACCAGACGTGGCTGCCGAGCTGGTGTCGACAAACAGAGGGGAAAAGGTACGGAAACAGCTACTACCAAACTACGCTGTGCATTTTTCAATGCTCAGTCATTGAGAAATAAAGTCACCTCAATAACAGATCATATAACAGAGCATGACTTAGACATCATTGGACTATGTGAGACATGGCTCTGTGGTGACGAAAGTGACAAAATCTTCATAAAGGGCTTGACACCAGATGGCTATCAGTTCTATAACGTTCCAAGGCGACATAGCCGTGGTGGTGGAGTAGGCTTACTGGCTGAATCCTCAATTCACCTGGAGGTGCAAGAATGTTTCAATTACACTCATATGGAAGGAATGGAGATATTAGCGGATACAGGGTCACTAAAGCTGAGAATGGCCATAATATATCGCCCACCACCATCCACTGAAAATGGGCTTACAGTTGCTGGCTTCCTTGATGATTTCAGTAACTTCATGGAGGGCTATATCTCTAACAACGGGAAGCCTCTCATGATGGGTGATTTCAACTTTCACGTGAATGATGTTGCAGACACTACCGCGAAGAGGTTTCTCTCCATCGTAGATGATTTAAACCTTCGCCAACATATTACGGGGCCAACACATATAAGCGGTAACACTCTGGACCTAGTTCTGACTCGTCCATCAGATCAAGTATTACTGACTACTCAGGTATCGACAATGATTTCTGATCACAACTGGGTCCATCTCACTATCGACCAGAGTAAACCCTTATGGCCTGTGAAAGAGGTATCCTTACGCAGACTGAGCAGAATCAATCATGACTGTATGGAAGAGGATATCACCTCTACTCGTATTGTGGACACTGCGGCCGACACCGAAGCTGTGGCCAACCAGTATCACACCACACTCTCTCAAATACTCGATAAACACGCTCAACTTATCACCAGGACTTTTAAGGTACGACCAAATGTCCCGTGGTATAGCCATGAGATTACAGGGGCCAAACGTGAGAGGAGACGCAGAGAGAGGAGATGGCGACGTACACGGCTCGCCTCTGACCTCAGCCTCTTTAAAGAACAGCGACGTTTAGTGTGCCAGATGCTAGAGAAGGCAAAAACTACCTACTACCACAACAAGATAACAGAATGTGGGCATGACAGCAGGTCGCTTTTCAGGCTGATGGACAGTCTGCTTGGACGTGAGCAGGAAAAAGATCTACCATCAATGGATTCGGCGATGGATACTGCGGGTGCTTTCAGCAGCTACTTTGATGAAAAAGTCCACAAGATTCGTATGAATCTTGATGAACAGGCTGCTAACAGTGTGTTTGGAAGAGCCGAGGAAGCTGGGACACCAACATACAGTTCCAATCTGGTCACCTTTGAAGTGGCTACTGAGGAGGAAGTGAGCGAGGTGATAAAGAAGTCAGCTACTAAGACATGTGCCTTAGACCCGATTCCAACACAGATACTGAAGAAACATATTAGTTCACTAATACCTGTCATCACAAAATGGTAAATCTATCCATGGAAACCGGCTGTGTACCATCATCATTTAAAAAGGCTCTCGTGACTCCACTTTTGAAAAAATCAACCCTCAATCCAGAAGTCATGAAGAACTACAGGCCCGTCTCCAATCTCCCCTTTGTTTCCAAAGTGTTAGAGCGTGTTGTGCTTCGGAGATTATTGAACCATCTGGATGTTACCAATCAACATGAACCCCATCAATCGGCATACCGCCCTCTACATAGTACAGAGACTGCTCTGGTGAGAGTGTGCAATGACATTCTGCTTTCTCTTGACCAACGAAAGGCTGTCTCTCTGGTCTTGTTAGACCTCTCAGCCGCATTCGACACAATAGACCATAAAATGCTTCTTGACAGGCTGTCAAATATTGGTGTTCAGGGCATGGCTCACAAGTGGTTTCAGTCCTATTTACACAATCGTCATCAATCAGTCATCATTAAGGGAGTCAAATAAAAAAGTGTGCCTCTAAGATATGGTGTCCCCCAAGGCTCTGTCCTGGGGCCTTTTCTTTTTACACAATACACAGTCCCAATCGGAGCAATATGTAGGAAACATGGTGTGAGCTACCAGCTATATGCTGACGACACCCAGATTTATGTGACATTCAACATTGATGATAATATTGATAGGAAGATCGCATTAACCAAGATAGAAAAATGCATAGCAGAGATACGTGCATGGATGGTCATACACAGGTTGAAACTGAACGATGACAAGGCGGAGTATGTCTACCTTGTGTCGTCACAGAGTGGTGGTGATATTGATGTTGAACCAATAACAATTGGAGAATCTAATATTCAACCAACAACATCTGCAAGAAATATTGGCGTAATTTTTGACAGTTCTCTCAATATGGACTCCCAAATTGGAAAAGTTTGCCAGTCATCCTATTTCTGGTTGAGAAATATTCGCCGCATCAGATCACATTTAACACTTACTGCCACTCGCCAAATCGTCCAGTCATTGGTGATTTCTAGGCTGGATTTTTGCAACGCACTATATCAGGGCTTACCACAGTACCAGCTCGATAGACTGCAACGTGTGCAAAATAGTGCTGCAAGGCTGATAACATGTGTGCGTCGTCACGAACACATCTCTGACGCTCGAATGCAGCTACATTGGTTACCAGTGAAACAGAGAGTTTGCTATAAAGTACTATGGCTGACCTTCCTTGCAGCTCATGGCAAAGCTCCCGAATATCTGTGTGAGCTACTGGAGCAGCGTGATGTAAAGTGCACACTGCGCTCTTCACGACAGATCACATTCATACAGCCAGGTACAAGGACTAAGACCTTTGGCGACCGGGCCTTTGCTGTTGCTGGGCCACGACTGTGGAATGCACTGCCTGCAGAACTAAGGAATATAACAGACTCAGATAAGTTTAAGAATAGTTTGAAGACTCATTTATTTAGAGAAGCATATAGTGGTCTCCTTGATGCCTCATGTACATTTCTGCGCCCATGAATCTAATGAGAAAATGACGGCGCATTACAAATGTTTTTTTCTAATTTTTAATTTTCTAATTATAGGGCCTATAACAGGCCCGTAGCCAGGATTTTTGTGTGGAGGGTCGTTTTGGGCCAAAAGTTGGACCTTTTTTCCACATTTGTTTAGGCAGCCGCCAGTAGGGTGGTGCGAGGGGATGAGTCCCCCATTTTTTAGCTCCCGCCGTCACCGTAGGTGAGCGAAGGGAGCTATGGATTCTACCTCCGTTTTTTTTTTGCCTCTTCTTTTGCCTATAACTTTGTGAGAAAATAAGCTAGGATAACAATTTTTGGTATGTGGGTTACTTCCAGGTGGCTAATGGACGGGTTAAAATATTTTTAATCTGAATTCAATACGCAAGGTTGCAGAGGAGAAAATGATGATGTGACGGCGTTGGGCCGTTGGGCCGTTGGGCCGTTGGGCCGTTGGGCCGTTGGGCCGTCCGTAAACAATTCGTTTCCGGAGCATATCTCTGAAAGTACTTGTCCGATTGTCTTCAAATTTTACACACAACACCCCTAGGGGGTCTAGTTGTGCCTTTTGGGGTATTTGAACTTTGACCTACTTCTGGTTCAGAACTATGACCTATTTCGACGTTTTGACGCGCACTTCGTTTCCGGAGCAGATCTCGAAAAGTACTGGGCCGATGACAGTCATATTGCACATACATGTTCTCTAAGGTCCCTAGTTGTGCCTTCTCAGGTTTTTGGACCTTGACCTTGAAGTTGACCCAGCACTTTGACCTAATTTATAACATCGGTAAATCCGACTGAAAGATTTTGCGGAATATGATGAAAACCGCTCAAGATAGCTACACCATTACTATAAAACAAATTGTGAGGTTTCAGGAGAGGATGCATCTTGAAAAATTTCAAGTCGATAAAATTAAAAATGGCCGCCTATCGGCCATTATTCACCTCGACAGGCCTGATATTGCGGAATATCATGAAAACCGCTCAAGATAGCTACACCATTAATATCAAATAAATTGTAAGGTTTCAGGAGAGGATGCATCCTGAAAAATTTGAAGTTGATAAAATTCAAAATGGCCGCCTATCAGCCATTATTCACCTTGACAGGCCTGATATTGTGGAATATCATGAAAACCGCTCAAGATATCTACACCATTACTATAAAACAAATTGTAAGGCTTCAGGAGAGGATGTATTTTGAAAAAATTCATTTTGTCAAAGTTAAAAATGGCCGCCAATCGGCCATTATTCACTTTCACATGGCCGTTATTTGGTAAACCGTGCTAGATGGCTAGACCATTACTATAAAACAAAATGTGTGATTTCAGGAGAGGATGCATCTTGAAAAAATTCGACTCGATAAAATTCAAAATGGCCGCTTATCGGCCATTATTCACTTTCACATGGCCGTTATTTGGTAAACCGTGCTAGATGGCTAGACCATTACTATAAAACAAAATGTGTGATTTCAGGAGAGGATGCATCTTGAAAAAATTTGACTCGATAAAATTCAAAATGGCCGCTTATCGGCCATTATTCACTTTCACATGGCCGTTATTTGGTAAACCATGCTAGATGGCTAGACCATTACTATAAAACAAAATGTGTGATTTCAGGAGAGGATGCATCTTGAAAAAATTAGACTCGATAAAATTCAAAATGGCCGCTTATCGGCCATTATTCACTTTCACATGGCCGTTATTTGGTCAACCGTGCTAGATGGCTAGACCATTACTGTAAAACGAAATGTGAGATTTCAGATGAGGATGCATCTTGAAAAAAATTGACTTGATCAAATTTAAAATGGCCGCCTTTTCGGCCATTATTCATTTTCACATGGCTGATATTTGGTAAACCGTGCTAGATGGCTAGACCATTACCTGATTACTATAAAACAAAGTGTGAGTTTTCGGGGGAGGATGCACCCTGAAAATTTTTAACTTACGAATTCAAAATGGCCGACAATCAGCATTATTTACCTCGATAGGCCTGATATCAGGTAAACCGTGCTAGATAGCTAGACCATTACTATAAAACAAAATGTGACGTTTAGAGAGAGGATGCCTTTAAAAAGCTTTCGACTCAATCGAATTCAAAATGGCCGCCTATCGGCCACTATTTACTTTCACATTGCTGATATTTGGTAAACCGTGTTAGATAGCTGGACCATTACTATAAAACAAAATGTGAGATTACAAGAGAGGATGCATTCTGAAAAAAATTGACTCGATCAAATTCAAAATGGCCGCCTATCGGCCATTATTTACTTTCACATAGCCGGTTTTTAGTAACCGTACTAGATGGCTAGACCATTACTATAAAACAAAATGTGAGATTTCAGGAGAGGATGCATCATCAAATTTTGACTTGATCAAATTCAAAATGGCCTTCTATCGGCCATTATTCACTTTCACATGGGCGATATTTGGTAAACCGTGCTAGATGGCTAGACGAATGAAATGTGAGATTTCAGCTGAGGATGCATCTTGGAAAATTTTGACTTGATCAAATTCAAAATGGCCCTCTATCGGCCATTATTTACTTTCACATGCCCAATATTTTGCAAACTGTGTTAGATGTTAGTCCATTACTATAAAACAAAATTTGAGGTTTCGGGGGAGGATGCACCCTAAGTTTTTAACTAATTTATATCGAATTCAAAATGACTGTAAATCAGCTATTAGTTAACTCGATTGGCCTGATATCGGGTAAACCATGCCAGATAGGTAGACCATTACTGGGATACTGATTAGGATCATTAATTTCAATGGAGGTTTGCAATCTCTGACAGACTGTCTAGTTCTTATCTTACTCTTAGACTGGGCTTCTTAAACCTAGTTGTCTTGCGTCTTGATTTTTGACCTAGACTAGGAATACATTAATAACCCTATACAAAATTGCTTAAATCAAATTCTAATTCGGAGCGGGAGCTCCTGGACTTATGTAGTCTTGTTTAATTATAAAACCCCCATATTCTTTTAAAACACAAAAAGTTTATATTAGGACCTACCGAGCAAACATGAAACGGCGGGCCAACGTTGGTTTACTGTTGGGCCAGCGTCGTGGACGGTGTGCCGACGTCTGCTGTTTTCTGGGTAGACAATCATGTGGCTTTGCGTGTAGCCTATAAGCCTCGGTGAAGGATCAACGCTTCTCGGTCCAAAATGTCAATTTAGAGCACTGACGGCTCACAAAAAGTGTAAAAAAGGCATACATTTCACTTAATCAGCATTATGACCCCATCCACGAACAGGAGTAGGCCTACCAGATTATAGGGCCTATAACAGGCTTGTAGCAAGGATTTGTGTGTGAGGGGTCGTTTTGGGCCAAAAGTTGGACCTTTTTTCCACATTTGTTTAGGCAGCCGCCAGTGGGTGGTGCAAGGGAATGAGTCCCCCAATTTTAAAAAATATATTTTCAAAACACAAAAAGTTTTTTTATTTCAGCGTTTTTGCCCTTCCTATGTGCCATTTTTTATTTATGTGTATTTTTATTTTAGGCCTATGACTGAATAGATCATGATACTGAGGAATACACACGGGCGGATCTAGCTTTTCTTTGATGGGGGGGGGGGAGGTGTTTAAAACTTGACAAAGGAAACAGGGGGCGCCCGCGGGAAAATTTGATTTTCAAACGCTTTCTCCTGCAATCTGAGGCATACTTGGCACTGTTTGTCCCTCAGTATATCACCAGCTCATACTTAGGAAACCCTTAAATAAAATGTTTTTTTTTCTAGCTGACAGTCTTTACAAAAGGATTGAATTATGGTTTTGTTTGTGTAATTTAATAGATTTACAGGTATAACCCCTGGGACAGAATCATTATATTCTACCAGTGTAGTTGATGCTGTTCTGAACAGATAGGCCTAGTACTTAAAACGTTATGCTGCTATTCTGGAGTAGTATCATGGGAACCACATCTAGCAAATTCGTGATTTTTTTTATTTATGTTGCATACATATTGGTGTGATTGCAGGTGAAGCCTAAATGTTGTATCCTATACTGCCTAAATCAGTAGATTGTTATGCAGGGCCGTATCAAGACTAAGACAAATGGGGGGTTACAGGTCGACCATCCGGTAATTGGGGGTCTAGTGGCACGCCCCCCCCAGAAAATTTAAAAAAATGAGGCATTTTTGGGATAGTCAGGGGGGGGAGGGGGTTACAGACACCCGAAAACCCAACATGTATTACTTTTGTAAAGTAGCCATATAGGTCACAGGGCCTATATACATCGAATCATTTTGCTGAAAAGAGTGAAAAATAGATTTGCGCAACATGAGAGAGGCTCCTTGAATTCGGTGCCATAGGAAATATCAGCAAGGCTGTAGCCTGGGGCAGAACACAACGGGTGTCGGTTGAGATTGGTATTATAATGGTAATCCAGGCGAACATAATGCAAAAACTAACTCTTTTTTAAATCCCAGAGGAGGCAGCTGCCCCTCTGCCACCCCGCAGGCTACAGGCTTTTGGCCCTGATCTAAGATGAGACATTTTAATTAAGCCACAAACTTGCCATAATACTTTAGAAACAAGAACCCATACGACAAGAAAATATCATTAAGTGATTAAGATCTATAACTTTGCGTGTAGTAATCAGCTGGTTGTATTTTTCCCAAACTATTCTTACAGTAGGAACCACATAATATATTAATGACAGACGGAAATAGGGGTGTGTGATTTTTTCTAGAATTTAGGCCTACACCCCACAGCTGGCACAGACAGTCTCTTATCTTATAGCGCCTATTATGCTCTAGATGTGTCCGGGGCATGCACCTTGGGAAATTTTGCAATATATAAGGCTTTAAATGGTGCATTCTAGAGCATGTATTTTGGACCAAATATGGGTTTTATTATTTTTTTTTTTTAAATGTGGGACCCTTCCTGAGTGATTGGGGTGGGTGAGGGCCGCCTCTGGATCCGTCACTGCTAATGTTGAAGGTTGAACAAATTTAATGCAAATCGTTATAAATTAACAGTTTATATAGAGACTAACACAGAGGAAAGTCTCGAGCTACGATAACAATTTACACGATGTATGAACCTATGATAATGAGTAATGCAACCTTATTACATAGCCTCATATATGCTGTTAAATGGTTTGGTAATTTTTCAAACTAGTCACAATACTATTGCGGCTACAAACGCCTACTGACATAGCCTACTGCAAAACACAGAACAATGGCAATGTAAAATGTTAATTAATAGTCTTGAAACGTTGAACTAATGTTTTTGTGACGTTGGTCAACAGTCTGCGATAAGGGATAGCCAGCTTGCAGGGGGGGGGGGGTCGTACGACTCCTCCGACAGAAAAAAACGCCAGCAATTCACGTTAAAACGATGTGGGATGTAGGTAGGCCTACGGTAAGTTGCTGTTACTCACAAAACGGCAAATTACCGTACAAGTAACAGCTAGAGTGTAATATACAGTAAATTACTATTATAAGTAGCAGTAAGTCACTGTACCTTCATTTAAAATAATATTCAACCGATTGCTCAGATTTTGTACCGCGCGTCGCGTGGATAGCTCAGACAAATCCGAAGATAAGGGGGGGGGGGGGCATTCTATAATAATTGGGGTTACCAAGTCCATTTAAAAACTGAAAGCTTCCTTGTAAGCATAATGCACTTCATATTCAATCGATTTACTCTGATGTTAGCCATACAAAGGTGATGTTGTAATGTTAATTATATAAGGCGCGGTGAACAAAAAAAAATGTTTCTAAAACACTGCTTCTATTTTGGCCATCATAGATCTCCTGACTTTACATATTTAAAGCGCGTGTGGCTTCTATCATAAGAGTTGCACTCACCACAGATATTAGGGTGTTCGTCTGCCCCGTTTTGACAATCGTGTGTGCGGTCACACAGGAGTAAGTTGGATATGCACCGTGGCCGATTACCTCCACACTGAAAAAATCCTTCTTCGCATTCTATCTCTGAGAATAAAGGAAAATAGGTCATTACAATAATTTAACTTGTTGTTAAAATTATAACACAAACTATTAGACATTTTGTGTTTCATTGATTACAGTTTTAACGGTCTTGACTTCAACATGCTAATGCCAAATCCCGAAAAAGAAATCTATAAAAATAATTTTGAAAAAATCCGGTAAACCCATGAAAATATTGGTAATTTATTAAAGGTGTACATTCACGTAACATTATGTATTTATGCATGATTTTCTATTACTACTATTATATATTTATGCATCATTTTATATTATTACTATTAAGAAAGATACCATACTGTTAAGGAAAACATGCATGTTTGTCCATAAAAATATTGGAACTTGTTTCTATAACGATATTGCGTGTAAAATGATTAATACTATGAATAAATTGAATGTGACTTGTGACATAAAGATGACTGAATTGACAAAAAAGGGATTGGTGGATTTTTTTTGAGGTACATTTTATGGATTCACAGGGCTAGGCCCACGACAGATTCATCTACCGTTGTAAATGATGCTAGTTTAAGGTCGGCCTCTGTCCGAAGTTAAAACACTAAAAACTTCATGGTATAGATGATGGCGCATAAAAAAAAACATAAATAGAATAGATGAGTTTTTTTGACAACCCATCTAGCCTTAACGTTATGATATAGCTTCAGATTTAATATTATTGGAACATATCACGTTTAAGGTTTAAACAATAACCGGATATATGAGATGTTTTAAGTTATTTTTTTATAAGCACTATTAAATGGATCAATAAATCTGAGTCAAACGATCTTCATAAGATGAACGTAATCATGCATCAGTTACACAATTTTACAATAATTGTAATGTAATATCAAACCAGTAATTTTCTCCAGTGAATCCAAAAGATTGAGAACTGTCCCATTAGTATATAGGATCTGGTTAATTTTCCTTTCTGCCAGGTCTCGCAACTCTTCTAATCTTTCCGACAACATGTCCAGAGAAGCCTGATGGCTTGCGGAAGGCTTCTGAAGAGATATTCGACTAAATTTATGTCGAGTGCGAACCTGTGGTTTTTTCAACAACGACTTTCTTCTACGGTGAGATTTTGTATGATGTGTGTTATCCTGATTGTTGAAGACATCTTCTTGAAGTAATTCCAATGCATCAGTTTCATCAGGAATTTGAAGGGTTGGCTCGTTGTATACTTTCTTATAATCAATTAATGTATACTTCTCATCACAATCGTGATCTGACGCACATATAGTGTCATCCATGTCCTGGTCACTGAATGCTTGTGCTGGCCAATTATACCCGCTGATATTCAATATCACCAGCAAAACAGACAACTTGCTCATATTTCTAATTCAAGTTGAATTAACCCATAAAATCGCATGTGTCCATCCGTGTTGATCTGTAATATCACAGAGTTAGACATCTATGAGTAATATATATACTGCATGCTATGCATGAATTACCCCAAATTAATACAAGATCGTAAGATATATAATATTATATCCGTCGCGATTGTGTTTGATCTCTATCTTATTTGGTGCTCCTGTTTACATTGCTTTCAATACATACTATATTACTATAACAAAACTAAGTTGAATATTTGACCTTTGTAGTCTACAGCTAAGTGTGGGCCCACTCGTGTAAGCCACATTAGTGGGTCCCACTAAGGCATAGAGTCTACACATCTCAATGCAAAAATATAAATGTTTGTTAACCAAATACAGAACTATATTCACTGATCAATCAATATTGACACATTAAATCAGGTCAGTCGTTTCGCTTCAGTGATTCATAAAATTTACTTCTGACGGACCCACTCCTTAAAGCGTTGGTCATGCTGACGATCCACCTACTAGCAGGCGACTCGTTTCGCTCCACTGATTAATAATATTTAACCCGTGACGGCGCAACTCATCACAACGTTTATCATGCTGCTCATGACATTGAGGGTAGGCATATTTAAAGTGTACTCGGCAAATTGTGGCTTTCGATCACATGACGCAATCAGCTGTTTGACACCCGTTAGGAACATCCACGGAGCTTTTTGTATTCTCGTGTACGGCCGATAAATGTCACGAGAATTTTGAAAAACAAGCTATACAAAAACTTGATAAAACTGGGCCTTGGATAATGATTTTGCGCACGTGAACTCCATCGAAGTGATTATCTATCACGATAAAGTAGCATCCACGACCTTTGTGTAGGCCCTAAGAAAAATCTAATAAAAGGCTTGAAAATTGTAATTTTTATTTTTTTCTAATTCAAGTTCCAACAAGAGGCTAGCCGGCCATTATAATCCCCGCCACGCCGCGTGATGGAAAATTTTCAGGGTGCATACTTTCCTGAAATTTAGTTTTTCTGTAAATCGTCTATATATCTAGCACAGTGGGCTATGTATACATGTATTAAAAAGTTTCAAACAATTCAGCGCATATTGCTCCCCGATATCGCACATTTTGTTTTATAGTAATAGTCTAGCTATCTGGCACGGTTGTTCAGATATTACGCATATTAGGTTATTAATTGCCGCAAGTCGGTCTAGGTATCTGGTACGGTTTGCCAGATATCAGACACATTAAAATTAATTATGGTAGATAGTCTAAATGGTCTATATATCTAGCAGTTTGCCATGTATACATGTATTACAAATATTAAAGTCAACGATGGTCAGAAGTCGGCCATTTTAAATTTGATAGAGTTACAAAAATTCAGGGCATATATTGCTCGCATTTTGCTTTATAGCAATGATCTAGCTATCTGGCACAGTTCGCCAGATATATATCAGCAATATTGAAAAATGTAGGTAAAAAGTAGAGTAAGGTCATAACCCACAAGGCACATCTACATACCCCTAGTAAATGTGTGTAGGTAATAGGATTGGTTTTCAAAATCTGCTCCGGAAACGAAAATGACGAAAATAACAACTCTGATTGACTGGGTATCCCAGGTCTGAGGCGAGTTTTGTTAACATTTTGTTCTATTTTTTAAAAAAAAGGATACAAAAAGCTTGTTGATAGTTTTTGTGTGTCTAGTATAAACCGAGGGGCGTAAATGAAATGAATCGGGCTTTAGGCCACCTTTGTGCACATATAGGCTAAACTGGGCCAGGAGAACCTCCTGAGGATGGTGAGATGATTGAGATGACACTGTCCTCCAGACACAGGATTCGAAATTCGAGCCCTGGCGGTCTGAGGCCGAGCACGCTACCTCTCGGTCACGGAGGCTGCCCACAATACTAACTTTCACACGTGGATGGGGAAGAAACAATTTTGTTTCTTTCAAACCGCCGAGACCGGGAACCGAACCCCGGACTCTGGCGTGAAAGGCAGCGGTGCTAACCACTACCCTAGGGCCCCCGCCCACCGAGGGGCGTATTTAGGCCTGATTTTTTTATTTTAGCAATTCACCTGAGGCAATCTAACAATCCGTCAGGTTTGGGGGGGGGGGGGCTTCGTCAGCGCTCAGACCCCCTGACGTGCACGGTGTGGCCTCCCCTTAACCTTTTTCTAGATAGGCCTACTTCTCTGTTGTATACACCAACCATATGTTACATTTAAGTATGGGATTTCAGTTATTCCATTGTTAAAACTTTACCACTCGGAAGATATACAAACAATTTTTTTTATGGGGACAGGACGTTGCGAGGACAATGTAAAATCAGACATCTGGCCTATCACTGTAAAATTAAAAGCTGTATTGCCCACAGTGTCACCACCTAAACATTACATGTGCAATCAAGAGATGGGAAATTATATTGACATGTCTCCTCGTAGTTGCTACAATGTCAACTTCCATTTTGCTAGAGCTGGTACTTTCCATTGTCACAGCACATGTCAGGTGTAGCACCAGTATCATCATGTAAGGTGTTGAAGCAGCTTAACCCATCAGTGACTAGCACGTGCATCTGTTGAAAAATATCACATAGACTGTTTCTTTATGACTGACTGCGACAAAGGCACAACTTTTTTTAGATAGTGTGCTGTTCAAACTATACGACCAGCTTTCTGTGAATGCCCTGAGTTGCGCTGTTCCAATCGCAACGGACATTCATGCATCAGCAGTGTCTGGCGCTTTTCTACCATACACTATGTTGACTAGTACAGCTTGATATACTTATAGCTGCATAAAGTATTGCATCACGAACTAGCACCTCTACCAACACCAATGCTTGATGAAACATGTTTATGAGATTATCACCAACAAAATCTGCTCTCAAAAACAAACTGCAAGTGGAGGTGTAGACTCGCAGATAAACATCATGCTACCATTATAGATGGCTAGTTAAAAACTTATCCACCCATTTACCGTTTAGGAATGCGACATATAGTTGTTTTTGACAGATGCGTCAACTACCGCAACTTCCAAAAGCTAGGATGTCAGTGATTAAAACTTCAAAACGATTTTGTCAAGTGTTATTACTACTTTTAAAACATACCTAAAAAATAATCAAAAATATATACCTTGGTTCCTTTATAACTTTGTGTTATTTAAGAAGAATAACTACACTGCCCATTAACGCTCAGTCAGTTGGGAACAAATTCAGCTACATCGTTGATCATATCTGTTATCATATGGGACACAATATTGACACAATAAGTCCCTGATGGCTACACTTTTCAATATGCTCCACGAATTGGTGGTCGTGGCAAAGGTATTCAAATGAATCGGAAAGAGTTGACTAATCATGGGTCTACGGCCATTATAAATATTTTTACTCTTTCAGTGAGTAGACAGTCTTTATACGTCAGAATCTGACGTCTACAGCAGACGTTAAAAAAATACATTGGTCACAAATATAGCAGAAGAACAAAAACATTTTTGAAATAATATTTTATTACTAAAATGTGCAATAACAGTTTTGTGACATCAACAGTGATTTAGTTGTTTTATAGACGTTGAATGTTATTAATATTATAGAGACGATTTTCCACGAGGAGCTTTGAGATAATGTTAATAATATTTGAGCAGCATACCCTGACGGCAATAATGTTAATCAATAACAATTTAGACATACGTTCAAAAAATACAGAAAACATTCTTATTAATATAGTTTGCGTATAATAATATTATGCAGACAATTCATTTTGAACTGTTGTACTATATGTATATAAATGAGTATAACAGGTGAAATTTGACGCATGAAAAAACGTTGGTGAACACTGAATTAAAATGTTATTTTCTAAGCAATGTAATTTGAAAGTCTTCTGGATTACTTCTTATCAACATATTTTCAATTTGTTGTTGAAAAGATGGTGATAGTAATAGTAAAGTTCTCTTGTTCACCGAAGCCTGTGAATGGTACTAATCTGTACAACACACATGTCGTACATTGCAAAAGATAAAAAACACATGTATGTCTACGTAATCTTTAAATTGCACTTCCTACCTAAAATGCTAAATTGACCAGTTACGTGCGCTTACGAACGTTTTTAAATACAAAAATGTGAACACAGTATATCCAGGGAGATTGAATGCGACATCCAAATGCGAAGCATGTATATGTAGCTAGGCCTTCTATATAATCTTATAAAATATACTGCTCATTACTTTTGATTGACACCACCGTGATAATATATCACACACAGAAATAAAAAAAATGGAAGCAACAAATCTATTCAGACATTCTTGTGAAATATATGGGGAAACATACATTTTTGGCATAATGATTGTTAACTGGTAAAGTTGAGGTAAGCGTTGACTCAGTCAAATTCAAAAAATCAGTCAATTCATGAACAGGGGCTGTTTTCCACAACCAACTTAAGGAATAAGTAAGAACTTGAAAGTTAATAAATTATTACATGAATGTACTGCAATAGTTTAGATGAGTCTGTATTTAAGTTCAAAATTGAAAACAACGGCCCCAGGACACTTAAGAATAATTCCGACATATAATCGGCAATATCTATTTACCTAGTAAAACATATAGGTTAATGTATATGCACATAACAGGTATATGTGATGATCAAAATATTTCGTGTAAGAATTTTCGTATAGCATAAATGCGCTGCTGTGACATTTAATCAAATGACATGGTCCCTATCCATCCGTATGAAGCCGCTGAGTTTTCCTAGTTCCTAGTTTAAGCTAAAATATTTGCAGATACTGAAACATATGAAACCATAATTATAATAAGTAATTGCCTATTCTCTAAATTTGTGTTTAGGTATGGTGCAGCACCCCAGCATGTGAAATATAAGATTACACGTATAATAGTAAACTATCACATTTTGCTATTGGTCAAATTGTCATCTAAAATCAGTCACCCATGTACATAAGCATTATGAATACTACATTGTTTTTTTTTCTATGAAAATACATATTATGATTTACTACGATCAAAAAGCCAGTCTACAAAAGTATACAAACTAAAATTCGTTGTCTACTGAATATTAATTGCACCAGTATTTACATGCTTCAGTGCACGTGTTTATTACAGACCAATTCTGTACAAATAAATGCTGCACGTGCACCATTCAAAATAATCGTTAATCATGGGGTCACTAATCATTTGTATATGAAGTGTATATAAAATACCACGACTGTGGTACCAGATAAAATGTAGATAAAGTGTAGTCTACAGAAAAAAGAATCGTATATCAAAACATTGACATTCAGGAAATCGCAATACAAATTTAATGCTGTAGATTACACTTTGCAAACACTACGAAGATAGATGTATTCATAGTAATATTTCAGTTATTAAAAAAACATTTTGTTTTGAAGCGTTATTCCGTGGAATCATAGACCATTTTATTCTATGATATAAAGGGACATATTTTTCCCAGGCACGTGACTATGTAATATCATCTCCTTAGGGAATAACAACACTCGTATACATATAATATTCATAATATATATATATATTATTTATATATATATATATTATTATATGATATTATATACATATATATATACATTATATACATATATAATGTTATATAATTATATATAAATATATGTATAGCTAACGAATGTCTTGTATATTGCAATAACCGTTTCTCCTATTCCGATCTAATTGTAGAGATATGACAAATGACTACAATCAGAACAAATTGATATAGCACCATAGTTGTATTTTTGCAGGTTTGCTGTACATTGAATGATATTATGTCTCTGTTATCTTGTAAACCTATTGTATATACAATAAAACAATATATAATTTATAGCTATGTAACGCACAGTAGACGTCCTTCAAGTGACTCGGCTTGTTTGAGTCCATCGCCGCATCAGATTTAATATTGATAAACGACTTAATATCAATGCTGTCCTGACTTGACTTCATGTAATGCTACGGAGGATCCCTATTGGTGAGATATCGTTCCCAATGAAAATGTGCTTCACTGCCAGTCAAACATATGACATAGTCAAGACACGAGTCGAGATATAATAGTCAATCGTGTCAAGTGTCATATTTTAGGAGCAGTATCTGAGGAAATTCTCGGCTCCCGATATGTCAATCACTAATTGCACCATTTTTTCGTACAATCCACTAATTTCTACATCCAGCTTCACTATAAGCTCCTCGTATCTCATGAACTCATCCTCCATCTCTGCAACAGAACATTATCATTATACTACATTTTCTCCAACATCAACTTTTAAAATCCGAGATGACGGTATGTCATCACATTATTCCATCAAACATCATAAAACTGTGTCTGAAATATGATTACAATTATTGAAATATATTTAATGGTGCTATTTAATTTAGTCCTTATCAAGTCAGATCACACCAGGTGTGTGGGGTTAGCAACTTGTATTCAAATTTTAATCTGGAACAAAATGACCTGCATAAAAACATAATATTTAAACAAAATTGGTATTTTATTTATCTATGATCATGGCCCGTTTTGATTTCCAATTTCTTTTATATTTTCTAATTATATATATTATATGTTCTAACTAAAATTTAAAAAAAAATGTTTCTTTAAAGGTCATCATTCAGAGTGATAAGTACTAATGACTTAAGTGACCGTTATGACCTCATAATGTCATGATTTCATATCTCGCTAAATACATACCTACATGTATGTACATAAAATGATAGGTGAATGGCATGGTTGGACATGGTGTGCTTCAGCACTTTGCAGCTCACTCAGGTTTTGAACATATGAGCAGTCTGAGAGGAAAAACCCTGCGGACCCTTTCCTTTTGTGCATTTTTTTGTGTCCGAAGTATGCTTACTATATATATTTGCTGTGTTATTTTTCCATGAACGACAGAAAACTGTGACATTTGTTTGGCCAAATAGCTACTACTGTTGGGATTGTCTACGTGTCTCTTCTGGTCTAAGGCCATAGTGATGAAGGGCCGAATTGGCCCACCCATGACGTCACGCTGGTAGCAGGATCATAGAACATACATTAAATGTATGTTATATGAGCAGGATGAAATGAAATGAAAATGAAATGAATCGGGCTTTAGGCCACCTTTGTGCACATATTGGCTAAACTGGGCCAGGAGAACCTCCTGAGGATGGTGAGATGATTGAGATGACACTGTCCTCCAGACACAGGATTCGAAATTCGAGCCCTGGCGGTCTGAGGCCGAGCACGCTACCTCTCGGTCACGGAGGCTCCCCACAATACTAACTTTCACACGTGGATGGGGAAGAAACATTTGTGTTTCTTTCAAACCGCCGAGACCGGGAACCGAACCCCGAACTCTGGCGTGAAAGGCAACGGTGCTAACCACTACCCTAGGACCCCCGCCCTCTATGAGCAGGATACAGTTTACTAAGCATTGGTATGGATTTGCCCCTCAAAAATAAAGTATTACACTCAATGGCAACTGATTCCTCTATTACTTATGGTGAAAGGTGATCGCGGAAGACGTTGTTTGCCAGTGACTTCAAAAGTCTATGCCTTAACGCATGCATCATTGAATTATGATTATGAAATGATATTCAAAATCATTACCAAATGAAATGATGATTACAACTGTTGGAATATATTTGCAGTGTCTAGTAAATGATTTGATGTGATATTTATATACAAATTATATTACTGGTGGGAGATAAGAATGTAAGAAGTGAGTAGGCTTATATATACAAATGAGTTGACATATTATTATTAAGGAGTTGAGATCATGCTATCATCACATTCAAGCATAGCCAAACATTCTCTAACATCTAACCACAACCAAAAAGCGATGAGCTCCACTCCAAAAGCAGTAAGTATAAAGCAAAAAGAAGAAATGCAGACAACCTAAATGGCCACTAATAAGCAAGGCATGCCGAGAAAGCAGCTATCAAAATTAATAAAGCCATACTTCTGTTTAAGCAGCAATGACAATTTAGATGCCTGCGGCTGAACATGTCCGATGAAAATGCTCAACTTCTTGGATATCATATACCAAGACGAGCATTCGTTGGTAATGTAGCTCAATGAATTTGTTCATATCTTGTAGGTGATTTTTATGGCGTTCTATTTCAATCTCCATCACTGAAATCACAGTAGGGCCTACATGTAAAGCAAGGCACAGTTGGCTTGCTTGAAACTTGATTTTAGACAATCCCGTCCTCTTAGCAGACGCAACATGTGAACTTCGGCAAAGCTACAGTACGCTTAAAAAAACATTTTTTCAGAACGCATGATTTTCAAAGAATCGGAACCTCTATTAGTAATAATCGCCTTCAAAATGAATGAGTTAAAACAATCCTGGTGATACGAGGATGAGGTGTATTTGAGTCAGTGTGTGTTCATGAGAGGGTGCTTACCAGAATCTTGTGGGGTGATATCAGAAATGATTGAAGTTTAACTAAAACAGGTTATTTCATTAACCCTTCAACCGCCAAATTATTCCATTTGAATTTTCACCCACTTGAAGTTGTGTCTCGCTGACGCGATCCACAACCTCAAGTGAGTGAAAATTATTCAGATTTGAAAAAAATAGAGGTCAACTGTTTTCAAATATTTAACATGTTTAAAAGGTGGTACTTAAAGTACTAAAGGTGGTACTTAATGTACTAATAAAAAATAAAAACCCGAATATATGCGACACCGACAGTTAAAGGGTTAAAGACAACAAAGCCATGTGTAGAGTCATCTTATAGCTAACACGTCCAGGGCATAATCATTAGTACATCATGTAGTCGAAGCTCGCTGTGGTTTGCTTCAGGCTATTACTTGTCTGCTGCTTTTTGCAAGCTTGTAGCATAGTTCATCATGTAGAGTTTCTCGGAGACTGATCCTCCAAGGGCCAAAGCCAAGCACTATTGTGAGGCCGTTATGTGGTCAATGTGTTGACTTTTAAACAAGATGGGGGGGGGGGTTATACAGCTGCTTCAAATTATGGGAATTGGTACATGTGCACACGTGGTATTATATTGAATATTAAATGAATCCACTTTTATCTGAAACCAAGAGATGGTTTTCCTCATCATTTGCCAATGTGAATCCATCTCTGACTAGAATGGTGTGTTGGAGAAAGCATCTGATAGCACAAAAACTCTGTCATAACGGGTCTATCTGACCTTCCAGCAAATTAGTCATTAAATAACACCTTTACTGCGAACATAGAAAGTTGAATCAGAATCTATGTCTGCGCTCTTGGACTGCTCATAGTGGTGAACTTTAAATTTCATTCACGACCAAGGTTAAGTTCCAGTGTTTCATCCCAGTAAACACAAAACATTTGTATACCATTTATACAATGTTGGACCAACGTCGAAGCAGAAGTTGTATAAATGTTATACAAATGTTTTGTGTTTACTGGGATCACCCAGCTAATTCGGGCATAGTGATGACACTCGTCTTAGCGATCTGCTAAAGGATGAATATGCAGATATTCTATTCATATTTCAATAATATATAGAAGTCCCAAGAGCACGTACTTGCCGCAAACCGTATTGAGTATATTGATTGATCACATGTAAATGAGAATGTCGACATATGTATGAAGATGGATGCTTTGGCATGCATGGGTCAAGCATACATGATTGAGGCTCAACAACTACCGTACTAACCCTTGAGTACCACACCCTCGTATCATTCCACAGGTCTTACCCATAACATTTATAAAGTATATGGTAAAGAGGTGTAAATCCAAGACCTCACCAATAAAATATTACTAAATGTATATGTCTTGTCGGCAACGGTTACTTCGCATAATATCAGAGACATAAATATCAGCATTTGATTTTGCTTGTTGTGTAACGTAACCGAACTGATATGTCAAGATTTATCAAATAGTGATTGAATGTATGGAACATAAAATGCATATTTATTTTAAACACAATAACACCTAACTTGTATCATACATAGGTCACATCATGAGTCATGATATACGAAGAGAATCACTTTCGACTTTAAGTCTGTTATCTATTGTAAATCATAATGAACCGAACCAAACATACCAATCCTGTAATTTGTACTTGGTCTGTATGTTACAGTATCTATATATTTTATAATATTAATCGACACAAATGCAACATTAACACAACCATGCCAACACATTAATAAACTTGTTTAGTTACATGCATAAGAATCTTATAGCTGTTTTTTTTTAAATAGATTGTATCCATGTAACACTTTGATTATATAATATCCAAGAATAACTACTGTTAAAATATCCAAAAATAACTACTGCTAGTTATGAACTCTGAATAGCTAAAATTTCAAATTGAAAAAAATACTTGAGTTAAATGCCAGTTACATACATTATAAAACTATTAGTGCCAGCTATTAAAATATCAATTACTGAGTAGCAAAACGTACATGCAATTCGCTAAACTAGACAATCCATTCCATGACAAAATACACAGTTTGAGAAAACTCACGTGTTAAACTATCAAGTCGTGTCTTTGTGGTGAGGAACAACTTTCTTGCACGCTCTCTCAGTAAGTCTGCTTGTGACTTTACTTCTTGAGTTTCATTATATTTTGTATTTAATATCTCGGAGGCCTCAGCATACTTCTCTTCCAAAGTATCAGCATCCTGTAAATAAAATGTGCACAATCGACATAAGAAAACGAAGGATGTATGGTAATAAGTTGTAAATAAATCTCGCACCTTACCAACTATATATTTAGGTGAAGTTTTTAATTTAAAAAACTAAAATAAGCATGTACATGTATCATTTTTGTCGAATATCTAAATATTCAGGTTTGAATAATTACGCCTGAGATTTTATACACTTCCGATGCAGTGGTATTACCTCTTCAGCCTGAGCTGTAATTTGTTCTGCATTTTGAGCTTCCATTTCTGCCTTTTCAACATCTCTCTCATTTTCGATAAATTTGTATTGCAATTTCTTCAGCCTTGCCTTCAGATCATACACACGATACAGTGTTTCGTTTGACTGATCAGTAGCCTGACTTGTCTCGGATTCGATCTGGAAAGATAACATCCTACAATCAAGCTTTGTATCAACTGCATGTTTTCTGATTGTTTAAATTGTATTCAGCTAATGTATGTAAATTATTATAAAACATTTATTTAAGAAATAGATAAATATTGTGTCTCACAGAACGGCAGTCGTGGTTTAGAACAATATGTAAACGTAGATAAATAGAAAGCTGGAAAATTTATTTAGATCAACCTGTGTCAAATCGCCTTCAGCATCACTGATGTCATCCGTGGCTTTATCGATGGCGTCATTAGCTTCGTTCTGTGCTTCTCTGGCCTCTTTCAGTGCCACCAATACCTGCTCGGCAGTGTCCAGCACATCCTCTGCCTCTGTCCTGTTGAAAATCAAAAGAGTTCAATCATATATATATTTGCTCACTAGGCCCAAAACTTATTGTGACACTAATATAACGTGATAAGCGGAGGTATCCGATAATTTTACAAAGCAACAGCCCAGGCAGTAAGATTGGTTTGATGTCGGCCCACCATCTACGATGCTGGCCCAACATCAAACCAACATTGGCCCAACGTTTCGTGTTTGCTGGGCAGGCCTGCTCAAGTATTAACACACACCCGTGGCATCAGTCTTCAGTTAAAACACTGCTGACCATGAAATAGGGGGATGTCTATACAATTTTGGAGCCCATCCCACAAACGTCCAACTATAGAATAACATTGGTTAACTTCTCCTGGCTCCTGGGATTGTGTATATTTTGTGTATTTTAGGTCGAAGAAAGAATATAATTAAGATAGATTCATAAAAATGAAAAATATACGGGGCGGCAGCGCCTCATCTATTCATCTATCGACTTTCGTTCTCTCTTTGACATAAAATATCACCACTTTTTACTTTCCGGTATGATCTATTTAAAAAATATTGTATGCGGCGAAAGGACCCACTCTGCTTTAGTTGCACGGTCTCGCAGTTTCTGCACGCGAACCAGATCATCTTTAGTGTCTTGCAGAATGTCATCTATAGCCGTTAATCCCTGAATAGTTTCGTTTATTTGTTGTGCTAAATCTTGTATCTGCTCTGGCGTCAATGAAATTTTCATTGCCAGGACTTCATCTGCAACCTGCAAATCAAATAAAAAAATAACCTATAAACCTATAGTATTCCATACCATTTCAGTGCAATATATAGTGCCGTATACATCTTCCACTGTTAAAATTTACATTTTGATATGTTTTCTATGTTTTTATTAATGTCTGGATAATTATTGATTACAAAGTATACAGTTTTTTCTTTTAAACCACAATGATATTATCTCCAGAAATCTCAGATTGAAATAGAAAAATATGGCCTACCGAACAAACAGGAGACACTGAACCAATGTTGATTTAATATTGGCCATCGTCTCCGACTCTGGGCAAACATTCTCTCGTGTTTGCTGGGTAATGAATTACTGATTATTTGTAACAGGATGTTCCGAAGTTTGTGTTCCAACTGTTTTTGACAACTGGGTTATATATCTCACCCTCCACGGTATGTTTCCAGTTAGCACGCAACATCACAGGTTGTCAAGAAAACCACAGTATCAAAACTGGTCGCAATAGGCGGAAATATTGTGTAAAAGAAGGTCAATTAAATGCGCTCTCACGTGATAAATGACTGATATAATGTATCACAATATTGATAACTCGGTCTACTGATAAATGGTCATGCGAACAAACTAAATATGCTTCAAGAAAATATATAATTGTAGCGCTGACATGGGACACAGATTCCGTCCACCCAGGACCGCAACCTAGGCTTGGTTCAGTAATACTGCTCTGCAAAGCCAAATGCAGGTAAGCAGATACAACCTTTTGACTTTCAAAAATAAAATTGCAGCGTTTATTTATCCGAAACATGTCGTGGAGGCAGAGTTATTGTTTAAATACTTCACTTAAATGGCAACTTGTATAATTATTATTACAATACTAACCGCTCTGATTTCAGATGGCCTTGCTCCCTTCTCAGTCAGGAAGTGTGTGATCTTCTGTAGCATATCTTGAATGTCAGCACGAGCGCCTTCTGATTGGTTCTTAGCAGCCAGTGCGGTGTCATAAGCCATTTGTGCGTCTGATTTTGACATATCTATGTTGTCATTTACATCCAATAGCTGCAATAATACCACCATCAAAGTCACTATTATAATTTTATTATATGCCTGTTAAATGTATAATTGAATGTAATATAATAAATATATCTGAATAAAAACAAGTGCAAATCGGAGGGATTTGGTAGCTGCGACGATTTTCCTGAGAAACAAATCAGTTCCAAAAATGGCCCGATATCCTCAAAAAGTTAATCAGTTCTGCAGATCATGCCCATAAATGCAAATGTAAGGTGGGAAGTCCTTTAGTCAAAAACTTTTTACATTAGCGTCCGGAAACCGTCAATTTTAGATGATTTTCGTATGTTTTTGGGCCACCCTATAGGGCCGATAATGGGCCGATTTTCGTGAAAAACTAATCAGGGCTGGCCCTAACCCACATGAGTGTTAGTGCCAGGTTAGAAGTTCAACTGTTGATTGGTCAAAAACTTTTCCCATTAGTGTCCAGAAACCTTAATTTTGGCTGATTTTCATATGTTTTTTGGCCACCAGAGGGCCGATAATGGGCCGATTTTCGTGAAAAACTAATCAGATCTGGCTCCAACCCCCATGAGTGTTATTGCCCGGTTAGAAGTTGATTGGTCAAAAACTTTTCACATTAGCGTCCGGAAACCTCAATTTTAGCTGTTTTTCGTATGTTTTTTGGCCACCAGAAGTCCGATAATGGGCCGATTTTCGTGAAAAAATAATCAGGTCTGGCCCCAACCCCCGTGAGTGTTAGTGACAGGTTAGAAGTTGATTGGTCGAGTAATTTTGACTATATTGCCCGGAAACTAAGTGTTACAGACGACAGACAATAGACGACAGACAGATAGACAGACAGCGGCGTTTATAGAGCTGCTAGGTCGCAGCTAAAAACATGGCTTGCTTTTGTCACGTGATGAAATTATTTTGGGGTATTAAACAATGTTGATCAGTCACTATAATGACTGTCCTTGCGCTACCAATGATCTATCCTGACGCCACAATCAATGTATGTTTCCCATGGTTGTCGCCCGCCAGGAGGGGGGGTTGAATCGTTACCCATCGCGGACGAGGGGGGGGAGGGGGTTCTGGCGATTGCCTCAGGCAATTTTAGAAACAGCCGCCATAAATTAGATAATAGTTTTTGCATTTTTGCAGTCACAAAATTTAGAAAGTCGACTTGTGTTGGCCATTTTAAATTTCAGTAAAATCACCTGCACATTTACAGATGGTGAGTAATGTGACTGTAAAATGTGAATTATTTCCGCTTTTAATTTTTGAGTTTTGGCGACCACAAAAAATTATAAAGTTCATTCATGGCAGCCATTTTGAATTTCAGTAAAAAGTTTATCGTGTGGAATGTGATTGTAAAATTTGAATAATTTCCGCCTGTAATTTTTTGAGTTTTTGCGCCCCCAGAAAAAAAAGAAAGTTGATCCGTGGCGGCCATTTTGGTCACCTGCACATCTCTATATCGTGGGGAATGTGATTGTAAAATTTGAATAATTTCTGACTTTAAGTTTTGGAGTTGACCTCTGGCGGCCATTTTGAATTATGGCAGTATCTTTAAAAAATAACTTGCACATCCCCATGTTGCTAAGAATGTCATGTTAAAATTTCAAAATAAATTGACTAAAAATTGCGCCCACAAGAAAACGTGACGCCTGACGGATGACGTCTGACGGAATCCTGGCGCTACTAAAATCCCCCTTCCTCTACAAGCGGGGGATAAAAAGTAGACACCATACGGTGGCCCTATAAGGGAATGTTGACTAAATTTTACGACTGCAGATGACCTTAGAGTATCATTTATTTCATCACTTAAATTTGGTGAAACGGACAATTCGGAGATTGACAGGGCGATTCAGAAGGCGGGAAATCAGAATAACTAATATGAAGAGACGTCTCTGTAATTGCAAGAGAAATACTATCATGTTAGAGTGTACAATATGTACAAGCATCATCGTTAGTCACAAACCTTTGGTATCTTATTCATTATACAAACGACAATGACATTTAGGGTTTAAGTTCAACATGCTATTACCATACAGTTCAATGGCAAATGATACTGCCATAGTTATCAAGAGGAAATCGCGCAACAAACCTTGGCCAGCAGATCTTCTAATTCCTTCTTTTTCTTCTTGAGTAAATCTTCGGCATCCTTTGCATAATCCAGTCCATCGTTGGCTTTGTTGACCACACTATCCCCACAGCTGAGTCCTCCGCCACATTTACCACAGCCGGCTCCTCCACAGTACTCGTCACAGGGATCACCGCGACCACCACAGACCTAACATCACAGATAATATACGTCACTATCACAACAAACACCACAGTACTCATCACTGTGATGACCACGACCACCACACACCTAACATCACAGGTAATATACGTCACTATCACAACGAACACCACAGCACTCATCACAGTGATCACCACGACCACCACACACCTAACATCACAGATAATACATGTCACTATCACAACAAACACCACAGTACTCATCACTGTGATGACCACGACCACCACACACCTAACATTACAGGTAATATACGTCACTATATCAACAAACGCCACAGTACTCATCACAGGGATCACCACGACCACCACACACCTAACATCACAGGTGATAGACGTCAGCAACACAACAAGACTACATAAGTCCAGGAGCTCCCGCTCCGAATTAGAATTTGATTTAAGCAATTTTGTGTAGGGTTATTAATGTAGTCCTAGGCTAGGTCAAAAATCAAGACGCAAGACAACTAGGTCTAAGAGACTCAGTCTAAGAGGAAGATAAGAGCTAGACAGTCGGTCAGAGATTGCAAACCTCTATTGAAATTAATGATCCTAATCAGTATCCCGGTAAAGGTCTACCTATCTGACACGGTTTACCCGCTATCAGGCCAATTGAGGTAAACAATGGCTGATTTACAGTCATTTTGAATTTGATAGAGACTAGTTAAAAAATTTCAGGGTGCATCGTCCCTCGAAACCTCACATTTTGCTTTATAGTAATGGACTAGCATCTAACACAGTTTGCAAAATATTGGGCATGTGAAAGTAAATAATGGCTGATAGGCAGGCGGCTATTTTGAGATTGATCGAGTCTAAATTTTTCAAGATGCATCCTCTCCTGAAATTTTCACATTTTGTTTTATAGTAATGGTCTAGCCATCTAGCACGGATTACCAAATAACGGCCATGTGAATGTGAATAATGGCCTAAAGGCAGCCATTTTGAATTTAATTAAGTCGGAATTTTTTAAGATGCAT
The DNA here is from genome assembly GCA_964017125.1 of Flabesymbios commensalis. Lineage (NCBI taxonomy): Eukaryota > Metazoa > Annelida > Polychaeta > Terebellida > Flabelligeridae > Flabesymbios > Flabesymbios commensalis. The sequence goes on from OZ024911.1 coordinate 52,760,832, forward strand.
CCTCTCTTGAAATCTCACATTTTATTTTATAGTAATGGTCTAGCAATCTAGTACTGTTTACTAAATAACGACCATGTGAAAGTGAATAATGGCCGATAGGCGGCCATTTTAAATGAGAACGAGTCAATTTTTTTCAAGATGCATCCTCCCCAGAACTCTCACATTTTGTTTTATAGTAATGGTCCAGCTATCTAACACAGTTTACCAAACATCAGCAATGTGAAAGTAAATAGTGGCCGATAGGCGGCCATTTCGAATTTGATTGAGTCGAAAGTTTTTAAAAGGCATCCTCTCCGGAAACATCACATTTTGTTTTATAGTAATGGTCTAGCTATCTAGCACGGTTTACCTGATATCAGGCCTATCGAGGTAAATAATGCTGATTTTCGGCCATTTTGAATTCGTGAGTTAAAAAATTTCAGGGTGCATCCTCCCCCGAAAACTCACATTTTGCTTTATAGTAATGGTCTAGCCATCTAGCACGGTTTACCAAATATCAGCCATGTGAAAAGGAATAATGGCCGAAAAGGCGGCCATTTTGAATTTGAATAAGTCAACATTTTTCAAGGAGCATCCTCATCTGAAATCTCATATTTCGTTTTATAGTAATGGTCTAGCCATCTAGCACGGTTTACCAATTAACGGCCATGTGAAAATGAATAATGGCCGAAAGGCGACCATTTTGAATTTGTTTAAGTCGATTTTTTTCAAGATGCATCCTCTCCTGAAATCTCACATTTTGTTTTATAGTAATGGTTTAGCTATCTAGCATGGTTTACCCAATATCAGGCCTGTCGAGGTGAACAATGGCCAATAGGCGGCCATTTTGAACTTGATCAAATTGAATTTTTTCAAAATGCATCCTCTCTTGAAACCTTATAATTTGTTTTATAGTAATGGTGTAGCTATCTTGAGCGGTTTTCATGATATTCCGCAATATGAGGCCTGTCGAGGTGGATAATGGACGATAGGCGGCCATTTTGAATTGTATGGACTTGAAATTTTTTAAGATGCATCCTCTCCTAAAAGCTTACAATTTGTTTTATAGTAATGGTGTAGCTATCTTGAGCGGTTTTCGTGATATTCCGCAATATCAGGCCTGTCGAGTTGAATAATGGCCGATGGGCGGCCATTTTGAATTATATCGATATAAAATTTTCCAAGATGCATCCTCTCCTGAAACCTTACAATTTGTTTTATATTAATGGTGTTGCTATCTTGAGCGGTTCTCATGATATTCTGCAAAATATTTCAGTCGGATTTACCGATGTTATAAATTAGGTCAAAGTGTTGGGTCAACTTTGAGGTCACGGTCCAAAAAACTGAAAAGGCACAACTAGGGACGTTAGAGAACATGTATGTGCAATATGACTGTAATCGGCCCAGTACTTTTCGAGATCTGCTCCGGAAACGAAGTGTGTGTCAAAACGTCTAAATAGATCAGAGTTCTGAACCAAAAGTAGGTCAAAGTTCATATAAGCCAAAAGGCACAAATAGACCCCCTAGAGGTGTAGTGTGTAAAATTTGAAGACAATCGGACAAGTACTTTCAGAGAAATGCTCCGGAAACGAAATGTTCACGGACGGCCCAACGCCGTAACATCATCATTTTCTCCTCTGCGACCTTGCATATTAAATTTCGATTAAAAATATTTTAAACTGTCTATTACCCACCTGGAAGTAACCCACATACCAAAAATTGTTATCCTAGCTTATCTTCTTGCAAAGTTATAGGCAAAAGAAGAGGTAAAAAACAAAACGGAGGTAGAATCCATAGCTCCCTCCGTCTCACCTACGGTGACGGCTGGAGCTAAAAAACACCACAGCACTCATCACAGGGATCACCACGACCACCACACACCTAACATCACATGTGATAGACGTCACCAACACAAAAAACACCACAGCACTCATCACCGGGATCACCACGACCACCACACACCTAACATCACACCTAATACATGTCACCACCACAAAAAAACACCACAGTACTCATCAAAGGGATGACTATGACCACCACACACCTAACATCACAGATAATACACATCACAAGACCAACAAAAACCACAACATTCATCACAGTGATCACCATGACCTCCACACACCTAACATCACAGATAATACATGTCACTATCACAACAAACACCACAGCACTCATCACTGTGATTACCACGACCACCACACACCTAACATCACAGATAATACATGTCACTAAACCAACAAACACCACAGTACTCATCACTGTGATGAACACGACCTCCACACACCTAACATCACAGATAATACACGGCACTTAACCAACAAACACCACAGCATTCATCACTGTGATGACCATGATCACCACACACCTAACATCACAGATAATACATGTCACTATCACAAGAAACACCACAACACTCATCACTGTGATTACAATGATCACCACACACCTAACATCACAGATAATACATGTCACTAAACCAACAAACACCACAGTACTCATCACTGTGATGAACACGACCTCCACAGACCTAACATCACAGATAATACACGGCACTAAACCAACAAACACCACAGCACTCATCACTGTGATGACCATGATCACCACACACCTAACATCACAGATAATACATGTCACTATCACAACAAACACTACAGTACTCATCACTGTGATGACCACGACCTCCACACACCTAACATCACAGATAATACATGTCACTATCACAAGAAACACCACAACACTCATCACTGTGATTACAATGATCACCACACACCTAACATCACAGATAATACATGTCACTAAACCAACAAACACCACAGCACTCATCACTGTGATGACCATGATCACCACACACCTAACATCACAGATAATACACGTCACTAAACCAACAAACACCACAGTACTCATCACTGTGATGACCATGATCACCACACACCAAACATCACAGATAATACATGTCACTAAACCAACAAACACCACAGCACTCATCACTGTGATGACCATGATCACCACACACCTAACATCACAGATAATACACGTCACTAAACCAACAAACACCACAGTACTCATCACTGTGATGACCATGATCACCACACACCTAACATCACAGATAATACATGTCACTAAACCAACAAACACCACAGCACTCATCACAGAAATGACCCGACCACCACACACCTAACATCACAGATAATACATGTCACTAAACCAACAAACACCACAGTACTCATTACGGTGATGACCACGACCACCACACACCTAACATCACAGGTAATACATGTCACTAAACCAACAAACACCACAGTACTCATCACTGTGATGAACACGACCTCCACAGACCTAACATCACAGATAATACATGTCACTAAACCAACAAACACCACAGTACTCATCACTGTGATGAACACGACCTCCACACACCTAACATCACAGATAATATACGTCACTATCAAAACAAACACCACAGCACTCACCACTGTGATTACCACGACCACCACACACCTAACATCACAGATAATACATGTCACTAAACCAACAAACACCACAGTACTCATCACTGTGATGAACACGACCTCCACACACCTAACATCACAGATAATATACGTCACTATCAAAACAAACACCACAGCACTCATCACTGTGATCACCACAACCACCACACACCTAACATCACAGATAATATACGTCACTATCACAACAAACACCACAACACTCATCACAGGGATGAACACGACCACCACACACCTAACATCACAGATAATACATGTCACTATCACAACAAACACCACAGTACTCATCACTGTGATGACCATGATCACCACACACCTAACATCACAGATAATACATTTCACTATCATAAGAAACACCACAACACTCATCACTGTGATTACAATGATCACCACACACCTAACATCACAGATAATACATGTCACTAAACCAACAAACACCACAGTACTCATCACTGTGATCACCACAACCACCACACACCTAACATCACAGATAATACATGTCACTATCACAAGAAACACCACAACACTCATCACTGTGATTACAATGATCACCACACACCTAACATCACAGATAATACATGTCACTAAACCAACAAACACCACAGTACTCATCACTGTGATGAACACGACCTCCACAGACCTAACATCACAGATAATACACGGCACTAAACCAACAAACACCACGGCACTCATCACTGTGATGACCATGATCACCACACACCTAACATCACAGGTAATACATGTCACTATCACAAGAAACACCACAACACTCATCACTGTGATTACAATGATCACCACACACCTAACATCACAGATAATACATGTCACTAAACCGATAAACACACAGATAATACATGTCACTAAACCGATAAACACCACAGTACTCATCACTGTGATGAACACGACCTCCACAGACCTAACATCACAGATAATACACGGCACTAAACCAACAAACACCACGGCACTCATCACTGTGATGACCACGACCACCACACACCTAGCATTACAGATAATACATGTCACCATCGCAACAGACACCACAACACTCATCACTGTGATGACCACGACCTCCACACACCTAACATCACAGGTTATACACGTCACTATTACAACAAACACCACAAAACTCATCACAGGGATGACCATGACCTCCACACACCTAGCGTTACAGATAATACATGTCACTATCACAACAAACACCACAGCACTCATCACCGGGATAACCACGACCACCACACACCTTACATCACAGATAATACACGTCATTATCACAAGAAACACCACAGTTCTCATCACTGTGATAACCACGACCTCCACACACCTAACATCACAGATAATACACGTCACTATAACAACAAACACCAGAGTACTCATCACTGTGATGACCACGACCACCACACACCTAACATCACAGATAATACATGTCACTATCACAAGAAACACCACAGCACTCATCACTGTGATGACAATGATCACCACACACCTAACATCATAGGTAATATACGTCACTATCACAACAAACACCACAGCACTCATCACTGTGACGACTACGACCACCACACACCTAACATCACAGATAATACACGTCACTATCACAACAAACACCACAGTACTCATCACTGTGATGAACACGACCACCACACACCTAACATCACACATAGCCTAATACACGTCACTATGACAACAAACACCACAGTACTCATCACCGGGATGACCACGACCTCCACACACCTAACATCACAGATAATATACGTCACTATCACAACAAACACCACAGTACTCATCATAGGGATGACCACGACCTCCACACACCTAACATCACAGATAATACACGTCACTATCACAACAAACACCACAGTACTCATCATAGGGATGACCACGTCCTCCACAGACCTAACATCCCATATAATACATGCCACTAAACCAGCAAACACCACGGCTCTCATCACCGTGATGAACACGACCACCACACACCTAACATCACACATAGCCTTATACACGTCACTATCACACAAACACCACAGTACTCATCATAGGGATGACCACGACCTCCACACACCTAACATCACAGATAATACACGTCACTATCACAACAAACACCACAGCACTCATCACTGTGATGAACACGACCACCACACACCTAACATCACACATAGCCTAATACACGTCACTATCACAACAAACACCACAGTACTCATCATAGGGATGACCACGACCTCCAAAGACCTAACATCACAGATAATATACGTCACTATCACAACAAACACCACAGTACTCATCATAGGGATGACCACGTCCTCCACACACCTAACATCCCAGATAATATACGTCACTATCACAACAAACACCACAGCACTCATCACTGTGATGAACACGACCACCACACACCTAACATCACAGATAATATACGTCACTATCACAACAAACACCACAACACTCATCACAGGGATGAACACGACCACCACACACCTAACATCACAGATAATACATGTCACTATCACAACAAACACCACAGTACTCATCACTGTGATGACCATGATCACCACACACCTAACATCACAGATAATACACGGCACTTAACCAGCAAACACCACAGTACTCATCACTGTGATGAACACGACCACCACACACCTAACATCACAGATATTACATGTCACTATCACAACAAACACCACAGCACTCATCACCGTGATGAACACGACCACCACACACCTAACATCACAGATTATACATGTCACTAAACCGACAAACACCACAGCACTCATCACCGTGATGAACACGACCACCACACACCTAACATCACAGATTATACATGTCACTATCACAACAAACACCACAGCACTCATCACTGTGATTACCACGACCACCACACACCTAACATCACAGATAATACATGTCACTAAACCAGCAAACACCACAGCACTCATCACCGTGATGACCATGATCACCACACACCTAACATCACAGATAATACAGTCACTAAAACAACAAACACCACAGCACTTATCACCGTGATGAACACGACCACCACAGACCTAACATCACAGGTAATACAGTCACTAAACCAACAAACACCACAGCACTCATCATCGTGATGACCATGACCTCCACACACTTAACATCACAGATAATACACATCACCAGACCAACAAAAATCACAGTACTCATTACGGTGATGACCACGACCTACACACACCTAACATCACAGATAATACACGTCATTATCACAATAAAAAACCCCAGCACTCATCACCGAAATGACACGACCACCACACACCTAACATCACAGATAATACACGTCATTATCACAACAAACACCCCAGCACTCATCACAGGGATCACCAAGACCACCACACACCTAACATCACAGGTAATACATGTCACTATCACAACACACACCACAACACTCATCACTGTGATGACCCTGACCACCACACCTAACATCACAGATAATACACATCACCAGACCAACAAACACCACAGTACTCATCACTGTGATGACAATGACCTCCACACACTTAACATCACAGGTAATACATGTCACTATCACAACACACACCACAACACTCATCACTGTGATGACCCTGACCACCACACCTAACATCACAGATAATACACATCACCAGACCAACAAACACCACAACACTCATCACTATGATGACCATGACCTCCACACACAATATAAGATAATATACGTCACTATCACAACAAACACTACAGTACTCATCACTGTGATGACCACGACCACCACACACCTAACATCACAGGTAATATACGTCACTATCTCAACAAACACCACAACACTCATCACTGTGATGACCATGACCTCCACACACCTAACATCACAGATAATATACGTCACTATCACAACAAACACCACAGCACTCATCACTGTGATGACCACGACCACCACACACCTAACATCACAGATAATATACGTCACTATCACAACAAACACCACAACACTCATCACCGTGATGACCACGATCACCACACACCTAACATCACAGATAATACACGTCACTATCACAACAAACACCACAGCACTCATCACTGCTCATCACTAAACGTTAAAAGTAGTGCATTATCTAAACAAACAATGACTTTTGTATATCTGAATCTTTAATTTCTATGTTCTGAAATAAACCCATTAAATATACAATATTTATCACCACTTATCAGTATATACATCATTAGTTTACCATTTTATTATTTGCTACTTTTATCAATTTTGTTACGGGAAATTACAAAAAATAAAAACGTTATTTTTTAAATATTCTTTGACTTGATCCAAGTTTAATTGGTATAGTCAAGCATCCAGCGACAATATATTAATTGCTAGTATTGTATAAATACAATTTTAAATACCTTTTCGTTCAGGTCAGTGATTTTCTCATCAATACTATCTGCATTGTCTTCAAGCATATCTAAATTTTGTTCGTTCTCATCGTACTTTTTCTCAAAGGCATCTTTGCTGCGATCAATTAAATCTCTCATTGTTTGTCTGGTATTTTCGGAGTCCTGTAGGATATCACTGGTATCATCCACTTTCTTCTGTGCTTCTCTGGAGCGACTCAGACTGTCCATTGTCAGGTTGAATGCACCTGAATTATTCAAACATATTATTTAAAACCAATGTTAACGTGTTGGTTATTAAATAAAATTGTACACACTCGCAGTTGTGTATCAACAACGCGATAGAAAACTGAATATGTGACAAGGCATGAAGCCCTAGAGTATGCCCCGTCATTAAGATCCTTTGAGACCACAAACATATTATGAAGCTGACCATTTGAATTTCTGTAAAATCTTGAAAAATCACTAGAATATTGTTGGGAAGGTGATTGTGAAATTTCAGTAGTTTCTGACCAGTTTTTGCGCATACAAAAAAAATACTAAGTTGACCTGTGATGGCCATTTCTAATTCTGGTAGCATATTTAAATAAATACTTCTACATCTCTATGGTGTTGGGAATGTGATTGAGAAAGTTAATAATTTCGCATGGGGGATAACAAATTTAACAAATGTGTGTCCAATGACACTGTTTGTGATTTGAGCCACAAACGTTTTTTAAACAGACCATAGGTCCGATAAAAACGTTTTATAAACAATCAATACATCTTAGCAATTTAAGTAAAAGTGTAACGAGCTAAAAAAAGAAATGATCTAACCTGTCACTTCTTTCTGTTTGATATCAGTAGCGTTTTTCTCCAGATCCTGAGCCATCTTCTTGACGTCGTCAACATCCATACTCAAGTCCGCAATACGATCATTAGCGTTCTGTACACGATCAGCTGTGTCTTGAAGATCAATGTTTAGTGTGTCTATCTCATCTTGGCTTGTTGTTAAATTTCGCCTGCATAAAATAAACAATTTTTTTATATATATAACGACGTGAACATAAACAATAACATTTAAAACATCAAAAAACATAACCTGATAAGGAAATCATTGTGATTTGACATTACAATTGTAATCTTGAACCAACTTGGTTGCCAATTTTCACTCACTTTACTTCTTCCAATCGCTTGGTTATGTCTTCCAGATCATCACTTGTGACATTTGTCCCACTGATGATGTTTTTTACTTCATTCAGTTTAGCTTCCATTTCGTCGAATTCTTTTTCAAAAGCTCCTGGTGCACCTTCATACGTTATTTTACTTCCCTTTTCCAGCCAAATATTTGTCTCGTCTAGAAACATAGCAAAATATATTATTATTCATGTAACGAAACATTTACACAGCTCATATGATCGAATATGCAGTTATGTGCTCAAAACAAATACAGCTTTTTCACTGAAAGGGTAGATCAAAACAAATCCTGACAACCACTGGGGAAAAACTAATTGAATAACGCAAGCGATATGTTTCCCAAAACAGGATAAGTTAGTTTATTATTGGTCTACTGCAATTTACAACATTTTTTGCACAGTTAGTGTCTGGCGAAAAAAAATGGAAACAAATATGCTGTACATCATTTTGTGTATATGGAGTCTAGATTTACGTGATCAAAAAAATTTGATAAACACTCTGACCTCGCCTGGAATAACGAAATTCTATGCAATTATTTTTTGCTTGTTTATACTCCACAATACATTACTTATCATGGGGAAATTGTAAGTTGACATTTTGATCCGCATATAATCAGCCCATTAATGACCATTTCGAATGATAAAACCACACATGTTAGCGTACATCTTAAATTAAACTGGTTCAAAGCCACGTGGCAGCTTATGGCACCTAATTGATCGTTCAGAGATTGTTCAGTGATGTTTCATCCCAATACCGGGCCACCAGCACAGACAACGTTGGGCTATGTGTGCCCATATCATTCTAGGACTGACATAACGATTTTTTTTTGAATTTTTTTAACTTCTGCTATTATGATCAGCACATATAGCTGCTTTAATAATATTTAGCTGGTATATAATATTATTTACAATGTGATCTTCCTTACTTTTCAAATCCATGATGATTCTGTCCCAGTTATCAAAGCATTCTCCACAGGGTTGACAATATGGCAGGTTACCAGTGGTTCCTCTGTCACATCTGTCACACTTGTCACCGGTGACTCCTGCTATACATTGACACTCTCCAGTACGGCGATCACACTGACGGGTAGACGATCCTTCACCATCGCAGTTACAAGCTTCAGGGGGGGAAATAATTTAAACTATCATATAAGCAAGACCATGTTATGTTACCCGCGTCCAAAATTTACCAATTCTAGCACATAGTAAAAAAAATACAACAAAGTTACATTGTCTCGACGTTGGAATATTGTTCGGCCACGGTCTGCATCAAGTTCACCCAACGCTGGATCAGACGGTTGGCCGGCATTGATCCAGCGTTGCATGAAGGTGTCATGTCTGTGGGTAGTGTTTGTTTTGTGGGTGGGAACTTGGGAATGAAACGATCTAAAAACTCCATTGGACCAGAGAGATAATCCATAGCTTATATATATGTTTTAATGTATAAACGCTCTTAAAGATTGAAATAGATAATTAGTTCAAATTAAAACAATAGGCCTATTTTGCTAACTTACGATAGCAACGCCTGTTGGGGTCACCCCAGTAGAAATCTTGACATTCACTGCAGTCTCTGCCACCACGTCCAGGCTTGCATTCACATTTCCCGTCAAACTTAAACATAGAATGAAAGACAAATATTAAAGATTAAAGTGACACATCGATGTAAAAAGAAAATGCCAACTAGCAATTACAGTTTGATAGACTTAATACACATGTAGTTTAATAGCCAGGGTTCTTAATTATATAAGAATCTAAAAATTGGAAAAAAAAAAATGGAAATTCAGAATCTGTAAATAAATGCTAGCTCACGGCATTGCACTGGTCACTCAAAGAGCCGTCTGGGTCACATCGGCAATGTTCACAACCTAGCCCGCTAGCTATCTTCCAATGGTTAGCTGCACACTTGTCACAATTGCGTCCAGCCACATTGGGTAGGCACGGACACTGGCCAGTCCTCTCATCGCAGTTTCCACCATCACGATCTGTCCCCAGTATGTTACACACACAAGCTGAAACGAGAAATGAAATACCATGTTAGATAAATCTTCATTTATGGATGATGCCCATTTCTACCATTACTGTTAATCATAGATGAACGTACACCAGTCTATGTAAACACAGAGTATGTGGCCATCACATAATAACATCTGCATATTACGATGCTAGAAATATTCCCAACTACACTCGAGCTGTGGTGTACTGTGCTGCCTATGGCACTGTGCACTATAAAGAACCATTGAAGTCATTCGAAATAAGAGTAGGGCATAGTCCCGTCTTCGGACATCCTTCTGTTGCGATATTGCCATGATTGTGCATAAAGCGACGTTATACAATAGTCACTATTCACTCTGACTCGAGCTGTGGTCAAACGCAACCGCGGTCTGTAAGTCAATCCAGGCATATATTGTGAAATTGTAACAAACCTTTGGTATTTCCGTAGATTCAAACTATCACAATAGAACACGATATTGATAATAGTACCCACAATAATTATATTAAAGGTAACTATATTGAGAGTATGTATTTACATTGACAGTTGTGTTGCTGAGCATCACCCCAATATCCTTCTCTACAGCGCTCACAACCGAATCCCTCGGTGTTGTAAAGACATTTCAGACATTCTCCAGTGTTCGGATCACAGCTTCCAGGTTCTCCTGTATCTATATTACCATTACACAAACAGCGCTCACAAGATCCGCCGGCCACCAGGGGGTTACCGTAATGGTTGTCATCACATCTCTCACAGCTAACACCTGAAACAAGTAGATCAGATCGAAATGAAACGAGTAGTTATTTAAACATTTAAGCCCTCACGATGCATGGGAGCATCATTTTAAATCCCTGAAAACAAACTTGATTTTCTTACAACTGAGGGATTTTATAAGGAAAAATGCGATGAAACGTTTTTACCAATACATGGCAATTTCTGTAGTGAATGAAGATGACAATGCAAACTCAGTCTTGAAAGGGTTAAACATGTAAATTGAACTAAATGTATGTATATTCTATCTTCAACAGGCAAGATTCGTTAACGAGCACGTACCTAAGCAGAGTTAGAATTGACTGGGGAAGATGAATTGCACCCAGCCAACACGAAACATTTGCATAACATTTATACAATGTTGGACCAACGTCGAAGACGTTGGGCCGACGTTGTACAAATGCTATACAAATGTTTTGTGTTTGCTGGGCAGTCATGATAAATTGTACAAAAAACATAACATATAGTCAAATAAAATATAAACGTTTCGTGTTATTATATGCGTTTCTTGATATTGTAATAATGCGATAAATATCAACAGCATTCATTGCAGCATCCAGTTTTACACTAACCTGCATAACCTTGTTTACAATCACAGATAACTCTGTTTGTCAGCGTATTAAGACGGCACGTATCACCATTCTGGTAACCACTGCCTACTCCACCCGGGCACATACAGGCACGACATCCAATAAATGACCCCGGTGTCGGGTCACCATAGTATCCAGGAGCACACCTAAAATGTGGTCATTTATTCAATTTAATCAAATTTTGTTTGACCGAAACAATATTATATTAGAAGATGGTCATGTGGCCACAATGTGATGTAATTTGCTTTTATTTAAATCCTTGCATTTCAACAAATCATATTCTTGCACTTACAACTGCTATATCTTATGGATTACAACAAATTCTCATACATCAGAAGTATCGTATTTATTATACTAGTAAACATCTGAGGCGATACTTGGAATCCTTCACAACAGTACAAGCCCAGCAGACACAAGACGTTGAATCAATGTTGGTTTCACGTTGATCCAACGTCGTACACGGTTTATCAAAGTTAAACCAACATTTTATTCAACTTCTTGTGTCTGCTGAGAGGGAAGGAGCGACAATGAAGGTATTTTATTAAAGCAGCCGCCTGAAAAATATAGTAGAGGAGAATTCTGGCGTAGTACATTAGACCGAAAGTCTCAACATCTTTGGATCTATTTATTGCGACGTGACCTATAAAATATTCAAGTTTCTGTTAAAATAAACTGTTCATAACCACTTCACGGGATAATGCACTGTATCATAGAAAAAAAACACGGAAATTGGCAAGAAATGTTAGGATTCGGAAGATTGTGACTGGTCTGTAGGCCCCATGGGAAATGGGGGAAATTAAGGGGTTTTTTAAGCGAATTGCTGATACCTAGAATATGGGCATTTATTAGAAAGAGCACTGTAACAAGATTACATTGAAAATTATTAGAAAGCATTGTTGCTTAGTTAAAAGAAACAAGACAGATATATGGATTCCTTACAGTTCACAATTGTTTCCTCCGGTGTTGTCTCGACAAACATCACAATATCCGTTCTCGTTGTCACAGCTGTCTGCTCTGCCATTACAGGAACATGGCTGGCAACGGGGAAAATTCCAGAATCCCGTTTGACATTGATCACACTGCTGTCCAAACACATTGTGCGTGCAGACACATGAACCAGTCTCAGCATCACAGAAGTTATCCCGCGCACCGATGGCGTTACAATTACAAGCTGAAAATGATTAAAAAACGTGCGATAATTTAGAATCTTATGAATGACTTTCATCTCTGTATCGCTTGTTGTTTAAATTTTCACCCACCTGCCGCGAACCACAACTTCCAAGTGGTTGGAAATTAGTTAAATATTTATTTTAATTTGAGACCCAAATCTTCAATCACAATAACTGTGATTTAATTGCAAATTTAAATAAGATAACTTAGCAAGTTAAAAATGATGAATAGTTTTAAAAATGTCAATTCATTTTATATTTAGTCACGTCATCACTCACCACGACATCCTTCAGGTCCAAACCCATACGTTCCTGGAGAACACTGGTCACATCGACGACCTAATACGTTTGGCTTACACTGACATTGTCCACCAATGGGGTCACACACACCACTCTGAGATCCAGTAGGGTCGCACTGACAGTCTAACATAACACATTTGATCATTAGATTTGTAAGAGTACAAATATTTTCATAACTTTCTTAATTCGTTCATATTGGTGACTGTTTTGGGCCGAAAATTTAGTCTTGACATTAGAATTATGCATCTGTGTTCAATAAACATGCTAAATTCGAGTGATTATACATAACTTATATAACGGCATTGATTGAAAAGTCGTATTTTTGAAAAGTTGAATGAACATTTATTTGACTTGATAGACACACTTGTTTGGAAAATAAGATATTGAATACCGGCAGTAAGCATGACAAATCGATGGTTAACCTATTAAAAAGTTAACTGTGTAGACCAACACCAATAATTTTATTAGGAAATAAGGCACCAATATATAGATATAATTCGGTTCTAAAGTAAAATGAAGAAAAAATGTATTTGCCACATTATTGCACTATTTTTTTCACATACCAACTGCCATATTCTGGATAGAAGCAGATATGCTGAATATGTACTTCTTGCAGAGATCTGACATTTGTTGCCTAACAATGGACATTTGCAATTCTCGACACATGTGCCTCTGGAACTCTTCCTTCATACGTGCTGGTATACCTGGTCCTTCAAAGATGGGTATCCTCTCGGGGTTTGCCATCAGTACAATCTACAAATAGGAAATAAAAATTCCCATGCTGACTAATAGGTTGTTTCCGACGTCTTTTTAACCAGCTAAATTTTCGTAATTAACGGTTGTCGGAAAACTGTTTATAACACGTTTGTAAGCGTGTATTTTATCACGTCAACCAGGATATTTAGGATAAAGATAATGTCAGGTGTAAGCAGAAGAAGAAGCAGCCTTCATCCACTTAATCCTTTCAGTGCGGGGACAGTCTTTAGACGTTAGAAGCTGACGTATAAAGATGTAAAATCGTCCCCGATCTGAAAGAATTAAAAATTTATAAAGGCCGTAGACCCATAACATAGGTTTATTCAAATGAAGCGGAAAGTGCTAATCAAGCCATTAATGATTAATTAAAAAAAAGCTTTGGTCCCCATGGTTTATACAAGAATATTTCAGCGTTGCAAGGGTTAAAGTTGTATAATCCGGTGGTAATTGCCACACTTCAAGTGCTAACCGCGTCTATAGCCTTCTTTAGCTTTTCTGTATCTCCTTCAGATAGGGAATTTGTAAGAGGCATGAGCTACCGCGACCCACAACTTTATGAGTGTACAAACTTCTACTATAATGTAGCGCTTTCCCAGCAAACAAGACATTAAAACAATGTTGGACCAATGTTGGCCCAGCGTCGCAGACGGTGGGCCACCATTAGCCCAACATTGGTTCAATGTCCTGTGTTTACTGAGTTAATGGTTAACTTAAAAATGGTTAACAGATTTATATAAAATATGTAAAAAAGCTAAACATACTGAATCAATGAGGACGCTTGCTTGAGGTGTAGTCCGGTCACCTCTGTAACGATTGAACTCCAGTCTTATCTTGTAGGTCTTGCCACTTTCCAAACAAGTGGTTGGCACAACCAGATAGTGTCTGCTTCCTGCAAAAATGTGGTAGTTTCACTGTTAATAGATTTGTTTTCAACTAATCGTTTGGCCTTTTGTTTCATCTGAATTATTGACATACAAAAAATTGCTCACCAATAATTACATCAGACCAAGAACAGATTAAGCCAGTATAAATTTATTCATCAATTATATATTATTTGAAATACAGTCATATAGTATTACAGTCAGATTGCATGATTCTCGATAGTTTAATAGACGCATCCTCGATTGTCACTGTTGTGCCTGCTGCATATTTAACCACCAAACGTATCAATATGTTATTAATACCCTAAATTCACACAGACCCAGCCATTTGAGACGCCATTTTGATGCACACCCTACCAACAGGCATCAAGGGATGACGACGCTCCAGTACATAATGTTGAAAATAGCGCCAGACCAGCCAGACATCAAGTAGCCTACTCACTGGGTTAATAAATACACCGTACACACCTACCCACTGTGTTTTAATGTTGGGTCAGAGTCATAGGCGATGGCACAACATTAAAACAACAGTGTGCCAACGCCTCGTGATATATTTAAATCTGAATGGATTGAAACTGTAAAGACAACTTTGAACAATTGCGGATTTTCTGGATTATGGTTGAATCAATCATTAACTTGTTCTATCGAAGTATTTAAGCAGATAGTAAAGATAAGATTAAGAGATCAGTTTATACAAAAATGGCACGAAACAATATCACAAGGAGGAAAATGCACAGTTTATCGTATCATTAAAACATCGTTTGGCTTTGAAAATTATATAAATGAATTACCAGATTTACTGAGGAAATATTTCACAAAGTTTAGATGTCGAAATCATCGTTTACCCATAAAGGCCGGTGCTTGGTCACAAGTCCTTCGTGATATGCGTATGTGCCAATTTTGTGAAACAGATATAGGTGATAATTTCATTATTTACTTTGTTGTCCTACCTTCAAAGAAGAACGTAAAACTTTATTAATTCAAAATATTACAGAAGACCTTCAACCTTTTACCTACATGATCTCTTTTATCAAACTAAGGGTGAAAACATAAAAAAACTGGCTATGTTTGTCAAATTAATAATATGTAAATTTTAATATTGCAAAATGTGAATATTGTATATACTATGTCATGTGCCTTCCCGGCAACTCTGTCTTGTCTTCTACTAAAGAAGACCATCAGAATAAATTGTTACTTGTTAGAGTCATGGTTATTATATTATTGCATGATCTAGTGTAAAATTAGAAAGGGACACAACGGGTAAAGCAGGTCCACCAGTGTAGGAGATTCAGCCATACCACCAGCCCCTCACATACCTTACCTTATTTTATAAGATACCATAAAATACATAACAATGCAATTTTATCAATTTTATTAAGGTGTGTATTGAAATTCCAGAAAATCAAAAGAGTTAAATGGTTAGAAACTAATAGTCAAGCGTTATTAGTTAGTGGGTGATCTACAGTCAACGACTTGTGGGGTGAGTCAACCTATTCTCTACCTTTTACTCCTGTTGCTTCACTAACATCCCATACTTCCATAAACTGTCCTTTGTCATCCACGTGGCTAACATAATTTGTCCTAAATGTTTTATATTCAGGAACACCTTCCTTCTTGATGTCATCATACAAAAAGAATCGACTGTCGTAGTCGACTTCACCACTGCCATCTTCGTCATAATTAGAAAAGCTTAAAGTCGCCACAGTGCGATAGACTTCTACCAGCAAGCAAAACGTAGAGAACCACACACAATTAGGCAAACAATACAGGCGGTGTTAAATCACAACATCCGGAGACATGCTAGCATAGCATTGGCCAAATGTCCTTTCCTCAAAATATAGACATGATTATTGTCTATATGCTAATTTACATGCACTGATTAGTAGTTAGCTATGATGACTTTTAAGAAATATTAATTACGATTTTCGTCCTCATACGTAAATTGGTTTAATTCACAGATTTGAGAAACTTTCATTGTTTTGACAGCTGTCTTATAATAACGAATAACAAGCGAGGGAGGAGGGTCATATCATTCATCAAAGTGGGTATATAGTAAAACGCCACTGGAGATGATAAATTATGACGTCATAGATTCAACCTATTTCATTCATTCAGGTATAGGTTTAGTAACCATACATAACAGTCGCGAGACTATGACGTCATAAAGTAGTCTTCTATGTAGTTAGATCAAAATAGTATTTTACTACCAATGAAGTGGCAATCCATTGATTCGATAGTAATGCAGATCCAACATTACTTTTTGAGTAATCAGACAGACCAACCAACAAGACCAAAACATAACCTTTCTTGCCTTGCGGAGGTAACTAGATAACTTTGATTAGCTTACATGGCTCCTCAGTACTTGACTCTTTATGCTCTCGTCAAACTTTATATATATATTCATACATATCAGAATAGGTAGGCTGCCTCGATGCCTGCCTGCGTATGAAGTTGCTGCTAGAAAGCTATATATTATTGAGATTTCAGTTGAGTAAGTATGTAGGCCCCTACATGGAAAATGATTGATTGAACAAATACGAAAAAGAAACATGCTTCTAATAGTTGTAAAACATGCACCTGACCACCGAGAAAAATGAAAGGTTCATTTTGTTTACCGTAATGCAGTATAGATATAAGACGGTGAGTAAAATAGGAAATATTCAATTATGTTCGTACAACAGCACAAAACGTGATATATATATATTTAAACTCTGACTGTTGACTGGCCACTATGATAGCGTTGCGTGCTAGTTAATCTTACCTTGAGGTAGATTGGCCGCCTTAGAGTCGTCATGTGGAATAGTATTACCACAAGGACCTTCTTGTACCACTGGTTCAGGCCTCACCACTGTCACACGAACATCAGTCCATCTCTCTGGCATCTGACAACAGATAACAGTAAATAAAGCATAAGCTTAGTTTGTCCTTAATGTATCAGTTCTAATGTTAAGTTCCCTAGCACACGCTCTACGATGGGGTCTACTTCTTGTAAATATTTGCAGCTCTCAACCTCCGCTAAATAAACCCTTATACCAGGGACCAATTAAATTTGAATTTTCAGTCACTTGTATTTGTGTCTCGCTACCGCGACACACAACTACCGCGAGACACAACTTCAAGTGACTGAAAATGTAGGCCCTATGTGATTTGTGAAATTTAGGTCCCAACATATATCAGTGTTTCACTTTACTTTTAACAACTGGTTATCAGGGGTTCTACCGGTGCTAATAAAAACACAGAATATACCCCAGCAAACACAAAACATTTGTATAACATTTGTACAACGTCGGTCCAACGTCTTCGACGTTGGTCCAACATTGTACAAATGTTACACAAATATTTTGTGTTGACTAGGCTCTACTATGGTCAATATTAATGTTCTAGGAGTAAATTAAAAGCTTAGGCCTCAATCGATAGTGTTTTTTGAAGAGCATTGGAACAAGACGACCAAAGAGTGAACAAACCTGAGGCTCATATCTGATGATGATGTCGTATTCAGTTGAGAGAGGGATGTCATCCACGGTGAACTCGAGTGTGTCACCTTCTGATACGCGCATAAATCCCGGCCCAGTCCAGGTGATGGGACGACCAACCTGGGGCTCTCTGATCACAACACGGGTGTTCTACAAGAAATAAAATCAGCAAATCTATAATAATACGCATATCCCTCGACGATGTCAAGATAATTACGTGAGCACTTCTGAAGTGATAATCGGATCTATAGCTGATTTTAACCTTTCTATTTGCCCCTAATAAAATGAAAATGTGTAAGAGAATTGTGCATTAAATTTGCAAGATTGACATGAATGGCTTAGAGGTAAAGTGATCCAAGTCCGCATTTTCTCCTTTTCCTATAGAAGGCTTTAAAGTTAAAATCAATTAAAAAATATATACATTTTGTTTTTAATTCAACACATATAGAAATTTTTGCATTGGTGTGTATTATTCATTCCTACTCGCAGGTAAGTAGTTATCAATGTCGTAAAACCCATTTCTGGCAATTTTGATTTAATTTTATTGTATAAATAAACTTTTTCAATTTAGAAATATTTATTTATTTTTAAAAGTCACAAACTAGTATAGAAACTGCCTGACGTCTCATCATCTTGCTTCAGTAAAAAGTTTGTAATGATTGGCAAAGCACAAACTGGTCCATATAAGGGGTGTTTTATAACATTTCAGCAGTCATTTTCAGAGGTAAACTGATCCAAGTCAAAATGTCTCTATATAAGCTGATGGACTTGGATCACTTTACCATTGAAGAAAAGTATCAATTTTGAAAGTTAAAAAAAATATCTTGCTTAATAAGTCTTTAAATTTTAAACGAATGGCTTGGATATTTTAGTATATTATTTCCTCTATGTTTAACTTTCCCAAAATTACAAAAACAGAAAAAATCGATTTTTTGGCTTTTACCCTCTTAAAGTTGTGTTTCGCTACCGCGAGCCACAACTTTAAAAGGGTGAAAATTTAAATTCTATGAGGCATCGCTTTAATGGTTAAAACGATACAAAAGACAAAAGAGCCATTCAGAACTCAGCATTACAAACTGGATAGATCATGGACAACTCACCACACTTCCAATGGCGAATTCTCCCTCGTACTTCATGTAATCCAGGTCGGGGACAAAGTACCCAGAGGCTGGCTTGTCGCAGCGACGTCCTACGACGTTAGGGCGACAGCGGCACTGCCCGTTCACCTGGTCACAGTTATGATCATAGGCACCGCCGGCGTCACAGTCACACGGCCTGCAGCCGTCTACCTCGTCACTCATACCCCAATAGTTATCCTGGTCACAATAATAGAAACAACATTCAAGTCAAGTCAAACACGACACGGTGTGTGGTGTCAGGACAACATGGACGCAATGTTCCATGAGGATTAGTGGAGGTTGTATGATGCGAAAGGAGACAACGGCATTAAAAGGAAGAGAACATCAGGGCTGCAGATATTGAGCAGTACACCCAGTCGTTCCCGTGATATTTACATAATGCTACTGTTTCAACTGACAATTGGCCTATATATTATTGAATAAAAATCTTTTTTTTTCTATAAAGAATGCTACTGTTTCAACTGACTATTGGCCTATATATTATTTCATATAAATGATTTTTTATATAATACAGACACATGACTTTGTTACTCAGCTGAAGAAAGTTACACCCTGGTCTTTTAAATTGGTTTATGAAACAACTTTATCCGGTTATATCTTCATTACCAATAACCGTAAAGATACTGGTACCACAAAACCTGAACGACTATGCAGTTAGCCTAAACTGACTTGCTATAGTAGGCATGAATATAGTTACATATAGTAGCTTTAGTTTGTGTTACTTTGCAAGGGATGACAACTTAATTCAGCGCCTAAAAAGTGATTGCAAATACATTCTCAATGGATCAAATACGTGTATTTATAAAATTCGATGTGTTGCCAATAGACTGTGCGGCTACATTACAAAGATGGGAAAGTTCATAGCAGATCTACATACCAAGCAACGGTCGCAAAGGCGTCCTGTAACAAAGCGCTTGCAGCGACAGGTTCCAGTGCGTTTGTCGCATCCGAAGTTACCGATTGTCCCCAGTGTGCTACATGTGCATGCTAAAAAAGAAATATGGGCTAATCATTGTTTGTTGGTACACAGTCGCTATCAATATGTGATGATAGCTCAATTATGTGGCACTTACACCGCATTGTATGCTAATTATCTATTAATCACACATCATCCATCACTGACCCAACCAACACCAGACATCCATCCGATGCTGGTCAGTGGTTTACACTCGTTCGGACTTCCGTTCTGTCACAACCTACGATATATCATTTAAAATTTATGCTTTTACCCTTTAACCGCCGGTCCGATCATATTATTTTTTTATTATTGGCCCGTTAAATATTAGCGTTATGCACGTTGAAGATGAAACGTGGCATTAATCAACAATATATGAAAAACTTTCACCCACTTTTGTCAAATCTGAATAATTTTCACTCACTTGAAGTTGTGGATCGCGTTAGCTAGACACAATTCAAGTGGCTGAAAATTCCAATTGAATACTTTGACGGTTAAGGGGCTTACCCTTACACCGCTAATCACGACTATAGTCGTTTTTAATCGGTTTTATTAGTCGATCAAATCACTGATATAGGAAATGAAATGACTGTTTAAACATCAAGATTTGTAAATGTATGGTCTCAAATTAAACAAATATGGGTAATTTTCAACGAGGTTGCGGTTGTGGATCGCGGTAGCGAGACACAACCTGAAGTGGTTGAAAATTTCAATAGATTTACTTAGCAGGATATGAAAAATTTACAGAAAAATACTTGTAGCTACAATTACGCGTATTACAAAAAAACGTCAACTATTTTGAAAAACATTTATTATCAGTCCCGTATCTTTTGTGTAGCTTATGCCCAATTATCACATCACAATAATAAGTAAGTTTACCTTGACAGCCTTCCGGATTGTCAGACTGCAGATTCCAGAAGCCGTTCATACACTGTCCGCACCTGAGTCCCTCCACGTAGCGTTTACAGATACAGCGCCCGGCGATCAGGCTGTTCTCAATGTCAGTACGCCCTTCACACTCACCACCGTGCTCTGATCCAACAGGGTCACAATTACATGCTGAAAATAATAAAACCCTCTCATAATGTGCATCTTTAACTATCAAAGCGCTAATTTAATTTAAAGGGCCAAAGGGTTTTTTATAATTTGAAATCATCATAAATGTCTTAGTTAGCTCTTTCTGATTCATTTGAATACCTATGTTATGGGTTTTCTGGTCATTAGAAATATGTTGATTCTTACAGTGCGGGGCTCGACTTTAGTCGTCATAATCTGACGTCTACATACGTCAGATTCTGTCGACTGAAGTCGATCCCCGCGCTGTAAGGGTTAAAGGGCCTTGGAATAATCTTTTGAAAAAGTCTAGTGCACTATAATTTGCATACAATTTCGTTCGTATTACAATTAATTTAACACCTTCACCTTCTGTAGACGTCAGATTCTGACATATAAAGTCGATGCCCGTACTGAAAGAATACAACTATTTATAATCTTCGCAGACTCATAACATATGTATCCAAAAACATTTATGATGATTTTAAAGTAAGAAAAACTCTTTGGTGTCCATGGTTTATAGTACGTTGTAAGGTTTAATGCCGAGTCACCATCTGTTTGCCCAATATTAACCCAGCACACAGCGTCCCATGTTTGCTGGGGATAAGTCCCCATTCATTATAGCCCAGTGGCTGAAACAGGTTTCAGCCACAGATTGACCGCGTACAAAATCGTGGGACATTTCTTTGGACTGTCTTATCAGAAAATATCGGGGAATAATCAGGTCAAAAATAGATTTTTCAGAATCAGTAACATTTCAGTTACATGCCCGCATGCTCAGCTCAGAGGTCGCACAGTCATTAAAAAGTTATGGGCATTTTTCAAACCTTGGGGTCGGGATCGCCCTCAGTCACCGCCATGTTGGATTTTTCGGGTAAAGCAAATACATCCATCCACTGCCTCGGACAGGACGACACGGCAACATTCATTACAGATATAAGTTGTTAACCCTTAACCGCCGGTCACGAGTATTTTCAGGTTTTTTTTTAAATTATTATTAGCACACTAAAAAACAGCTTTCAATTATCATGATTATGTTAGGGATAAAACGTGACATCAATCAATCGTGCACCCACATTTTGTCAAATATGAATAATTCTCACTCACTTGACGTTGTGAATCGCGTCAGCGAGACACAACTTCAAGCGAATGAAAAATCCAGTTAAAGATATTGACGGTTAAAGTGCTGATCACGTTTAAAGCCGTTTTTAGCCTTCTTTTTTAAAAAAATGTCCTTTAAATTAGAAAATTAGACATAGAAACTGGCATTGAGTTTGCCCAAATCAACATATCTGTTGATTCAAATTGTACACGTTTAAGTACTTTTTACTTACTACAGCTGTGGGTCACGGTAGCATAGAGAGGGCATAAAAAATAAATAATTAGCGATTTAAGGGTTAATATTTATGTCAAAAATGTCCTTTGTTTTGAAGTGGAGCAATATAACAACTACCCAGCAGACATAAAACGTTGAATCAATGTGGGTTTAACGTTGGACCAACGTCGTAGACATTGGACCAACGTTGAGCCAGCATTGATTCAACGTCTTGTCTTGCAGACACAAAACAATGAATCAATGTTGGTTTAACGTTGGTCCAACGTCGTGGACGGTGGACCAACATTGAACCACCATTGATTCAACGTCTTGTGTCTGCTGGGTATCATAATCAATGACGTGTAGAGTCAGCTCCTCGCTGGAGCCTTTGTAATATATCCACTCACATTTGCAGACAGTAGGACTACTGATATCTTCGGTTGGATCTTGATAGTAGAAGGGTCTACACATCTCACATTTACGTCCCATTGTGTTGTGCAGACACTCATCACACACACCACCACTCACTCTGCCGGTCGCCTCGTAGATAGCGGCATCAAAGTGACAACTGTTGGCGTGGTTGTTACATTCACACCCTGTGGAAAAAAGGTTAATTTACAATCCGTGTATTTACTAAATAATTCTCCATATTTATATCAATAGTTCCCTGTAACAGGTGCAACAGATGCAAATCACATTCGGATTATACTTAACTATACTATAATGGATTGTACTGAATTATACCTGCGTGGCTAGCAGTACTCAGCAAATATGAGACGATGGCCCAATGTTGGTTTATTGTTGGGCCAACGTCGTAGACGGTGGGCCAACCGTAAACCAACGTTGGGTCAACGTGTCATGTTTGCTGGGTACACTAAATTCTTAAAATGGTATAATTACAACACTATTTAAGCAAGATTAGTTTTTATGTTTATAATAATTATGTCCTAATTTAATTAACTTGTGTATGTAAATATAACTTACTTTTGCATGCATTGATGTCCCGGCCATGAGCTGGTCTCCATGGCTGGTCGTTGTAGAAATCTTCACATTCGTGACAATTCAGACTCTTTGTATTATGCGTACATTCACATCGACCGTAGACCTACAATTAATAACAAAAATAACAATCACTCTTTTAGTTTAACTTGATTAATCAATCAAAACAAAAAAAGACCTTTAAAAGTAATTGATAATGAGACTGATTGCTTCAGTAGGACATAAACCAAATGATAGAATCACGTTGAATGAGCAGTGATGATTTATTTTAAAAAATAATTGTAAATAAAAATCACATATTTTGATATGCATGATAAGTTATGCTACATAATTCCCACTTTAAATGTATGTATTTAAAAAGCTGAATAATCAGTTATAAACTATATACTGAGGACTTGATTATATAGCTTTCCCACGCTTCAGTTTTACCATTAGTATTTTTCCCTAGTCAGACTGAAGGCGTAACGCATACACTTATGTTTTACGGCACACCATACGACCAGCACATCTGGCCCCGGCTCGTCTGTGCTTCCTAAATAATAACGTTGTCTGCTAAGAGGCATAAACATGAGCGTCATACTTGTCTGGAGATGACTTCAGATTTCAGAATAGATCGTAGAGAAATAAGCTTACCACCTCAATGTGCCCTTCGTAATCATATATAGTCAACTCTTTCATCATTTCAAACGTGCTTACTCTACTTTAGGTTTCCAAACAGAAAAGACAACATCTGACAAGTAAATAAGCAACTATAACTTGACAAATGGGGAGGGGGTATATAAATGTATCATGCTGTTGTAAGCAGTTGCTGTACAAAATACATACATTTTATTGAAATAAAAAAATCCGAAATGGTAAAACGTAGGTTACATGATTGTATATTAAATCAACATCTTCTGACAATGATTATAAATACATTATTTTTTACACATATCCCACCAAACACAAAACATTTGTATAACATTTATACAATGTTGGACAAATGTTGAAGACGTTGGGTCGGCGCTGTATAGATGTTATACACATGTTTTGTGTTTGTTGGGATAGAGCGGAATGTTTGTACTTGTTATCTCCAAGAACTTTATATATATATGAAATTCTTGTTATCACATATCAGTAATTAACGGGTGCTAGTCTAATTGAATGTCGTTTAACAGTCGTGTAACGGGGATTATTCACAGTACAAAGTTTCATCCCACTCGCGTGCAGATTTTCTCAGTCAGAACAGAGGACAATTAGCAGATTGGCCTGTGTGGTGAATATGTTTACACGGATTCCCAGGTCAGTTGTGACCGCTCACTCCTGGCAAACAGAAAAGTTGACCCGGCGTTGTTTTAATGTTGGTCCAGCGTCGTAGACGCTGGACCAACAATTATAAAACGCTGGGTCAACTTGTCTGTTTGTCATGATGGAAGTGTAGTGAGATAATTCTATAGCTGGACTGACATCTATCAGTAAACACGGCACACTTAGCAATGGTGATTTATTCTCGGGCCAGCGCCGCAGACGGTGGCCCAACATTAAATCAATATTTGTTTATCGTGTGTGTTTGTAAACATGATGGACGAGGCGAGACAGCTCACGCAGCAAACACCAGGCGCATAACCAATGCTGGGTTAATGTTGGACCAACGCCGTAGACGGTGGAACAAACATTGGACCAGCATTGGGTTAATGTATCTTGTTTGCTGAGAACACGGCATGTAGAGCCAGCGTTGTGTCAAGGGTGGACAAACACAACTGACGTTTACCCAACATTGACCCAGCTGTTAGCCGAGTGGGGTTAGATTATAGATCATGTATGATCCGAATGGAGGGGAATGATCAAATGATGCAGGGAGGGGTGTTTCGCTTTCTGCATTTTCTGGCAATATGGCGACTTTGTGCACAGGCAAATCTTAAACGGTCATGCATAGATTATCATCAGGTGGCTGTTTGCATTTTTGACAATATCAGGTATAATAACGGATTTAACGAAAGGAATAAGTAACTTTAAAATATATTGCCCTCTGTTATATAATGTAAACCAACGATGTCATTATCTATAGCCACGCCAAACTCGGGCACAAATAATAGAGCTGGTTGTATACCAAGTATCAAGAATTACATCATGTGGCATTTACTTATGTAAGCCCACCTTTTCTCCATACACCCTTTAGTCACACATGAATGTGTGTTACCAGCACTATTACATTTGAATGTGCAATTTGAACAATAGAATAAGAAAGGTAATCATACAGTAATTTAATATCAGATAACGGCTATATGTGATCGATACAGCATAATTTATGTTATATCTAATGTGTATAGAAATTGGATAACCAGTATTATCTTGATTTATTTACATGGCATAAAGAAAAGGGAAGGCTTGCATAGTTTTTTGTACAACCCTCTCAATGCAAGCAACGCTTATAGGCACTTTCCCAAGACTGAAATTCACAAAATTTGCAGAGGCATATCTCCAATGAAACGCCAAATTGTAAATTATAAGATATATTATATCTATGAACCATTGAAGTATTTTTGATTCACCTGGAACTCGCAATTGCTCAAGTAAACGTAATACTAGTAAATCGGGCTTTAGGCCACTTGTGTGCATCACTCCTGAGGATGGTGCGATGACACTGCCCTCCAGACACAGGACTCGAAATTCAAACCCTGGAGGTCTGAGGCCGAGCACGTTACTTCTCGGTCACGGAGGCTCCCCACAATACTGAATTTTACGAGTGGATGGAGAAAGAAAACTTTTTGTTTCTTTCAAACCGCCGAGGCCGGGAAACGAACCCCGAGCTCTAGCGTGAAAGGCAGCGGTGCTAACCACTACCCTAGGGCCCCCGCCCACTACATTATGGTGCCTATTGAAAGTTAACTTTATGCGTTTTGAGATGAATGCAGTTGATAAATTGAGTAATGTCGGGAGTCAAATAAACCAAAAATGTGAAGGAATATATATGCAATTATTAAACATGTTGAAGAGTCAAAAAACCCAATTTAGACTTAACTAATTAAAACATGGCCCCAAAACATGTTTGGTCGACCTCAATAAACTTCAAATCAAAATACAAGAACAGTTAACATGAATTACCAGCTTCTGCCGGCACGGCACATAAAGGGTGTTCATCAAGCTGTAAATCTAGAACTTTATCAACATCCAGAGTCTGGTGTGGGTGGCGGTCAGTACAAGAGTTCAAAGTGGCGGCTTGCTGACGTGGGGTTTACAATACACACAGCAAACAAGATATATTGACCGAATGCTGGATTAATGTTGGGCCAGCGTCGTAGACGCTGGACCAACATTGATTCAGCATTCGGTGGATGTTTCGTGTTTGTTGGCTAAAGCCAGAGCGGATACCACATGCGGCCAGCACGGCTTCCGCCATTTTACTTGCTAACCAGCCATCTGCCAAACCAGATCAAACCCCGCTGCAAACCTGGTGCACGGGGCAGCTATCAAAATACACCGGTTTAACGCAGGCACAACGTCTGCAGATGTTGGGCCATCGTTAAACCGCCGTATTATGTTAACTGGGTACATTCCCGTCATATACGCGGCGCTGTAGATCGGAAAGCAAGCTTTCCACGTATTTATAGAGAATGGGGGAATTAGTTATCCGGCTATTGGAGGGATTTCATGGTGAACATGTTAAATGCAGAATGAAGAACCATGCCTGTTCAAAACAGCGTATAACCTTCAGTAAGATAACTTCCATTCATCATGTTCATGTCGAATTCGACCGGATATTGGGCCGAAAAGAAATCCATTCAATTTTTAATGATAATTCTGTTGTGAGCAAAAAGTTACTTTTGTTAATTTTATGAATATTTGGGAATGTTTCTTACTTAAAAACTCTTTTTTTTTAACGATGAAAACATTTAAGTAACAATTCACCAAGTAGGTAATTAACACACACACGTAGCCCCTATGATGGTTTATCATTGAGCCGGCGTTGTAAACGTTGGCCCGATACAAAAATACAACATAAGATCAACGTCTCGTGTTTGCTGGGTTGTCTACCTCTATGTACAACACCCATCTGTCACAATATATACTCAAATTTTAATCCAAAGAGAAAGGTTACAATAAAAAATACAATGTTGTTCTACGAAAAAACGCCCGTACAGATCGGATATAAAACAGACACAAAGTATAGACGTATGTGTTGTACAATCATGTAACGACAATACACAGTATCAACTATGTTTCTATTTGGCGTCTATAGTTCCCGCCCACCATTAGGGCCACCCCTCCCACCAGAGGTCACCTAGTATCGCGTCTGGCTCTGTGATGTTGCCTTCTACACGGTACATCTGACGTTGTACACCTGTGACCGACAGGCCCTTTAGGCTGGTCATGACCATTAATATTCATGTCCCATCAGAACACAGGTATAACGGAAGGCTCTCGTACCAGACGCGTTGACCCTATGTTGATTAAATGTTGGGCCAGCGTCTACGACATTAAATCAGCATTGGGTCAATGTCCGTGCTTGCTGGATAAGTCTGCAACTAAACACCCTTTAAACACACAACCCGTGCCCCGACTGTGGCATGAACTTTGCCCTATCACTGCGAGTCAAATTTACACCATTTATTAAACCATCGCGTGTGATTTATTAAATGTCAACTCAGGGCAAGATTGGTAGCAACTTACATTCATTGTTAAAAAACAAGTTCCATTTAACAATATATATATATATATATATATATATATATATATATATGTGTACATCTTCATGGCCAGAGCCGTCGGGCTGAGGTTGTACTAACAATGGACAAGTGAAATGTTTCTTGTATTGGGTAATGACTGCGTTATGTTTAACTTGATAGTGGGCTCTGATAGACTCGTCTACGCAGGGCTGTGATGCTCTGCACAAAATACTGTTTAAATCAGATGGAATGATCGGGAACTTTATTGGATATGTATGCTAACCTTTTTCTTGTCGTGAATCAATTTTGAATTGATTAAAATGGATTGAACACTGTTGAAGAGTGAACACTGCAATACACCGCAATGAAGTCGTCTCATCTACCAGTTGAAGGATTTAACCCTTTCAATCCTGGGTTGTCATCTTCATCCACTACAAGCCGCGAATTGCTGCCGCAATTCTCGACTTGTAGTGAATGAATATGATTTAAAGTGCGTGGAAAATTAAAGAAAATTTCCATGTATTGGTGAACCAGATTCATGGATATTTTCATTCTAAAACCCCTAGTTGTTGGGAAATTAGTCTATTTTCAGGGATGTAAAATGATGCTTCAATGCATCGTGAGGGCTTAGAGGGTTAAATGAGAATAATCATTAATCCTTAAAGCGCTAATTTAAACAATTTAAATTGTCAACTGGGTGAAAATTACTTATTCGTTTACTTATTTGTTTAATTCGAGACAAAAAAATCGCAAAACTTCATGTCTACACGCACATCTCGTTGCAAATAACAGTGATTTAAATGGCTAATCGTTCTTAGCGGGTTAAGAGGTAAGAATTTATCATTATAAATATGTCATCGAAACAACGGGGAAATCATCGGGTGCTATTCTAAAAAGAAGACACGTCCTGGCACTTTTTCTAAGATAGGAACAGCATCACTCTCTCTTTAGCTATACAAGCTCCACCAACATCCGATTATGTGTAGGCACTAAGTGCAGAACACACAAAAAATATTTCTCATAACACAAACTATCCGATAACTAGTGCTTACAGAGTAGATTTGTCGTTAGAAAAAGTGGCTCTTTGTACAGTTTTTTGTGGTTAACCAGAGAGTTATTGGATACAAGAACATAGATCTTGGAGTTCATAGCGTACCAGCAAACACAAAACATTTGTATTATATTTGTACAATGTTGGACCAACGTCGAAGACGTTGGTCCGACGTTGTATAAATGTTATACAAATGTTTTGTGTTTGCTGTAGCCAGCTGACAGGAGACTTTGGGTAAACACTGGCGAATGCGGGGTGAACGTTCTGGATTTGACCTATAGATTAGACTTTAGTGTAGGCCTATGTACACATAGTCTGATACTGGCTCAATGATGATCCAGCGTGTGGTGTTTAAAGAATCTATGTATATGCACACTATGCCAGCAAACACGATTCATTGAGCAAATGTAGACTTAATGTTGGCCCAGCGTCGCAGACGGTGGGCGGCATTAAGCCAGCATCGGCTCATTGGATCGTGTTTGATGGGACCTGACCTAGATACATACCTCAATCATGGTGGCAAATGCGACACGCTCACAAAAACGTCCCCTTGGATATGAAAGGGTGTATCTGCCACTTTACAAAGTGGCAGATACACCCTCTCATATCCGGGGGGAAGAAATGTTAGGCCACCTTATCGTGTTTGCCGAGATTACACCCCTTTAGATTAACTTGCTAAAATACAATACAAGTAATAAAATTGGTGATAGAATGTAAGTAGTAGTAGGCCTACAACATTATCAGTAGTACGCAAATTAGAGGAGTTACAAAATAATACACCTTGTGATCGTAATAACCTCGTGAACTTGCCCACCTCACCGCAGGAGCGAAGTAAAAAAATATTAAATTATAACATTGTCGTTAAGTGGGTAGACAAGCAAAATAGCAAATCAACGTGAACCTACCCACTTTTAAAATCTCGTTATTAAAAAACCTCAACGTTCTTTTAAATGTACATGTATATATCCCTATTTGAAATTTGAACAAAAACTTCTTACATTGAACAGAACATAATCTAATTAATGTTCACTTTAGAATATGCCATCTATTAAGCCAGTGTGCACTAACTCAACTGGTATGATTGACATATACCAGCAGTTGACCCAGTTTGTTTGTGTTCTTTTTGGTGCAGGATAATTCGTACGAGGTATCGCATGTAACATTACATATCTACATGTATACAAAACAGGCACTTACCATGTCTGGCACATTTCCTTGTCCTGGCAGAGGTAGACAGCGAGACGCGTGCCCATAGCAGGAACAGCTTCCACGAACCACCATGTCAAACATCGAGTAGTAATACTTTTCTTTCACGGCAGTTCGACTGTCCAATTTGTCGTCACCTGTGGAAATGCGAAATAAATTTACCAGAGATTATTGTGGTGCATGGTCTTATTATATATACGATAAAACAAAAAGGTTCTCCAGTGTGGGAAGTTTTCGCCGCTTTTAAATTAGAAAGTTTATAAACATGATAGTAGTAGTAGTAAATCATTGCTTCACGTCACTTTTCGGCACAAAAGGTCTTTTAAGTGACATTATAATACGATAAAAACGTTGTAGTCAATTGATGAGATGAATGATGTACAGATGATGTGAGGGTGGGGGTGATAGGGCATGGTGGGTTATTGAGAGCGTTTTCCTTCGCTCGCCCGATAAGGGGTTCTGGGCATGTCTAGGGGATATACCCCCAGACATGCCCAGACGGCCGGAGACTTGAGTTTCGCTGTACAATTTAATGATGAAACTCTGTGGCATTTTGCGCAGCTCCGCTATCCTCGGGTCGGATAGTCCCCAGAGTAACAATAGGAAGGATCACTCCCTCTGGGTAACTCCATTCATCCCACGTAAGAGACCTAATGTCAAACACGCTATTGCCGGTTATTTAAGGCTACCACGGCCTACATCAGCGCCAGCACTGATGCGGGTGCTGCATTGGCTCCGCTGTTGAGCGGAGGAACCAGGGTACGCCACTGGCAATCCGCCCGAAGATTATAGCCAGATACGAGGAGGCTGCAGCTGCCCTTGGATGATTGCTGTAGACCAGTGCTTCCGTACAATGCCGTACACAGCATCCAACAGACGAAACAGATCCCTAATGACCCTCCCGGGATGGGGGCGAAAAGTACTACTACTAGCAATCATCCCAGTACCCCTATAAACATGATAAAGTGTCACTGTAGAAAGTACTAGTAGTAATTTTTTTACCGGAGAGTTCGTTATAATTTAAAAGCCTGTAGCATCGCAATCTTTATTAACCACTTTAACATGTTTAACACGTTCTCACATGATTGCTCAAATAAACCAGATTGTATTCTGCTTATGCTTGTGCTAACTATTATAGTTTATACAAATGAGGTATGCTAATTGAATGTTATTAAAAGCAGGCATAGGGGATATTTACCTTTTTATATTGTTGAACATGATAAATGTTGGAGAGGCAAGAAATAATTCACGGAATTCGCGAAAGAAAGTAATTATAACATATTACAACAAAATATTAAATGTAATTACTTAAAAAAAATGTAATATTTAAACAGGACAATTTGTGGAGCAAATCTCCATTTCGTTCAGCATTTTGGTCACGAGATCAAATAAAAGCGGCAAATCTGATAATATCAATCGCCGGGAAGTCTCAGTGTGGGTTGTTGGCTAAAAGCCATTTGTCTACATGGGGTACATAAAACAGTTGATGCAAACCTTATTGTAGTTATAGCTGGCCATAAACGCGTCTGTAATAAATCGATGTGAGACGTCAAGAGCAGGGTGTATCTGCGATGGTGACTATTGTGTAAGTGTAACGAAAAAGGACCATCTTGACAGACGTATTGGTGTAATATTTGTTTTGGCATTTCCATTTTTAGGTGTACTATTCAAAGAAGTATATATTTTTTTAATATCCTTAACCCACGGTTATTTGCCGGTGCTCAGTGCCTATCATGACTAAGCTGTTGTTCAAAACACACTTTTTACTTCTTATTTACAGTTGTTATTTCAGCCCGGCAAACATGGGGCATTCACCCAATGCTGTTTCAATGTTGGGGCAGCGTCGACGACGTTGGGCCAACATTGAAACAGCCTCGGGTGAATGTCCCATGTTGGGTCGACTACGTATTAACTAAAATAGTCGCGAAGATCACAGAGGATAATATAATAATACATGACTTCATGGTGACAGCTCTATACAATCAGCTTACATTTCGTGACAACTAAATAAGCAATTTCTCATAGCAATGTAGCTTTAGATCCTGTAATAACACACTTCAAAAGGATTTTACAAATACATATATTTTCTAGGCATAAAATAGAACAAAGTAGAGGGGTGGCACGCCCTAAAGCGCACAAAACATATGGAAGTAATCTATCATATCCGCCCAACCATTCAGGAGAGGAAAGAGTACGTTCAATCTTGGGATTGGCATCTGTCAGACGTAATGGTCCTGTATAACTTTCATCTGTAAATTATTCAACTACTGCAAACTGTCAGTCAGTGTGAATGAAGAACGGGGCCAATTTTGTGCAGATAGAGGCTAAATTGAGCCAGTAGAACTTCCTGAAGATAGCGAGATGAATCAAATGACGCTGCACTCCAGACACAGGATTTGAAATTTGAATCCCCACGGTCTGAGGCCCAAACCACCCCAAGGTCACAGAGGCTCCCACAATACTGACTGTTTACGATTGAACGGAGAAAAAACAGTTTGCTTCTTTGAAGCCCGAATACCAGAGTGAGAGAGGAACCGACAAGCTTCGGCGTGACAAAATGAAGCGTAACCACCACACCACGACCCGCGTACCAGACAGTACATGTATGTCAGGCCTGTGTAGAGCGTAGGAGAACTCGTCCGTTTGGGTATGAAAGGGTGTTACTACTTTGTCAAGTGGCAGATAGATACACACTTTCATATATCCAAGGGGGCGAATTATGTCACTTTATTCCCAGGAATTCTATTGTTATAATTTAATTGTGGCCCACTGACTGTGTAATGACAAATGTAATTAATCTGTTAATGATTGTCGTAATATGTAGTTTCTTGATTGTCTACATTAGAATTGTTACCTGCTTACTGAATTTACAACTAAGCAGATACAAGTAAGCAGTTTTCGATTTGCAAAGCAGTATTCATATTATGCAATGCCTAATATGGATACTGCTTTGCAAATCGAAAACTGCTTACTTGTATCTATGTATGCCCATACATAGACGTTAGTAACATAGCAGCAAAATATGGTGGTGAATTACTGGTTAGAGCATAAACAAAAAAGATGACAAACCTAATGTGTGAAGTTTGGTGAAGTTAATTCTAAGGTTTGTCATTTTCAGTAGGTCCTGAACTTCTTCACTGTATGGATCATGTACTTGAACAAATGGAGGTAAAGCACGCAGAATCACCTGTTGATAACAACAAAACAAAACTCAAATGATACATCACGTAATCTGTATAATTTAAACATACATTAGCTTTTTGAATAAAACAATACGTTCAATCTATTGAATTAACAAGGTTGGTTAGCATGATTAATTAGTACATGTAGTTATTAAATTCTGTATATTTGCAACTTAGAAACCATTAACAGATTAAGGCTGAAACTTCCATTAATTAGATTCTGGCGGATAGGATTAACTTGGCAATATTAAAATTGACAATACATCAGTACATATATATTTGATATAAAATAAGACTGCGATTTATTCTACATCTATGTTTTTTGGAAATAAACTAGTAGGTATCTGCCAAAAAACTTGAGATGTGTAGCATCAACATCATAAACTTCAGCCATCACGAAAAAAAATCCAATGTAAGACCAAGTTATATATCATGTATATCATGTATATTAAAAACCCTTACATTAAAAACTCTTATTTCTCGACGTACAAATTTTGCTCATTTGATACGAAATTATTCTTAACGTCACGTTAGAAAGAAACACTCGCTATACTTTAGTTCTACTTCAACATGTTCACGATACAGTGTTACTGTTTATCGTCAAGATATCTAAATAACTCTGGAAATGCCGCTGTTAGCGTTTAAAACCTATCAATCACTAATGATGATTGCGCTGTGCTAGCTGTCTCGTTACGGAATGGTACCAACTTCCTGTGGACGATAGATTAAGTCTCATCTGGATTAGGAGAGTATTATGTATAGTCATACAACCCAGGTGGTGCTAACAGCAATTATAATAATGAAAAATGACGGGAATACATGTGTGAAATGTTCTCCTCTTCATGAAAAGATGATTTTTTGGTCACAGTTGTTTTAACTATAAAAAAGATATAAGTAGTCCATTGGTTGAGGTGAACGTTATATTTAATATCTCACTAAACCAAGCCTGTAAATAAAATGCTTAGACGAAGTATGGATCAAGGAGCGCGAATTTATAAATCACATGCAAACATGTGTTCATAAAAACATAATAATTCAGTTTAATTGTGTTGCTATGTACACTACAGTTGAAGAAGCAATAATCATGATAATAGTCTTTATCACAATAAATTATAAAAATTTCGCGAAAAAATAATAATTTACATTGATCTACAGTGTATGTCGTCTCACTCATACTAATAATCATTAGAATAGTTTTATTGTGAAAATAAACTGAAACTATATTTTAATGTGAAGAATGTATTTGAAGAACTGTCATTTGTACGTAGTACTAGCTCATCACTTTGACTGATAAATGTCATTGTAACGTGTTTTTAGGTGTATGATAAACATGATAGTAGTAGGTTACCATGGTTACTGTGCATATCGACGATTCACATTTCACAAAATTTCTGTTTCTGAGACGTTTCAATCGTCAGCGGCAGATATGCTGTCAATGGTGGTGATTGTCATCATCTACACATCACCCAGCTAACACGAGACGTTAACTCAATGTGGTTTCAATGATCCCAGCATCTCGTGTCAGCTGGGATCGCTGTTTAACACGGCTCACATGCATGTAGTACTTAGTAATACCAGCAGTATCATGTGTATAGACTTTCTTAATATCCATGGTGACAAAGTTGATTGTATCCAGATGATGCGGTTTCTACATGGTAACACTTCCGATCCCTCATACATAGCAGGTGACGCGCCCAATATAAAGTCACCTCAGAGGAAATTGAATCAGACCACACACGCTGAAGAAACTCCTACCAAAACCACAACATACACAGAGGGGCATCTCTCACTAATTCAGTCATTACGTGACATACATCTTGGTTTAATTTATCAAACGTATTCATATCCCTTCCAATTGTATCAAATGACTGTACATGACATATTTTTTTATTTGCGTAAATTCAAAATGGCCGTAGAATCTGATTTTATTTTTGACTAATTTGGGTACACTGAATACGTTGGAATGATTATTTTTACGTTTCAAGGTCATCCATAGTACATTCTATATTCTAATGATATGGCCGATCATAACAATATAATATTTGGGCTATGCCCAAATATACTGAGTTTTGTCTGGTTCTTTAAACTTATTATTTTGTGCAGGTTTTGTCAGACGCTTTGTGGCTATTTCTCCCTGAGTTTTTATCCAATCAACATATTCCCAGAGTAGTCAGGAATTCTGCTATGACTTTTCTAAGTCATCCAGCATGTTCTTCTGGATGCTGCTCTTCAACTGTTCAATGCAAAATGCAGTATCTGCTCACTTGTCGCAGACAGCACTTGGCCCAGTATTGAATCAATATTGTGTATTTGGAATGGACAGTTGTAACCTTTTAAATACTACAATCAAATGTAATTCTATTCAAACACAAAACGTTAAATCAATGTTGTTTTAATGTTGGGCTAGCGTCGGGGATAGTGGTACAACATTAAGTCAACAGAGAGACAAGTCAGTGTGTGCACTAGGCACTCTGAATGCGATTCCATTTGACAAACAAATATATATCTATTTGAAAGTGCAAAAGCTCAGTGGGGATTTTAGAAATTTGAAGTCTGAAGTCCGAAGTCTGAAGTCTAAAATTCCAGTTCAGAATGGCTGCCAAAAAACTCATACGCGAAATTCCAATCAATCTATCATAATAAAAATAACCCAACAAAATTCAAAATGGCCGCCCCAAAAACTCATAAAACCTAGCCCAAATATTATTATTACTTGAAAAGTCACAATTCCCCTCTAGTTATATGATTATAATTATGTTAGGCTTACTATTGGAGCTTATGATATCTCTACAATCATACATTCTAACTCTCTACTATATGTAGAGCCAAACTATTTTTTAACCTTTTTAGCGCGGGCAGTGGGCCCATAAGTTAGCATAGATATTCAAATGAATCAGAAAGAACTAAATAAGACATTTATGATGATTTCAAAGTGGAAAAATACCTTTGTTCTTGGATGTTTTATATATAAATATTTGAGATTGTATCTGCATGATGTAGGCTCATATTTGTTTAATTTGGAAGCAAACGTTTGAAAATCTTGATGTTCAAACTCTAATTTCTCAATGCCAGTGATTTAACCTGCTAATAAAACAGATTAGAAAAGAGCAGACCATGTAGACGGGATAACCATGATAACCCTAAGATTCCACATAAATCTATGATAGAAAACATATTTTAGCCTACTACTTATTATCAAGTAGCAGTTAATATGTTCTTTGTTGCATTATCTGCATGAACAATAACGGTTATTAGCATTAATTATTCCTAATTTAGCTGTACGCTCGCCCATTGTCACCGTCTCATGAATGATGATAATAACGTTACGCAGCAGGGAAATTCCTAGCATACCCAATACATAAATGTCGGCATAATTCACAAAAAAATGATATACAACGCCAATAGGTCAACACGGAGCCACATTTCACCTCCAGTTACTGTAAATACATTGATTTCAGTGGCTAAAATAAACGTATTATATATGGGGAAACCCTTGGGCCGTATTCATGAAACTAGTGTAGCTTAAAACAATGGTTTAACCTGCTGTTTTGTATCTAGTTTAACTGTTTAAACCATTGTTTTAAGCTATACTAGTTTCATGCATAGGACCAAAGAGTTTATATGGATGGGAAACCGGTATTTACCGTAATAATCGGTCGTACAACATTATGCCAACATAAGGTGGAAGGCCATATGACAAGTCAGTTGATTTCGAATAAAAAACATACCTTGGTAATATTATCTGTGACAGAATGAGAAAGCGTACATTGCACTTGTTTCAGCATTACAGCACAGGAAATAGAAAATATTGAACCAATATTAGTTAAACTCATTGCCAGCGTCGCAAACGCTGAACCACATTAACCCTTATCCTGCTAAGTTCCATTAACCCTTTAACTGCTAAGTTACATTACCCCTTATCCTGCTACTCATATTTGCTTAATTTGCGAACCAAACATTTACAAATATTGATGTTTAAACGCCCTTTTCATTCCCAATATTAGTGATTCTATAAAAGTATTGACTAATAAAACAGGTTTAAAACGACAATAGTCGTGATCAGCAGGCAAAGGGTTAGGGAAACAATATGGGCCATTGTATGCCTATAGTTTTTGCTGTAAAGTGACACGCTTAGCGGCTACTATTTACGCTGAGAACGCTGGGGATCAGCACGACTTAGTGGCGATTTTTTTGCGTACATAGCCTCTACTTTTGTGTACCCAGCGTACAATCAACAGTTTTAGAGATCTGGAACACAACAAACACAGCGGTGTGAACAATTTAGGCAGACGCCTTCCTAGCCCAGCAAACACGAGACGCTGACCCAATGCTGGGTGAATGTTGGGACAGCGTCGAAGACGGTGGGCCGGCATTAACCCAACATTGGGTCAGCATCTCTCGTTTGCTGGGTTGTACAGTACTGCAGATGACCTACAACGACCAGGGAGCGTTCAACAATTAGTGCCTCACTAACATTGGACGAGCGTTGAAAAAAAACTGTATTCATACCAATATCATGGATATACCGATACATAAGCTTACAACTATCGAAAAAGTTTGTTGAACGCCGGCCCACCATCTCAGACGTAATAGTTTAAAATTTATCAGATTTATCAGGCTTAATATTTAAACAATTTTGCTTGATACAGCAGACTATCATACATTTGCACAGCACTGAAGCAGCGTTAGACCAAAGGTCGATGAGCAACACCCCACGGCAAAGAGACCGTGACCGAGCATGGGAGAATACAGGGGCTGCCAAGCAGCGCTGATCCCATGGTAGATCAATATTGGAACACCGTGTACGATGCCGGCCCAACAATGAACCCACTTTGGATGAAAGCCTTGTGTCTGGTGGGTGACTGGTGCTGAAACTAGATCCAGCTATGTCTGAGAAAAAGTATTTTCGGGTCATGCAATGCTCAATTTGACAATTTGATAACCGATCAATTTCAGTTAGTGAATCCGTTTATAAGCACGCAGATAGTGCCACCCCGATACACATCCCAGCAAAAAAGGGACGTTGGCCCAACATTAAATCAACATTGTTTCAAGGTCTCGTTTTTGCTGGGGTGGCACACTAGACAATCCGTGTTTAACCCTTGAAGAACTAAGCACGTTATTAATTTGTTTATTGGCAGTTATTGGGAATGAAATTGGTGTTTAAACATCAAGATTTTCAAATGTTTCGGTCTCAAATTGAACAAACATGAGTGATTTTCACCCACTTGAAGTTGTGGGTCGCGGTAGCGAGACACAACTTCAAGTGGGTGAAAATTAAAATTATTCAATTTGGCGCTTTAAGGGTTAAACAACAGAGGATGCATGTAGCCTACCATTACCTACAGATCAGTGTGTGGTAGTCGTATTTATTTTTAGTTCTGACTTCTGTAACCAAGTCTCCCTAAATTATATTAACCCTACATGTATAACCCTACACATGATAGGCCTATATACTGATATAGTATAATAGTATTCCAACATTTCATTTCTCTTTAAAAAAACGTCAG
The DNA here is from genome assembly GCA_964017125.1 of Flabesymbios commensalis. Taxonomy (NCBI): domain Eukaryota; kingdom Metazoa; phylum Annelida; class Polychaeta; order Terebellida; family Flabelligeridae; genus Flabesymbios; species Flabesymbios commensalis. The sequence continues at coordinate 52,800,837 of OZ024911.1, forward strand.
TGATTTCAAATGTAAATAAATAATTACTCGTTTGAAAATTAACCCTCTGGATTTACTGTGTAACTGTTCACCTTGATAGATTAATGTGCATGCTTGCATGAAAATTAAAATGACAGCACCCAGAAGGTTAACTGGTATTACTGCAGACTGAGAGTCTCACTATGGAATGTACATGTGGTTTCCAAAGCTTCCTGAAAGATGTCTTCTATTTCCAATTTTCCAAAAAAAAAAATCTTTCTTTATCACTGCTTATACCCCCTCCCCCTCTAAAGGTGGATCTCACGTGGAATTTCTTGCTGCACTGAAATTGAACAGGTTTGGAGAATCGCTCGTAGCTTAGTTTGTAAAAACTGGCAAATTGTCAGAAACGTTTGCTGTTCATCCCCTGATAGCCAACTTGTACACTAAACAGATGGGCCAGCAGCAACAGCTGTGTGGGCATCCCAGCAAGACACTTACCAAGTGTTGTTTTATTGTTGGCCCACCGTCGAAGACAGTAGGCCAACAATAAAACAACACTGGATAAATATCCCGTGGTAGTCATGGCAGTGAGACAGCAGCAAAATCTGCACATCATGCCAAGTATATGTTCTAAACATAGAATATATAGTGCAAGAGCCGGGCTATATAGACTAGCGGTTAACCATGTTAACGGGGAATCCACGTCCCTGGCACAGGCCGCATCTTGTTGAAGCTCCTTCTATGTCTACTTAGAACTCTGTACCCCCAAACACAGGAGATGTTCATTCTATTCTGGGTGGATGAATCATGATAATGTTTGGACGGCGTCGCAAACGGTAGTCCAACATAAAATCAAAAAAATAGAAACAATGCCTTGTGCGCTTTGTGGAACCAATGACATACATTTCGTCGCCTCGGAGCTAAAGGATCCTATCTGCCACTCTGACGAGTGTCAGATAGGATCCTTTAGCTCCGAGGCGACGATTTATAACTACGTATTTAACTATATACAAATTTACAAGAATAGTTATACTGTTCCTCATATTTTTTGACATAATTAATAATCTCTATAGTACACATCTTGGGAATAACCTCTCCTATGAAGGCCACGTTGATGTGTTGGATTGCAAGACGAAAACATACGTAGACGTGATCAGGTGATATTACAGGAAAGGTATAAACTATTTGTAATGCTGAAATAAAACACCCTTATCAACGTTTAAATTAAGATTCTTCAAAGTAGTTTACAAATACACTTACAGTACACACATGATACACTTACCAGTGCTTAGCATGCTTACACCTAATTTAAATGAAAACAAGCTACAGAATAAAGCGCACAATTCACTGCAGATGAATCATTTCAATGCAATAAAATGACATATTAATCGGGTGGTGAAAGTCTGCGACGGTGTACCAACATTAACCCAACGTCTGATCCATGTCTCATGTTTACAGGGACCGCCGTTGTAGGACACGAGTACCACACCCCGTCTTCACCGTGCTGGCCGGTGCTTTGGTCTGTGCCAGCGGGTTGCTATCAGTTCCCAACAGCCAGCAGACGTCTTCATCAGTTTACGTTCAAATTAGTTCAACCAGAAAACATGCATAAGCTCGCTAGAATCTGCACAACCTGATAACTGGAGCAAATGTTTAGCGCATAAGCGCATGTCACAAATAACAGTAGGGACACGCCGATTTATTAAATTAATTAGGCGTATGTCCCAATTTGATCTGGATCGCGAAAGTAAATCATGTAAATTTTTTTAACAGTACATAATGTGTATTTATGATATAAGTCGATTTAAATATATATCCAGAGTTCGGCCCACTCTGATACGCCGCCCACCACAACAGTTGGACAAAACATGGAAAACTGGGTATTTTGAGTACAAAAACATGGCTGTACCATAGACCTCTAACACATTCTCTGGCTGTAGTAAAAAATTGGCGTTTTTGATGCAACGACCGCCCACCACTGTCCAATGTCTGGACAGGACCCTGATATCTAAATATAATAATTAATATTGATAACCTGTTAGCATGTATGTAGGCCTACATTAGCCGAACATTGTCTTTAAATGGAGTTCTGTTAAACACCGAAGCAAAACGTATTTGTTTAAACATGTTAAACAAGCTTATAATTAATTTAACCCACCCCACAAATCATGAACATATCAATGCATGTAAACAAGTAAAGTAGACGAGCAGACCTAACGGCTGAGAGAGCGCTATACAAGAATTGTATAAGTCAGATTATTAGCTAGTTAAAAGATATCTGATGAGCCACATACTGTGAACGTGGGTCTCTTATTTAATGTTTAGTCTGCCCAGTGAAGGTTACCATGATTAACTTTACCAATTTCCTGGTACCAAAATTCACCCATTTACATGACTTGAGGACTAAGAGGGTCGTTTCTAAACTGATCTCTCCGCTTGCTAATCGAATTTGTAAAAGGGTTTATTCCTTAAAATGTTGAATACAACAATAATTATAAATAGTGAAAATTACAGCAGCTACAGTACACAAGGATCAGATGATAGTGTCAGATGAATTACTGGGGTATGTGGGCACGAGAAAATTAATGATGCGGAATTTGCGCAGACCTCCAGCGCGCGCGGTATCAGCCACAATCTCTCCTGGTGCTTGCCCTCGGGGTGGCTATACACGATACACTGACCCAATGTTGGTTCAATGTTGGGCCGGCGTCGCAGACGCTGGCCCAACATTGAACCAACATTGGGTCGGTGTATCGTGCTGACTGCCTACCAACAGAGTTCTGTCAGACACCCAGAGAGATCTTCCATCAAAAGGCAATACCAGGGGCCCAGCAGACACAGGACGTGGAACTAATGTTGTTTTAATGCTGGCCCACCGTTGTAGACGGTGGGCCAACGATGGGCCAGCGAACTCGATACACACGAGGTGTTGTTCCATCGTTGGCTGAAAAGTCCGTAACGTTGGACTCGAGTTGAGCCAACGCATGTCCCTTGTACACACGATTGTCTTTTCAGAAATGAACATGCATCCATGTCTGGAGCTAAGATAACAGATCCATATTCATGAACTTCCTGATCAGAGGATTGTAAAGTATCTAGGTCTACCTACAAAGTGCATTGTAGACTAAGAGTCCGCCAAAATGGATGTCCTTCTAGAAAATAATAGACACTCGTGCTAAAATCCGCACGATGCCATCGCTTAGCCCGGTGACGTACGTCAATAATCGGGCGACCCCAACGATTTAGATAAAGAGATTAAAGGTCCGTTTATCTTTCAAAATTTACTACTCATTTTGTATCATCCATAATCATGCTAATCATGATAATTATCAGATTATACTGATTGGACTAAATATGACCAGTGCCACACCACACCTTAAATCGTGCCAACATGGTTAACCTCGGATGCGAGAACACGATGATGGATGAGAATAATGCCTTGAACATGTTAAACTGTTAAACGTCTTGTCATTTCCCATAAAATGTAATGATCATTTAGAAGATCTGGTAAGATCAAGATATAAATATGCTGCACGAGCCCCTGGAAACGTAGAATAAATAATTACATATCATGAGAAATAAAGGTGTTCTAAAATCGCGAAATTTTGATGAATGATAAATCGGTCCTCACAGTACTTCGGAATAGTTCTGCTCCACGTGTCTGGTGCCTGCAGAGAGGTCGCGTAGGCCTTACTACCACCCAGCGGCAAGCGATGGGTTTTCAAGAGAGCAATCTACCATGCAAACATGAAACATTGACCCAATTCTGGATCAATGTTGGGCCAGCGTCGTAGACGTTGGACCAATATTGACCCAGCGTTGGATCAATGTATCGTGTTTGATAGGATATATCATGTATAGCTCTACATGTAGTTTGTACACGATTCCAGGACTCGCTGAACCCTGGCAAGTCGTACATACTATCATTATTGACTATATTTCTTAGTCGGATTCGAAGACACTGGCCTGTATCATCTGTATAAGTTCATCATGTTCATAATTTCAATCGTGTTTTAAATCTGTATTCTCACGGTATCTCTTTCATTTATTACCTAAATTATCATGATTATTGACATTTATACATAAAAAAAAGTAACTTGAGGTATACACCTTCTCATTTCTATATTAGCTGTAACCATTGTATTTGTGATCTTGCGTTGAAGTAGCAATCGCTGTGTTGAGTGAATAAAAAAAAGCTATTAGTCTTTGCCAACACACATGCTGACTTACATGATATGTAATAGTTCCCAATGTGATAATGTAGCTTACACATCCTGATTAACACGAATAAGGAGTGGAAAAAATACATTATCTTAATCTATGCAATAATTCCTAAGGTAAATCAGGAACCAACAGTTACAGATTAATGCAGTATAGCCATTCGTTCGGAAAAGCATACTATGTGAAAAATACTCGCTTAAAAATTATGACATTTTATAAATATACCTACCAAATTTGTAAAAGTGAGTAAACGTGCATTTCAAACTCGCAATGATCTACAGAAAGTATAACTTACTTCACCACCGGTGGAAGGAGCGACATTGGAGTAGCGAGATTCACATATGACGTCAGTTATTCTCCTAACAGGTCCTCTTCTAATACCAGGGAAGGACTCGGCACAATCGTGGGCGAAGTATCTATAGATCTGCCAGGTTTTTCCAAAATCATGAGATCGCTCGATAAACATAGCCGCGGGACGGAAGGTTTTGAATTTCATAACCAAATGAGTGAAGTGGAACTCGGCTTCCAAATCCAGTCGAATTTGCACATTCTCCTGGCCGTTCTCAGCCTGCCACCACCTCTTCTTCCAGTCTCTACTTCCTGGAGATGACACGATGTTTTCTATTCGGTGACTCATGTTATACAATAAGTTGTTGTCCTGGTAGGGTTGGCGAGAATCACAAACAAAACACTTTTTGGGATCCTCCAAATGGCTGACAATACAGTATCGTTGCTTTCTTCTGACACCACAGGTAGAGCTAGCTTTTAGTCTGTCCTGTCTACCTATGAGTAAATCTCCTGTGGCTGGGTAGCAAGCTCTTGTCTGATCACATGATGGCGACTGTCCAGATGCAGCTAAAACAAAAACAATAAATTAAATATTGCCATCGTTACAGTATAACTATTAAATTATTCCAACGTTAACAGTAAACAGCCATTTTGTACAAAAAAACCCCGTCGACTTTAGTGTCAAACACTGTCAAAACCAAGAAAAAATGTGAAGACGTGAAAAATATTGTTTATAAGCAAAATTACTATTAATTTATATTTTAAATTTTAACATGTTCAACGGCCTTGTAAAAATACGCAGTGTCACATGTGATCTAACCATGATAACCTGATAGCGTTTGATAGTTATTCTTGAAGCTATCTTTTAAAATGTTGTTTTTTCCCGTTACATAATCATGATAATATATAGCTTAGATATGAAAAGCCTATAGCACCTGACAAGCCTTACAGAAAGCTGGTATAATGTGCCCAGCAAAACAAAGAGTTGAACCAATGTTGATTTTATGTTGGCCCATCGTCTCCGACATTACATCAACATTGGCTCAGCGTCGCCTGTTTCCGGGGAAGCGGTCATAAGGGACTCGCGGGGTGTAGTTTTCTTTTCGACAATATAACCTGATGGCGAGCTTCTTAAATCATATACTATGTGTGTCACTGTCATGATTATGTTTGCATAATGATAACAGCCGAAAAGTATTTATCATAGAGCTACGTCGTTTCGTAAATATAAATTATTAAATACATGTTGCCAGGATACGATTTATCATACGGTGTACCCTTACAGCGTAGGAACATATGAGCGTTATTACTAGGTAATGGTTTTCCAGTAAATGTAGGCCTACAACTAAAGAAATTCAGTAAATGACCTACAAGTTATACACCATTTGGAAGGCGTGATACTTGTCTGTTTAGATCAGTCAATTCACCCGGATTTTATTCTCACACAACTATCTATCGGACAACGGAAAGGTTAAAGTTTACTATTGTGCTGTGCTGCCGTGCAAAGACAAAATGTAGTGTCTGATTACTTCACAAGTAAAGCAGATACTACCTTTTGGCTTTGTAGAGCAGTGTACATGGTGTAGTGTGCTAGGCATTGGAAATAGTGAGAGACCTCCAATCATTGCTGCCTTCCCAGATAACACGACACGTTAAACCAACGCCGATTTAATGTTGGCCCGCCGTCTCCGACGGCGGCCCAACATTACATCGGCATTGGTTTAACGTGTCGTGTTTGCTGGGTCCCAGATAACGCCGATAAGCCCTGACCCACATTACAAGTGTATCTTCCCTCACTCACAGGATGCCAGACATGCTGCTGAGATAGCACAGCAATCTACTACTCGCCCATGTCTTACACATGCCAATTATCCACGTGGCCTAAGCCATATTCCATACCACTGCATAGGCCTTATTTATGTGTAAGTACAAGTTTTACAGACGTATTTTATTATAATTATATTAAAGCGGCTACGTGGGATGAGTATTTTCAATTTTGTCAATTTTGAAAAAAATAATTTATATGAAGCTATATAGCTTACTAATCTTGAATAAAATACAAAAATATTTGGAAAAAACGATGTTGAAGCACTGAGAAAGACAAAACTAGTTATATTTCCAAGACGTATACCGTCATGTAAACAAGCTTGTTTACATCATACAAACCATTAGATCACAAATACTGACCATCTCAGACGGCATGATCAAAGTAACCGCATAGTTACATCAATCGCTGCCGCCCTTAATTGGTCTGGGAACGCGTTGATGAGGGTGGGGGGGGGGGTCCCCACAGCACCAATTGGCTGCTCAACGCTGAGCCGACGACATCAACATGTGGCCCTATGCTGTAGAAACATTCAAACGTCCTTTAGCAGGTGTTTATGAATAACAAAAGTTTGTTAAGGTTTTCCCCGGATTAATAGAAATGTTGATTAAAAATAACTGACCAATGTATGTATGACAAGTAGACCGTATAAATTGTGTTGTAATAATTTGATTTATTATGTATCTATTAAATATTGATTTACTTCTGATCTTGGCATTCATAGTACGACTTAATATGGTGAACGATGCACTAAATTCTCATATTATTAATTATTTTACTCTCAAGCATAAAGTAACGTTAAAGCGTCGCCACATACTGTACAACGAAAAACTGTTAAAGTCTGTAATAAAACTGGAAACTACAGAAAACATGAAGCAGGGCTCATTGCAATGTGCCTTGGATATATCAGCAGGAGATACTCACTACTGACATACAGTACACCTACCTAGAAACACTGACACAACTGAACCAATGCTGGTTTAATGTTGGGTCAACGTCGAAGACAGCGACCCGATGTTATTGTGTTGGGTGTTGGATGTTGGGTGAGGCGAATTTTTCTCCCACTGCAAGACGATGTGAACTGCTACAGACCAGAGACGAATAAATAGACGGGCCGTATCACAGTAAAACGAAAAACATTTGTATGTTATTTGTACAATGTCGGACCAACGTCGAAGACGCTGGGCCGACATTGTGCAAATGTCATACAAATGCTTTTGCGTTTGCTGGGTATACTCCAGCCGCCCATGCCCTGTCAGTAACAGATGCAACCATTTTGTTGCCATGGATACATCAGTAGTACCATGAGTACTGGCACTACTGTTGTAATGTGCAAGTAATAGATTCACCGTACTTTTGTATGTCAGCTGCAGCCAAAGTAACATGTGTGAACTAGATGTTTAAGATTGTATTAAAAAATCTGATGCTTGATGTTGGGAAATCGGGTAGCATTTTTTAAATAATAACGCACGTAATACCGACCTAACTAATTATTACATTTCTATTATATAAAGGGGTAGGGGCCTACTTGGTAGTAAACTATATTTTCTGTACTATATAGGAGTCAAGGTCTGACAATTATACTAGGGGTGGTGGTCTTGCCTGGTGACTATTTTCAACGCGACAATTGTAGAGTTATTAGAAATAATTTGCAGGACACAAATAGGCCTAATCCCTATTCAATAAAACGGATGTATTATAGCATGATTAGCGAGCATCTTTGTACATGTCGTAGAAGGGGGCCATCTTCAATTTCCAGGGGGGGGGGGGGGAGTTTTTTGTTAAAATAAATAATTTCGGGCGGACTCTGCGTGAAATAAATAATTTACTTCAAGAACTGTTCTATATAAACATGTAATAAAATGTGAAAAGTTCAGCGCGCCGCCGAGCCCGGTTGAAATAAATAATTTGCCCGCGACAAAAACTCCACCCCCCCCCCCCTTGGTATTGAATAGTGGCCCCTAAACAATTGGGGAGCACCGCCCTCACCATCGATACTTTATACCCTATATTCAAGTTTCCTCAGATAACTATAGAACTATATGTATATAGGCTATATTATCATGATTATATGAACACACATATATATTATATGAATACAGTAACACATATCTTGAAATACAGTCACTATGGTTTAGAACGTACAAAATAAATAAGTATTCACAGGGATGTTTGGATAGTATGTCATTAAATGATTGATATTGAAAACACCTATAGTATTCCCAGCAAACACGATACATCGACCCAATGTTGGCCCAATGTTGGCCCACCGTCTACGACGCTGACCAAACATTGGACCAACATTGGGTCGATGTATCGTGTTTGCTGGGTTGTGCTATTGGCCTGACATTAAACCAGCAGAGGCACGTATGGAGCCTACCAGTGCTTACAGGGTTCCTCGTTTCAGTTGATAAGCTGTACAACCAAGGATATACCCTTGTTACAGCCCAATACATCGATTGTGTTGACAGTGTCAAAGATTGTACAAAGAGACCGACTCCACCGCCCACACCCCTCTCTGTTATCTCAGCATTTTACGACTGGTTCTACATCAGATTTAGTGGGTCTGGCATAGCACGCAATGTGTGTTATTGGGGTGTTAAGTGTCATAAACACGGTCCCGGGGGCTAGAGGAGGTTCAAGATATAACAAAGCCGGTCAATCACCCGGCCAGTGGTCATGTTATAAACACATACATTACAGTCGCTGTCCTCTTCCAACATCATGAAAATACAGTGTGGACCTCTGCACTATCCGTCCGAGAAGGAAGGTAATACTGTAACCCAGTGTATGTGGCGTTGGACCCATGTTGGCTAAATGTTGGGCTAGAGTCTGCGACGCCCGCCCAACATATGACGTCGTTGAGAAGGAATATTCAGCTAAAAGGGAGTGCGACATTTTTACAGCGGTAGTTTAGACAAAAAGATCAACAATTGAAAAAAACATGTAAAATCTCACAAATCATTCATATGCCACAGTGACACATTTATAACAGAGATGTGTCGCATACTTAAAATGCATAGAATCAATCATCACTCCAGTCAATCATTACTAAAAAAACTCCCCGACCGGGAAGTATGTTATCATAAGAAGTTTCCACGTGACAGGTGACATAATACAATGTAACTGTATGTGTCAAAATTTGGCCATGTTTGCATTGTTTGCAAAACAGGAAATGGTAGTATGGAGTATAGATCTATGCCGCCTATATCAGAATAATCATACTCATGACCTTATCAACTCATGAACTTATCAGAACATATCACTCCCAGCCCCAGCAGTAGGGTATGCAAGAGAGAATGAATTAAAAATACTTATTGTAACAACGTCTCCATAAAATAATGCAGCAAAACTTGATAACATGTTTACGCAAACTGGGCGATTATTTGACAAATTTTAGTCTTTAAAATAGCAACACCACCTCATGAACAAGGAATTGGTGAACAATTTCAAAGAGTCCAACATTAATAATCATTATTGCTAAAATAAATTATCCTAAAACGACGTTTTTTTTGTGCATTTTAGAGGTTTTTAGGCCAAGTGACATAATACACATGATATATAACATGGCAAATATAAAATCGATCGTAAATATATTAAATATTACCATTCTTTGTGACTCCCTGTGAAGGCAAACTACATGTTGTAGAGCATGTATGATACAGGCAAAGATACGAAAAATCAAGATATCCCTCTGGAATTGGTTACAATGTCTCCCATCACAGCAAACACGACACGAGGCTGGCCAAACATTAAACCAGCATTGGCTAAACGTGTCGTGTTTGCTGGGCTATGGCGGCTATGTCTGACTATGTCTGGCGGCTGCTAATGTGCGTTCACAAAAAAAACGGTATAATTTTATGGGGATGTTATGTAACATCATTCATTGCCTGCCGTAAAACGCACTGCACCTGTTGAGCATATCAAAGCCACAGTATTCAAGATGTGTTACTACATGTACTAAAGTTTATTTTCTTTTCGCGAGAAGCAACTCCAGAAAACTTGCAATAATGATGGCGTCTGAGGTTTAAAAAAGTTAAACCCATGACTGGAGCTTTTATCTATTCAATATGTACCATGCCAACATATTTTATCTCCTTGTTGGCAGCATAGGGCCCCAATATTTATTATCAATAAATCTGCGTTGAGGTTATCTTCAAGTGGCACAGAAATAATTCAATATTGTCTTCTTCAATCACTTCAGTTACCTGTACTAAACGAGCCATATTAAATTTATATCCAGCTGCAGTACGTTTAACTTTATGACACATTTTTTTTACTGTTAATTGCTGGCCTGAAATTCTATTCAATTCGAAGCATACACAAGGGTCTTTTGAAATTAAGTTCACATTGAAGAGATTTGTACTGCGTGAACAGGTATTGCTTAACAAATGAAAAGAAGGCCAGAAATGTATTTAATTATTATAAGATTTGTGCAGACTACATACGCCTTGAAAAGAAGATTTCAATGAATTGAAAATAATTCCATTTTACTTAACCTAAGATTTCTTTGTCATGTTTATAGTCACTTTACATTTTTATGTAGAACACTGGTACAAATAATTATGTAGTACACACAGAATTATATTATAACTAATTTTAATCCAAAATACGTCACTGACTGTACAGGTTAATAGCAGTCTAAGGCTATGTATCCCATAAAGTACGAATGTTGGGTTAATGATGGTTCGGCGTGGGACCGGCGTCGGAGACGGCGGGCCGGCATTAACCCGAATTGGGACAGCGTCTCGTGTTTGTTGGGTAGGCCTATACTGGTTAATATAATATACATTCATGGTTTACAGGAGAACTCTCAACAAAGCATTCCCGCTGATCTATATCTAGAACGTCCATGGATTGTGGACATCGGAATTTCCTTCCTGATAACAAGTAAGATGACCTCCAACTCTACAGCAAGCATTTTCAAACTGACCGGAACATTCTGATATAACACCCTTCTCTGAGATAAGAAGCATGGCGTTTCTTGACTTGCAGTGCAAGGGTATGGAGAGTATACAAGTCTGAAGAGTTCTCATACCATGTTTGACCTCAATTATTTTATAACCTTGAAATCGTTAGCTGAAAGTTTCTTTCAAATAATAAATTATTATTAATACATCCAGCTGCAAATCCTGAGAATAAATACCGTGACAAACTTATAAATGTAATTTCATCTTGGTAACAGAATTAGTAGGCATCAGTTACAAATTCACGACTCAATGCTTATTGCTGGCAAATATATTGGGAATATGTAAAATCATTCAAAATATTGACACTTCCTTAAACATAGTAAATAACATATATCGACCAACACTGGCTACGATAAGTTGTGTATGATAGCATGTATTAGGGATACATTTGAAAAAAATAAAAATGAATATTAGGCGATAAGAAATTATTATGCTAAAATCCCCAAGTTTGTATTAAATAATCCAATCTAATTAAGTCTTACATGTAGTGACTCCTATTGTCATGATTGTGCAATACATACCAATTCCACATGTGCCATAATTTATCATAAAATGATACAACCTTTATCATGTTTATTCAAACATTTAAATTAGAAAACTTCTCCATTGGACAACACTGTCAGGGCTGCTAAATAATAACTGTTATCTGTTTATGTGACCTATGATTTTCTTACCAGACCACATAATTTTATACCAGTAGGCATATAGTAGACAGCAAAGCACTATTACATCATGTCATATCACAGAACCAATATAATTGGCCAACCTGACATGTGTCCAGTAGGTTCCATTTAACCAAGAAATATAGAAAGTATTTCTATATTCCTTGATTTAACCGACTAGAACAGTTTTTACCAGGAACGGACGGTCGGACATCAAATAATAATTTCCTGTTAAAAATGCTTACTAAGTGAAGGTCTACTTGCAGCGCTACAGTGTTACATGTAGCTATTTCTAACATGGCACAGCTCATCAACATCAATCACCAACATCAAAGACCTTCTAATACTCAGACAGTGAAATGCCTCTTTGAGCTATAGTTACGTCATATTCAACCCGCTCAGGTAAGGCCATTGTGACAGTAGAAACACCCGTGTCACTAATGTCGCGCGCTCACACCTATGACGCAATATCTGATAACGGCCTGTGTACATTGTCACTGGTAGGCTACTAACTGGCAATGTTTGCATATTTAACTGCTTCTGTTTGTACACTTAATTGGAGAGGGTAGGTATTGGAAATGCCTAACCGGGACAACTGGGTGCCCGGCATGCATGATGAGGTGCCCCAAAAGTCAACATGGGTTACATAAGAGGACATTTTTCACTAAATATTGATAACTATTTTATTTGGTACACTGTTTCAACTGCAGATGCAAAAATAATTTAAAAACAGTGAAATCAATTAATGTACATATTAAAATTACTATACTAAAATCACTATATTAAAAAACTATACTTTTCTGACAGTCTGGCTTTTAAACACCATGCAAAACTATCTTGACACAAGGAAGCAATATAAATATGCCTTAAAAGTATAGATTGACTTCAGGGTTTCACAATAGTGTCTGCGCACTAGTATCATATATAAGGTAATATATAATACTCCTTGTCCTTCATGAGTGAAAATGTATTTATATCATTAAAATTATGGTGGTTGTTATGAATCCTATTTATAATAGCTCTCCTTGTATGATCACATGATCATAATTCACATAAATTATTTCAAGTGGGCCATTCATAGAGCTTTCTTACACAAGCTTCAGCTAAATTCAGCTGTAACTAAAACTCTTGATGCATCCCAAAATAGATCATAGGCCTACTTTGGAACCCAAAACTATTAAAATAAAATAAGTGGTATTATGGTCACAAGTGAAAGGTAAAATTAATAGTTATACAGATATAATTACATTTTGGGATAGTATTGATATGTGGAATAACTGATATATAACAATTAATGGACTGAGGAAACACCACAATTACGCTTCAGGAGATCTAATTGAGCCTGCCTAAATATATATTAATATGAAATGTGATATAAACACTGATAAAGGATCAACTTATATATGATTCTTTTGATAACAATTTCTTAGTTTTTCCATTACACTTTCACCCTGCTCACCAATTGTAAATAAATTGCATCTTCCAAAATTAAAACATTATGTGTTCAATATACATTACACATGAAATCATGGTTAACTGTGTTAAAAAATTGATTGTTATTTGTAGGGCAAAAATATGTTAATTCAAAAGAATATATATATATTGTATTATGTAATAGGCTACTAATTACTGTTAAAATATAATTATGTGCTTACTCAGCAAACACAAAACATTTGTATAAACTTTTGTACAATGTCGGCCCAACATCTTAGACGTTGGACTAACATTGTACAAATGTTATACAAATATTTAGTGTTTTCTGGGTATTTCCTCTTAGTAGGCTTTATGAACATGATAAACATTCTGGACAGGTTTCAGTATTAACTTTTTTCAAAATATATCATGATTATATATACATATACACAATCATGATAATCATGCTCATACAATATATACACATATATATAATCATGAAAATCAGGTAGCAGGCCTATGATTTTGAAAAAAAAAAATTTGGAAATTATATTTTAACAGTAATGAGTAATCGAGTATTACATAATACAATGATAAATTGAACAAAACAAGTAGGAAACAAAAAAATACTCACCCAAAAAGCAAATTGCAGAAACTAGTAGGATAAGGTATACTCTTGCCATGTTGACTGATGCAATTGATCCTTCAAATGACTATAATGATCTTCGCAGAATTAATATGTGTCTTTAAGAATAGATGGTGCTGATTTCACAGAGGTGAGATAATTCCTAAATACTGGAGATGAATGAAATGTGGAAGAATTAGCTCAGATCTGCTTTCTTATCCGGCACAAAGTGCTTGGATAAGGCTAGCAAATCCTGAGATGCAGACGGTTTGGGATTACCGCTCGACCACACATCCTGCAAAAATGAAGAAAAGTGGAAATCAGCGCCGAGGCATTTCCCGGATAACACCCCACAAGTACAATCAACGTCAGCAGCCAAACCTGGAGTAACCGCAACCTGCAGCTGCCCTCGTCTTGACCCCCGACAACAGGGCTGCCCTTGTGGTTTTGGTACAGCGTTAAATATCTTGTGTGTACGACACAGTGAGCTCAGTAGTGTTGTCACCCCTCCCAGACCAATAGCAGCCGAATGGGAAACCACAATCACCTTACAGCATTATAATACATGCCTGTCAAGTATACCCCCAATATAGAACCACCTCGATAACGCCGCGTCTCGATATAATACACAACAGCTAAGCAATCCGCATACAACTGAGGTAAAAACAGTATCTAAATATGTAAATCAATAAAAAATAGTGTACCTTTATTTCTCAAATAAAAACTTAAGCGACTTTAAAAATAGTTCAAAACTTTTTTTCAAGTTCCCTAAGAGTTTACTCACCACCTCCCAGGCTGGTACCAGTCAATCAAAACCACAGGAACAGCACCCAGTACATTCACCAAACCAGGCTGATCCATTCAGTGGACACCCTCCCTGTCGTAGATAGAAAATAAACCTTATTGTTTCACATAATCTAGTTTCTTCATGTAATATTTTAACGTACCAAATTTTAAATATATTATCTTTAATATTTTCATTATTAATTAATGTTTCACGCGAAAGAGGCACGCATAACTTACAATAATGTATATCAACGGAGCAGCTCGGGTGCTGACTTACGGAACAGCCAACCACGGAAGAAGTCGTACATTGAGTAACATTTTATGCGAGTTTTAGATAGATTACTCCATAGAGAGTTAGATCAAATATACTTGGTTAGATCAGGTAATGGTTGTAGTATCTATCGGTTAGATTGATACATGATGATAAATACATGATTCTGAGCTTCGTAAAGTTGACTCTATGTGCTCTGTTTGATATGTTCTTGTTTGCATTTGGCTACATATATAAATATGGAAAACAATTTCGTTGATTATTGGTACGCCCTAATTTAAAAAGTATTGTTCAATAACTCACTGTAGGATATATTTCAAACTACGAATATAACTCTCCGTTTATTTTACTATCAAGTAGTATATAACAAATAGGTTAAATTTAAGATAATGGTAGCCTAATTGTTGAACATAAATGTGTGCACATGTATTTTATAAGTAGCTACTCGGATAGCAGTTTCTGCCACCTGGTGATTTAGACTTGAACAAATTATGAATACGTACAAATACACCATGTGGCGCTGCTATAGCATATTGATAGTTATAAAATTGCGGCCTACCGTCCAAATATTTTCATTGAATAAAACCATCCATTACAGCTCTGTGAACAGAACACTGTTTGGTTATTATGATGTTTATGCCCCCTCGGGTATTTAAACCTGTCAGATGGTTCCATCATTTAGCTTTTAAACTTTTAGCTTTTTATTTCAGATGGACAAACGATAAAAACATGTAGGCCTAGGCCTATCCAAGTTGATGTGAATTTATGTAGGCCTATGCATAATTATTTGGTCCCACATGATCAGTCACATGTAAACATGTAGGCTTACATGTAATTAAAATATTCATAAAAAAATTATGCTGACGTTACCAGCTACTCAAAGCATGTTCCTGCTTTGATACATAATACTAGAATTTGAAATGAGGAGTAATTTTTCCATTGAACTCAACTGCTGGGATTTTATATATAGAGATGAATAGAGGCCCAAATTAATCGAATTTAATTCCACTTTAACAATAGGCATATAGGCCTATTGTCGATTAACATGATTAACAATCAGAACATGATATATAAAGTAGGCCCTAGTCTGGTGGAAAATAGGGATATTTTTCCAGAAACTTGCCAATCGTTTGGCACGATATTCTATTGAAGTTTGTTAAAAAAGTATCTAGAATGCAAATCTGAACTGAGCCAAAGTGGCTCAGTTGGGGAAAATGGTGAAAAACGTTTTTTTTTTAAATAGCGGCCGTTTAGCTGAAACCCACCTATAGAAAAATATTCAACTTTGTTATAGTGTTCAATTACATGTATATCTTTTTCAAACATATTTGTATCCAGCTCATTTTTAGTGAACATGCGTATACATGTATATTCATCTTGAAAGCGCCCTAGACATTGCTTTGTGGGTAAAATTCATATAGCCCACATTTGTCCAAGGTCAAAGGATAAATACATTTTATTTTCGACAGAATTGAAGCAGATAACGTTCCACTACATGATTTGGGTGTCTATCTTAGGATTTTCAGGTACGCGTGACATAGCGGTGTGGACACTGCATTATGTGTAAAATCCAAGATGGCCGCCATTTCTCTAAGGTCAAGTAATAAATTATTACCGGTAGTATGATAGTAATAGTAAAAAATGGTCAAGTATTAGCTAATAGTCTATTACGTTTATATTACCGTACATTGTTCTATGTTTGCCAGATTATTCACATCAATTTAACCTATATGCCACTAAAATAGTTTAATTATTAATATTGATATTTTGTCAGTAATTTATTAGGTCAAATGCGGAATTATATATAACACAATGTTTTGTATTAATTCTTTCGACGCCCACAGTGTATCTGTGTATATGCACATAACAAACACACGATATGTGTTTTCACTGGGCCAACATTGCAGAGGGCGAGCCAACATTAAAACATCTCATGTTTTCTGAGAGGCATATCAGGCATATGGTGGCAATAATAGCTTTGTTTATACAGTTTAAGAGAGGCTGTCCCAAGTATCCCAAACTTGAAAAGTTTGAATATGTGTTTTTTGAGCTTATATCATCGTAAATCTATATTATCTTTCTCACCCTCTGTTTTAAAGAGATATATATGTAACCGACAAGTGCATGTGTATTTTGGAATTTTAGTACAATTTCAGACAGCCATGACAAAAATGATTGAATTGACCATTCACCTGCTCGCTTGAAGGTCTAGATGAGTCCGATGTATTTTATTGAAATTCCGAAAGTTTCGCCAGAATTGAAGCAGATTCATGATTTTGGTGTTTATTTCGTGATTTTCAGGTACGCCCGGCAAAGTGGCATGGCCAGAAAGCACCCATAGCTAAACATTGCATTATGAGCTAATAAAATCAAAGATGATCATCATTTTGTTTAAGAGCAAACAGTAAATTGATATCATTTTCAACAGAATAAAACAGATTTATTATTTTTGGTGTCTGTAATGAAGTTATCTGGTATGCTGAACATAGTGGTGAGGCCAGAAAGCAACCTGGATATTGCATTGCACGTGAAATATAAGGTGACCACCATTTTTCCAAGGTCGAAGTATAGTGAATTCAAGACGATTCATGATTTTTAGTGTCTATCTTAGGCTTCTCAGCCACACCCGACATAGTGATGTGACCAAAAATCACATTAGACGTCCCTTTGTAGACAAAAACCAAGATGTCTGTGATTTTTTCAGGGTTAAACAATAAATTAAGATCGTTTTCGACATAACTGAAGCAGGTTGATGATTTTGGTGTATACAATGGGATCTTCAAATACAAATACTGGTGTGTGCATCAATCACCTTAGACATTATTCCATTGTAAGACGTTTTAGAGATGGCTGCCGTTTTTCTGGGGTCAAAAGTAAATTGATGTAAATTTTGACAGAATGGAAACAGATTTTCTGATATTGGTTTCTGGTAGAAACTTTCTATCATAGGTTCTCATGTATACTATGGCAACATAATCTGATAATGGTGTGCCCAGAACACGATTGCATGGATATTGCATTGTGTGTAACATCTAAGATGACCGTCATTTGTCCAAGTTGAAACAATAAATTGATAGCATTTTTGAGAGAAAGAAAGTAGAATTATGATTTTGGCTGTAGCATGTGTTTTTAAAATATGCCCAATATAGTAGTACAAGCAAAAACATTTTTACCGTGTCATTGTGGTCAATTTAAATTAATGAAGGTCGCCATTTCTTCAAGGATATGTTCAGATCCGACATAATGCTGTATCCAGAAGCCATGTATTTATAGTAAAATCCAAGATAAGGCCAAACAATAGCCTATGTCAATTGATATCATTTTCGATAAAATAGAAGATTAATGAAGTCGGTGTATACCATAGGGGTTTCAAGACATCAGACTGTGTGTAGAAAACAATTGAAGCATTAGATTGCACTGATAGTCACTATATTTATCTAAATCAAATAATACATTGATATCTCGTTAAAATAGAAGCAAATATGTGATTTTGATGTCTACCACAGGGGTTTTCAAGTAAAACAAGTAGAATTATACTTTTGTTGTCTAACATAGGGATTTAAAATATGCCCAACATATGGTGCGGTGAGAAAGCACTTTGACTTTTTTAAAATACAAGATAAGTGTTGTTTTTGAAACTGTCAAACAAGAAATTGATATTTTTCGACAGGATTTAGACAGATCTAAGATGTGATTATAGCAATTTCAAAGATATTGAGCAAGATGATGCAACCAGATAATATTTTATAATTTACATTGTCACCAGAACCCAGGAATAGATGATTATTATACTGATAGAATGACTGACATGGATCCATACGTGCCCAAATAATAAATACACATAAAAATTGATAGAATGCTGGTAGATGAATGATATTGATATCAGGGTTCCAGGTATGCTCAGCCACAAATTATTTACAGAATTTCTACAGGATATATCCAAATCATTTGATCAAGGTCAGGGTATCCCCGCAGACACTTTATTAATTGTATACTTGTTATTTGCAGACGACCTTGTCCTTTTTTCAGATTCTGCTAATGGATTGCAAAATCAATTAACTGCCCTGTATGCTTCTCTGTGACATATAATAGTCAGCATTCCTAAAACAAAAGTTCTCATTTTAAACAAACGCTATACTTCAGAATGTGACAACGTCTACTATGGTGATAACTTAATAGAAAAAGCTGAAAAATATAAATACCTTGGGGTTGTATATAGCACCAAATATCCTAAGAATGTAATAAAAGAAACGTTCCTTCATCTCGTTTCCCATGCTGGTGAAGCAGTTTTTTCTCTACACAAGCAATCTCGTCCTGTCGTCGGTAAATTGTCACCTACTATTGCGTTCAAGGTTTTTTATTGTCAAATACTGCCCATATTAGAGTATGCAAGTGACATATGGTATACCGGTGATATTGTTAATGATTTGAATAAAATACATCTAAAATTTATTAAATCAACTCTAGGTGTTAGAAAGCAAACACCCATTACTGCGATATATGGTGACACAGGACGGTTTCCATTGATTATCAGGCAACATATTAAAATATTGGTGTAGATTTCGAGACCTATCACAGAACCACCCTGTCAGAAATGCCTACAATATGCTATTAGAGCTAGATGGCACTGCATGGATTCACAAACTGGTGCTCGCGTATTCGGTCTGCCCTTGAACAAACAGGGCTAGATCAAGCTTGGGAAACGCACCATATTAGCAATACAAATAAATTCATGCTTTCCTTTAAAGATTCAATTGTTAGAATATTTACACAGCGGTGGAGAGAAGATATCGAGAGTTCAAGTAAGCTGCGAACATATTCAATAGTAAAAAAATCTTTGTGTGTTGAACCATATATCCTAAATATAAAGGGGAACCACCTCATAACAGCAATTATAGCGAGATATCGAATGAGCTCACATGATTTGAAAATAGAGAGAGGACGATACAATAATCCAATAACTCCAATAAATCAACGAATATGCACAAGGTGTAAATCAAACGAAGTTGGGGGTACGGTGTCAAAGGCAGTGGCCCAGCATTAAACCAATGTTCACATCGTGAACATGTGTTTGCCGGGTTTTATTTGCTAATTAGCCCCCCACTAATCCCTTACACGTTAGGCGCATTTAGCCAGCGTTGGGGAATTGTGTTGAAAAAGACAAAGCACTATACAAACAAGTGGCGCTCACACAATTAGCGTGACTGACCGTCATCTGGTGACAGAACAATGAGACGCTTAAGTCATGCATTGATTTAACCCTTTCGTCACCGAGATTTGATGACGGAGGTGGACAACGTGACTGAACAACGGGACACTTATTCATTGATTTAACCCTTTCGTCCCGAAATTTGATGACGGAGGCAGACATCGGAATGACGGAACATATAGACCATGGGCTGAAAGTCGAAACCCTCCCCCCCCCGGGTATTTTTGTAGACCATATTTTTTTTTAACCTTACTATGTACCAAGTTACCTCTCAGGTGGTCTGCAGATTTTCTATGCATGGGCAAGGTCACCAGAGGTCATCGAAGTATGGTACCCTTTGCCCTTAGGGTTGTATAAGAATGTGTCATATTAGGTCATATTAGGTCATATTAGGTCAAAACTCAAGCCAAGTACCCATGGTGTCATGGGTTGGCCGTGGGTTTCATAGGGGATTATCCCAAGGTCGTGGTAAGGTCATCTCAAGGTCATAACAAGGTCAAATCAGCTCAAAACGGTTGAGAATAGATCGTTGGACCAGCACTTTATATTATGGCTTGAAACATACCTAGATCACAACACGACCTACACCAAATCACCCCCGAGGGGTTACAGGGATAACATAAGGGTTGGAGGGTTTGAAAAAACCCTCTAACCCTTATGTTATCCCTGTTAAAATCACTCCTTATTTCAACACTGTCTGATATGGCAGAAATAGATCAAATAGCACACTGATGTTATATTTTGACATTGCCATGACCTTGGGATATCCCAAGGTCATGTCAAGGTCATCTTAAGGTCACGGCAAGGTCAAATCAACTGAAAAAAGCAGAAAATATCGCGTTTTGGCTGTTTTTCTATAATTACGTTCACTTCAGATGATAAGGTCTTCGCAAGGTCACACTGGTGACAATAGCTTGTTTTTGCTGCTTTTGCTACAATTATGTTCACTTCAGACTTCGCAAAAACCATGGGCTGACTCCTCTATGAACCCCAACCCCAACCCATGTCACCCTGTGTTGGTGTCGATCGGGTATAACCCCTCCAGCCCTTTTATTATTATCCTGTAATCTCTTGAGGTGTTTTGGTATAAATCCGTGTTAGGGTCTAGACATGTTCCAAGCCATCATAGACATCTAAAGTGAACATAATTGTAGAAAAATCAACAAAAACAAGATATTTTCAGCTGTTTTGAACAGATTCGACCTTTCTGTGACCTTGATATGACCTTGCAATGACCTTGGGGTAACAACCCTGTGAAATACAACCCCATTTCAACATGTTTGCTTAGGTTGGGCGTTATCAAATGTAATCAATGTTTACTGGCCACTGGTCAAAATATAACATCAGTGTGTCTTTTGGACCATTTCTTCCATATCAGACAGTATTGACACAAAGATAAAGAAAGGGAGATGGGGCGAAAAACCCTCCAGCCCTTATGTTATCCCTGTAACCTCTCAGGGGTGTTTTTGTGTAGGTTTGTGTTGGGATCTAGGTATGCTTCAAACCATGATAGACATCACAAGTGAACATAATGTTAGCAAAAACAACAAAAATCAGCTATTTTCAGTTGTTTTGAGCTGATTTCACCTGGCTGTGACCTTGAGATGATCTCACCATGACCTTGGGGTAGCTCCCCCATGGAACAAAGCCCAACCGATGTCATCATGTGGATTTGGGTTGGGTTTCGACCGATTTATTGGAAGTGCTGGTCCAATAATGTAGTCTCAACCATTTTGAGATCATTTGACCTTGCTATGACCTTCAGATGACCTCATCATGACCTTGGGATAACTCCCCTATGAAACCCAACACCTACCCATGTCACCATTTGTACTTGGCTTGGGTTTCGACCTATTTATTTTTATACCACCCTAAGGGTCAAGGGTACCCTACTTCTATGACATCTGGTGACCTTGTCCATACATAGAAAATCTTCAGACCAATTGAAAGTAACGTGGTACATAATAAGGTTAAAGAAAATTTGGTCTACAAAAGCACCCAGGGGGGGGGGGGGGGGGACGGGGTTACAGGTGGGCCCAAGGTCTAATAGTTCCTAAGCCAAAATACATTGGGCAGATCCGTTTCCGTCAAAACCATGACGGATGTAGAAGATGACGGAACATTGGAGCGGCTACAAAGTTGCTGCCTAGCTTGCAGAGGCTTCTATAAGCCTGTTTTAGCGCAGCCGACCAATGGTGTATATTATATTATAATGATATGATAAGTATATTTTTTGTTATTGTTATTACGTCACTAAGTCTGCAACACAAGATAATATCAAGGAATCTCCAGGCACATAGCGACTGTGCTTGCATGGTCACATGGCTCGGAGTTACTTATTTTGCGATTTTCCACATTTATTACATTTAGGTCTACCTGAGATTATGTTTGATTTTTAAAATACTATATAATCCTTAACGTCGTTTTATTACTTCACTGTTTATACTCCAGTAACATAATAAATAATGCATTTGTATATATTTTTAGGTTTCTACGCTTTCCAGAGTGTCTTTTGCAATATCCAGTGTTTTACTATGGCAATGCCTTTTACCATGATTTTAATTCTGTATGTGATACCATGTAATGTCCATGTCGTGTGATTTTGGCAAATTAACTATCTTGTGCATATATATTCTATCATTTCTAAGACAAATAAGTCAGTAATAACTTTTCTTTATGTCAATAAAATATCTGTCTGTCTGTCTGTGGTTAATTATGTGTGTCAATATTTATAGGTATAATATAATTCAGCAATTATGTTTATCTGTATAAATAATGAAGTTTTTTCAGTATTGTAGGCCCATCCATCCATCCATCTATCCATCCAACCGACTCCAAAATGCAACTGTGGGCGCTGGTAGCAGACGACATATTGCGATCAATCAGGCAGCTAGACATATGAAATAGTTCGCATATATTCACCAGGTGGGGCTAGTGCACATAGATAAATGCTACTCTTGTTCCTTAAGCCACACTACGTGTGCCGGCCCCGTTTATGTAGGCTCTGGTAGATACGAGTGGTGAATGCCAGTGATTAGTTGCTATTTTTAGATGTACCCATTGGTAATCCCCGATTTCAGACATTTTGAAAGGTTACTTCCGTCGGATGTACCATTGTATTTCCCCTCTGACGCACGTTTCATGGCTTGACCCAGGAAATTATTTGTGACTTATTGGCCACATTAAATTCCAGGTGGCGCCACTTCCATTAACTGAAAATACAATGAAGGTACGAAAGTGATATCACACAATTTTCCATTTTTCAGACGAATTAGTTGAGGTCACAGTTCAACCACGCAAAGTGAATATGAAGAATGGAAAATCTGTTGGTCAGTAAAAAACTTCTTAATGTCAAACAGTGTTATTAATGACATTAATATAAGGCCACTTGTTTTAATTTCTCTGTTTTAGAGCAGAAAAAATCCAAAATCTAATGAGAAAGGGCGGAAAAAAAACAATTAAGAAAAAAAAACATTGAACCTATTTTTGGAAAAGTTAATGAGGGCGACGAAATAAAAAAAACATTGGACATATTTCTGGAAAAGTTAATGAGGGCGACGAAATAAAAAACTTTTGACCTATTTAAAAAAAAAGTTAATGAGGGCCACGAAAAAAAACAAGCAAAAAAAACATAGCTGGAAAAATATTTTTTATCTCTCGAAATGAACTTGTTTTTTTTTCGGAATGTGTTTTTGTCTCCCGAAATTGACTGTTTTTTTCAGAAATCGGCAACAATCTAATGCGCGCGCTGGGCAGAAAAAAACCACATGTTTTTTTTTGGTATTGCGCGCCCTAAATCTAATGCGCGCGCTCATCTAAAACACAGAAAAAAAACATAGTGGCCTAATGGTCTCACACAACTAATTACTTGGAATGTATTTAGTAAAAGTTTGAACCATTCAGATTTTTGCAGATCGCATTAGGTATTGTGGTCAGGAAGGTAAGAATTATTTATGAAAAATGTGGCTTTTTCCCTGACAATGGTTGATTTCGTGTTTGGAATTCACAAAAACACAAAAGAAATACAAAGTGGCATACTAATTTGGAGGACTGAATCACAACCTCTCTCTAAACCATAAGGGTCACTGACAATGGCATATCCCCAATTTTTGAAGGTAATCACTGACTTCGGCTGTGATTTAAAAAAAATGATGACCACTAACCCCCATTTAATTTTTATTTTTATTTTACAATCTATAAACTTCAAATTGATAAATAGGTTTAGTGGATTAACTCATTCCAGACAGAACCAACATATCTCGGGCAAGCTACTTCGACGGTACAAGTGTCTTATAAAGTATTTTTTTTAAAATGTCCCCGTCCGCAGAAACATCTATGTTCTGAGAGTGCCGTCTTGGATGAGTTAAACCAGTCCCTGGTAGACCTATGGCCTCTAGCCCCAGCAGTGGCTGACAACAGTGTTTGCTGTGGCAAAACATGAGACTCGCGGTGACCGAGGGGTGAAATCTTACCTATGTGGCCACTAGCGTGTGGGTGATAATACATGCAAGTCTCTGTGACTGTAATTGCTTGGGTGAGACCATATGTTTATTTCAACATATTATTGTGGTAGGAATATATTAAACTCGGACGTTTATGGATGAATGGTCTATTTTAAGTTCTGAATAAAAGGTGTGATATCGCTTTCATACCTTCATTGTATACCCAATTACAGTTTATGCCAGTGGCGCCACCTGTGATTAGATGAGTGTATTGCTTTACGACGCTATCTGCACAATCATGGCAATATCGTGACAGCAGGAAGTCGGGACTATGCACTACTCTTTTCGAATGACTTTATGGGCTGATCCCATCTTAAAAGCTATATATACCTGTCAAACTGATATTCTAAGTTCTATGAAAACTATTTAAAGGAGAATCTGGTAGCCTGAGTCTTGAGAGTAACAAGTAATTCATTTTGATGATCTTCAAATGACAAGATGTACAGATTCGCCAGGAACTCGTGAGCACATGATGAAATTTACAGATGTTCACATTTTGCAATATTATAATTTACAAATTATTATTTTGACAAATATTACGAAAATTTTTAAGGTTTTCACCCTTATATAGCATGTTCAAAAAGTCCTTGGAGGTGGTTAAAGTTCTTTTGTAATATTTTTAAATCTATAGATTTTTACGTTCTTTTTTTAAATTAGCAAAACTAGGTATATATTGACAATCATTTGTTTTACATTCATTTATTTTTACAAAATTAACATGTATATCAGAAAAGACTTACTACCGGATACCGGCTCCTATGGGTAAGCGATTATTTGGGCATCTAAAGTTTGTAAAACTTTTCTTAAGGTGATTTGGTAATTATTTAAAAGCTGCTCCATATGCTGACATGGCAATTTGGAAAAAAAAATTGATATAAAATAAGTAGCCTACTGAACTTGACAAAAAATGTAAAAAAAATCATCGAACAATTCAGTACTGTAAAAGACTAAACTAGATTTCCAAGTCGTATATTGACATGTAAACAACTGTGTGCATTATATAGGCCTACAACACTTTATACCACAAATACCGACCATCTTAGATCTTGAGATTCAGTAACGAGGATATATTTTAATATATATGTAATGGGCTTTTGGTATGTGAAGTTTGCTGCTAGTTTTCGATCTTAATAAATGGTGTGTGTTTGTACATGCATGTTGAAATAAGTGAGCTAAGTATGTCGGTGATTCGTCGTTTAAAGCTTTGAATACCATTAGGGCTTTCCTATAATGAGTGATATCTGCAAATGTTTGCCAGTTAAGTTGTGTGAATAAAGGAGCTGATGGGGCATATCTGTCAGAATTAAGGATAAGATGTGCAACTTGTTTCTGTAGTTTTATTATTGAATCTGTATCAGATTTATTACATTGACCCCATATAGAACAACAATATTCCAGTTGTGGTTTTATGTAGTAATTGTAATAGAGTATGCGGGGATCTGATGGCAAACATTTTCTAGGATTGAAAGTTTAAAAATAACTGACTGTTTTACATTTTTTATTTGTTGCTGCCATGCTAGGTTTTTATCAATAATGATACCTAATAGTTTTTCATGTTTTGTATTTCCATTTTTTGTTCCATTAACAGTAATGTGGAAGTTTCTATCAGATTCAGGTAGACGAGCTTTTTTGTATTTGACATAATCAGCATGGCTCTGGTCTTTTCAACACTTACTACCATGCCATTATCTTCGAACCAATTGTGAGTATTTGTGTTTCCGTTTCTAATTGACTCTTAACACTTTTCAGATCTTTGTTGTGAGGAGTTATTGTTGCGTCGGCTGCAAGTAAGTGTATTTCCTTGTTTGTTTTTCAATGGTAGATCATTTTTATAAATCAAAAATAGTAGTGGGCCTAATATTGATCCTTGTGGAACGCCATATTTGTCAATTAATTTATCTGATGATGTGGAATTTATTTTGACACACTGTTTCCGATTATTAAGATATGACTGGAACCACAAAATTGATTATTCGTTTATATTATATAAGGTTTTTGCAGTATAGCTTTTGCTCAATGTTTTTTTTTATTAAGCTTTAAAAGTTGTGTTTGCAGCCTCCGTTCCTGTGAATCATGGAGGTCGCCATATTGGATCGTTGCTGTGAGGATACAGGGAGATATACTGATGAGGCATCGGGATCGTGACGTAGAAGGTGTTCTACTCTACCAGACCACATGTTGCTGACAGCCATTCAACTATACAGATCTCAGCAACAAAACTTATTTCTGGCTCATAATTGGGCTCAAATTCAATCAACTAAATACAGTGTAACGTCCTCACCACTGTCTTAGCTAGGATTAGACAACTGCCCGCCTTTTTCCAATTTTGGCATAACTGCCCGTGCATTTTCCTCCTTCATTGTATAATTTGGACAATTTTTGGCCGTCATTTTGACTTTATATCCGTCCAAAAGTCGGATGCACAGGTCGCTGGCTAACACAGTGCTCCTCACATTTATTCCACGTCCCAGTTTGTCCATCGACTATTACACACAACCTCTATTCTGTCAACCTTCTTCAAACTGACATTTGGAGCTGATAGTGCTTTTTCAGGTCTGTCAGCAGGTGATCACGTTCTCCGGCGAAGTCTTGGTACTTATATTCAAAAGGTATATTACAAAAATGTAACATTTTGTCAGTTAAGATCATTTAAGGTCAGACTAGTGTTCAATGTTTCGAGTGTTGCAGAGTTTTGCTTCAAGCAAAGTGATTTGATCAGGAATACTGATATGTGAATTGTATTAGCACCACTGTTGAGCGAGGAGGAACAGTTGCACTCAAATACATGTATGTTGTTCACAGATTGACTCCAAATCATGGTGTAAAACTATAGCAAACAGCAGACCAAACACCTACTTTTTTACCCTGAAGCAATAAAGTGTGCTGTATGATTTATGTGTACTACTACAACCCGATAGAAAAGTAGGATAATAGTCAATTATCCATCACACCTTTGTATTATCACACCATAACCAATACAATGTCCTGCCATTATAATGTCATATGCCATACTTATGGCATTGTGATGACATAGCGAAAATATTGTGACGCTACACTCATCTGTAGTGACATTGTAATCTATATCCGGACATTAAAATGTAATCTCCGTAGTATATAAGTGCCATATCCTAACATTAATATTCGATACCCTGATATTATATTGTCATATCCTCACATTTTGATACCACATTTTGACTATTCAATGACATACATATCATAGCCTTTGTAGTTGTTTCTACAAAGTCTAAGTCAAAGTCTAAGCACGCCCGTCTCGACATGCTCGGATACTGCACACGAGACGGATCTGGCATCGAAGAACTTAACTGAAGAAAGAAGTGAGGACACGGGTTTATTCCAACGGAGTAACTTCAAAATACACAGTCTTGGATTGATACATGGTGGGGTTGATGAGATAATCAGGTAGGCCTAATCACTCAGACGCAGAACACGTCTGTGGTCTCTAAAGGATTTGGTGTGCGATTACTATAATACCTTCGGCACTAGATTATGATATGATATTGGATGAAGCCCCACGCGCAGCCTTAAGCCAATGATCAAGGAGAAAGTTCACACTTGGCTGGCGCGGCAGTAAATATGTCACAACCCAGCAAACACAAAACATTTGTATAACATTTGTACAATGTTGTTCCGTGAGCAGATTTCATACGGAAGCTCATTAGAGCGATTGCAATCCCTATGATGGTGACTTTTGTGTCTGCCACGTTTCTAAAATTTCAAATAGTAAAAACATTAAGAAGATAGATTAATTAGTGTTTATTTTATTCAATTGTCGATTTCTTGCCCCAAAAATGATGATATCGTCACCACTTTTGTGAAATCGGCTTTGTGGATCCCATACAGGACAAGAGTATTCCAAACGTGACCTAACCCATGCTGTAGACTCAATATATTTTTATTTGTAAATTGTAGGCTACAGTCTGACCAGTCTGTTCCACCAGATCCTGCAGGCACACCACGTGGAATCCACGTGTAATTGGGGTGTGAAATTGGTGGACACGTGTTCCACTAAAAATCCAGGTGTATTCCACGTGGATATCTTCATGTGTATTATTGGTGTTGATTTACACGTGGATATTAAGTGAAGTTTGAACCTTATTTTTTTCAAGTGTAATCCACGTTGCATTTCTCATGTGGATTATTGGTGTACATTTTCAGGTGTATTCCACGTGAATTGTTTCACGTGGATTAATGGTGTACCCGTTCAGGTTGATATCAGATGGATATCATGTGAAGAATGCCACCTGATTTTGTTTCACATGTTTTCCACATGTATTCTTCACATGAATTAACGGTGTAGGCCCTACCTTTTCACGTGTATATCTGGTGGATATCATGTAAAGTTTGAGCCTGATTTTTTTCACTTGTAATCCACGTTGCATTTCTCATGTGGATTATTGGTGTAGGCCTACATTATCAGGTGTATTCCAAGTGAATTGTTTCACGTGGATTAATAGTGTACACGTTCACGTGGATATTAGATGGATATCATGTGAAGATGCCACCTGATTTTGTACAATAAGTTCACTGTGTCACTTCAGTTTTAAAAGTTTGTTTCTTCGTTCGGTAATAGGCCTATATTCTATTCTAGGCCTAATCTTTTTAAAAACTGGATTCCACGATGTTCGGCCCCTAAAAACAGGGAGTTCGCTGTTCGTTTGATTTGTTTTTAACCCATGTGCACGTGGAAAACACATGTATGGTTAATTCACATGTATTGGTGGCATTAACACGTGGAAAACACATGGTTGATTCACATGTATTATAGGTGGCATTAACACGTGGAAAACACATGATATAAACAGGTGAAACGTGTTTGTGCATTCAACCTGTTCTCCACTTGTATTCCACGCGGCACAATCACTCATATCCCACACGTGTGTATTCCATGTGGCTGTGCCTGCTGGGAGAAAGTAGCCTTTTTTCAATTTTCTCAGTCGCTTTTCTAAATTTTGTGCAATTTTTTTCTTGGATTATTTTTTCATTCTCTCCCACCATCGCTCAAAATTTGATGAAATTTTGTTTTGTTTTTTGTAAATTAGACCATTTGGCATGTCTTATTGTGATGATGAAATGAGAGCTGTAATTTTGACTCATTTTGAAATTTTATTGAATGCCAATTAGTCTGACAATACTCAAACTACGCCAATAGCCTACACAGCAAACTTCCATCAAATTTTCAGGAATATTGGGGGAAGATGAAAGAATGATCAGAGAAAAATGTTGTTAATATTTTTCAAACAGTGGCCGAGCAAATTGAAAAAAGCCTAAGGGCGTACTCCTATGATCTGGTGTAACAGACTGTAGGCCTAGATCTATTGTAGGCGTATGCCCAGGATCTACGTCAGTTTTACATTTTTTATTTGTAAGTAACACTACCATTCTGACCTCAGATATTATATAGAGAGGGGGGTTTAGGCTACCAGTCCCTGAGCGACATCTAGATCTAGATGTGACAGTGGAGAATGTAAAATTACATCTTCGCTTCTCCGAAGATTTTCGTTTTTTCTCCGTGAATTCCACCCACCTCGGAAGTCCCCTACCAAAACAACATCCTGTCATCTGACAGAAAGTGAAAAGTGACCGAAGTGGAAGTGTCAAAGGTTGACAAAAGCGGTGAGTTCAGAGTGAATTACAATTTTTTTGTATGACAATACAATCAATGATAAAACTTGAGTAAATTATAGACGTTGTAGACTGGGCAGTAGGCTAGATCTGTCGATCTAGGTAGACGGGATGCCTGTCTCAGACAGTGTCTGACACTTCCGACTTCCCAATCGGCAATCCCAGTTCCCGGTGTCGTTTTCTGAGGGTTCCCCCGAGCCCGTGCTGAGAGTTCCCCTTCCGCCCATCTGCGCATGCGCGACCATGAGCGGAACGGCTGGTATCTGTCACTCATATTCTGAGAGTTCCCCCCCAGGCTCACAGTTCCCCACCTATCATGTCATGCTTTGCTGTGCTAAGCCTAAGACTAAGTGTAGCCTATTGAATATGACTTGCTGGTCGCGCAGCGAGCAAGGCATATGATCGATCCCATAGAAAAACACGCATTATTACTGGCCGCCCACTGACCGCCTTCAAATGGTAATCATTCAACTCAATATATTCATACCTACCTCGGTCACCTGCTTTAAGTAGACTACATCCAAGACACAAAAAATGAAATAATTAGCAAGGTAATGTGCTAAGCCATTTCTGTAGATCTGAACCGACAATGGCGACTTTGTGTTTGGAATCATCATCCGGGTAGCTGGTAAGCCTAAATCACGAAACGGTTGGTTAAGCATGTTAAAAAATCGGAATAACCAGCGATAATACCCAGTGTTGAGTCGAATCGCCGGTTATTCCAGTTTTCAAACATGCATTTAATCATGCGTTCATGCGTTCAAAATTCATGTCATATTGAAGGGGGAACACTCAGCCCAGACAGTGTCTGATGTAGGCTAGCTAGGTTTAAAAAATAAAAAAATGTGTTTTTTTTAAATTCATTTTATTTCAAAATTCATGTCATATTGAGGGGGAACACTCAGCACAGACAGTGTATGATATAGGCTAGCAGGGTGAATTAAAAAAAAGTCTTTTTTTAAAATTCATTTACTCTAAAATTCATGTCATATTGAGGGGGGAACACGCAACCGAACTAGTGTATGATATAGGCTAGCTAGGTTTTAAAAAATTATGCTTTTTTTAAATTTTTTATATTGCAAAATTCATGTTATAGGCCTATTGGAGGGGGAACACTTCCATCTTATTTTCATCAACTTTTTATCATTTTGAGATTTTAAGGGGTGGACTCTGTCAAAATAGTGTAAGCCTGTTACATATTCTAGCTGTCAAAATAATCATGTCATAATTTTTTTCAAACTTTATGTCATTTTTGGGAACAGTCAAAATAGTGTATGCCTATTATGATATAGACTAGCTAGTTGAAAGATAATATTGTCATCAGTTTTTCCAAAGGCCATGTGATTTTGGAAAAATGAAGTCATCATTTTTTAATTCATGTATTGCATATGATAGGATAGACTAGCTGGTTGAGAAATGGGGAATATATTGTCTTTTCAAAATGCATCACGGGGGAGGGGGGGGGCATTCAGCCGAGAAGGGGGAACACTCTGTTCTAATTCAAAATCCATGTTGACCTTTTTCAAATTCACATTTTTCAATTCATTTTTTGGGAATCGCGAAGGGGGAACATTCAGCCAAGAAGGGAGAACGCTCTGTTCTTATTGTATTTGTACTGCATGGCGAGTGACTGATAGTGTAGCAAATAATGTGGGCCTAAAGCACCCTGCCCAGTCCAGGGAGTTTGATCGAGTCTTAGTTAGCATGGTAGAATTAGAGACTACCGTTAGACTAGTACTAGATGAAAGGTAAGGCCTACACCAAGATTAATTGTCATTAAATTATTAGGATATAGGCCTAGTGAAACTGAAAGTCAAATTAACTTGTAATTGTAGCGCATGTTTTCGCCGATTTCTCAGTCAATTATTAACAGATCTTCTTGAAATTTACCGAGGACTATTTGCCAGTCATCCCTCAAATACTGTGAAATTTTAGTTGAAAAATATTCAATAGTTCAAAAGTTAGGGCCTAGACCATCTGGCATGTTTCAGTAATGCAATTCAGGGCTTAAAACGGAATTTAATTCAACCAGTTTAATGCCTTCTTATAGACTATAGAGGGACGTCGTAATTAGAAAATTAATAGGTCTAGGCCTACATGAGGGGAACAACCAGCCCAGTACAAGATAGGAAGTGAACATTGCCGTAACCACGGGTGACATGCATGCGCACCGACCCCAGGGGGGAGCACTGGATGGGGGAACTGCTGGCCGGCCACACCGGCTTCCGTCACGTCACTGTCGTCAGTGTCACTTGACACTTCGTCTTCGTTTCCAATTCCAGACACCCTTAGACTGCTATAGGCGAATATAATCGCCCAAAATAAACTAAGTGCAGCCTGCAGTCACCTAGTTGATTCTTAAAATAATAATAAAAAAATCGTTTTGCGGTGTCATTCTATTTGCGCTTATTAGGCTAAAGATAGATAACTCAGTAACTGACTGATTTTGTAATATACTGGCTTTTAATATCATTTTTTTTGAAGTAAAAACGTGCCAGATATTACTTAGGCCTAGTGGGAAACCACACGGTCTGCAAATTGTATGCAGCAGTGTAAGGGTTAAACTTGAGTTGAGACAGGGAACCGGATGTTGATGACCACGAGCGAATAGCTCCTCTACCATCCTCAATCCTCTTTACTATACAGATTTCTAATGATAGCCTAAGGTTGGTGGGGGAGATCGGAGGGACGGAGCACGGGTTGATGACCGCTGTTTATTATATAGACGGATTCACATTGACCGTGGTGGATTATTTTCGCTAATTTCTCAGTCAATTATCAACTGATTGTCATGAAATTTTCTATTTTTTTAATATGGGGCGACTACCCTGAAAAATTTCATTGAAAATTATTGTGTAGTTTAAAAGTTAGTCCATTTGACATGTTGTAAATAAATAAAAATGTCGCCCTCTCTAAATCCATTAGCTTCGTCTCAGAATTTCATTACATGTCAAATGGTCTAACTTCTGACGTACTTATAACAGGGTAATCGCAACGTGAATGGAAAATAGTGTGTGTAAAATTTCATGTCAATTGGTTGAGAATTGACTGAGACATACGCGAAATTCATTAATTCTGGTTGATGAATTTATTGTGAATCTGACTATAGTATTAATATCCTAAGTTATAACTCACTATTAGTAAGTTATAACTTAGGATAATATTAATAGGGCCTACTGAAATGATCATACAAGTATTTTAACTAGACTTAGAGTAGAGTCAAACTGTACTAACACTAACACTCAGTAACACTAACAGTTAACCTACACTAAATAAATCAAAGACAAATTCACAAAGAAAAAGTGTCAGACTCAAAGCCTGTTTGTCAAAGGGAAAAAAGAAGTGAGAATTGAGTAAAAAATGAGAACATTTTCCTTGTTTTCTTTCATCCTAAATTTGACATTACTACATTAGGTTTGCTATATTTCGCAAGGACTATTTTCAGGTGACCCGCCAAAATATATAGGCCTATACGCTCTAGGCCAGGGTCTAGTTTAAATACTAGAGTTCTAGAGTTCAATTTTTTTATCTGAGAAAAAGCGCGCAAAAAATACCACTTCTGAAAATATCATAAAAATTATGTGAAATGACATAAATTTATGTTCCATACAATTTAGCCTAACTTTTGATAGGTCCAATAGTTTCTTTTATTACCAGTAATTTATGGTATTTATGTAAAGCTAGAGTATTTTATCAATTCTCTGAGGGTGTGGCAAAATAGCCCCAGGGGTGGCAAAATGGCTTCAGTTAACGTTATAACTAGACTAGAGTCAATAAGCTGAAAGGCATTTTGAGTTTCAGTCAAATTAAAAGAAAGCCAGTTCGATTCGAAAATAAGCTCAAACGATACACATGTGTATTGTGCTCCTGATGGCAATGCTTTTTAGTTGTCTTGATTGATTAAATAGTTTTTGTTTTATTGTCAATTTTAATACGTAAACATGGTAAAATAGGGGGTATTTATCATGTTTATAGCACATTTTTAGCAATCAGGATGAAAGCCCTAAACATTCATATAGCAGCCCTGCTGATTTTTGTCACCGCCATTGTTTTAAATTTTACACTATCTTTAACTGTTTAAATGATCATCATTTTATTATTATTTATTGTCCATTTAACTTGTTTAAGAAATTGGCTTAGATCTATGCTATGCAATCTCAATCTTGATTTAGAGGTATAAATTGGTTTTAATTTTGGAAAGTGATTCAAGTTTTAAGAAAAATTACAGTTCATCCTGAACATGTTGAAAGGCAAATTTAGCGTTTTTTTCCTTTTTCTGTTTATCACACAACTTTTTTCAAGTATTTCTCCATCGATTTGTCAATATGTGGTCTATTGTCCCATTTTAAATAGCAAAATGGGGGCAATTATAGTGTGTTTCTCAAGATATTCTTTGTTTTAAAATAACATGATAGTAATTGGAGGTGCAATTAGGACGCAAAATAAAAGGACTTCAAAACAACACAAAACATGACTTTTTCAAAAGCTTCTAACTTTGGCAATATTTATTTTTTTGTCCCAAATTTTAGCTTTTGATCCTTATGATGTTGTTTAGGCCAGACTTTTTTCACAGGGCCTATATGTTTTACAGGTCCGGCGACATTGATTTTTAAACATGTTAAAACCAAAAAGAAATAAAAATAAAGTTGTTTTTTTTATCTTTTTTTTTTGTTTATTTATTATTTCTGTTTTTTATTCCTGTTGTTGCCGATTTTGAATACCCCAACTTTTTATTCTACGTAATACAATTTTTTTTCTTGTGAAAATTCTGTGATTTCACCATGTTTTGTGGTCCTGAGAACTGACACACAGAAATATTCGTGGCCTATAAAGCCGTCTCGGGTGCCCACCTGATGCTGAGGTCATTGATTCCCAACAACTTCTAGAATCAAAACTGTTAAATGACTCAAAATGTTTCACATATTACATTATTATAAACAATTAGTAAGTTTGCATTGTTTTTCGCCTTAATTCGTCATAAAAAAATCATAAAATTAGACAGTTGTATGTGGCAGATACAACTCTATAGAAATAAATAATTAGAGGTAAAATTGGAAAATTAAAATATTACATAGTTGTATGTGCAGATACAACTATAGGAATTAAAGCATCCGATTTTTTAATTATTTTTTTCCAAATAACTGACAATCCCATAAGAATAAATTTAAGAAAAACATGGTGAAAATTACAAATGTTTTGGTAGTCAAAATTACACTGTTGTAAGTGGCACATACGACCTTGTAATATATAACTTACATTAAGTTTGTGCTGTATCTCAACAGAAATACAATAATGAATAATGTTTTCCATCTAATGTGTTTTTCTATACCTATATCCAAAATCTGCTCGAGTATGTGATTATTCTTATTTACATTATTTGAGAAATAATGTAAGTAAAATAATATACTTATGTTAGGTATGAATGTCACCTGCTAGGTTAATATACAGTTTATTCTGATTTTATATCGGTTTATAATTGCCATTTCGCAATTCATATTATGGTTTGTTTTATTCAATTACTAAAGCTACTTGACATTTTACATGTTTTATAAAAAAATTAAACAAATTATTAACTGGAATTAACACTTAGGCTCTTACATAAATATCTAAATCAATAATGTAACAACAAATATTTCCTAACAAGGGTCATTGAACATCAAATGACTTTTACTACCTGAACTAAGCGTTAAATGTTTTCAAAAATATTAGAAGAACGTATTTTTCAAAAATAACAATACAGAATATTGTAATGTCTTTAGGGTGAAAGTCAGTTTGCGCAGCGATTCAGCAACAATCCCTGTTTAACTCTATAGTCAGCATAATAATGAAGCCTACTTCAGTCATCACAGATCAACTAATAATTAGCATGATACTGTAATTAAATGGCCTAAGTCAGCTTAGAAGTTTTTAATTACTTCTTATTGGAGTAAATTATTTCATAAGTCACATTCATAGTCAGCTTAAAGGATTCGACTCATTACGAATAAACATGACTGAGTGGTCTGGGGCAAATCATACACATGAATATCATTGCTCAAATATTATATACATGTGTCTGCCTCTCTTCCCAATGGTACTGTGGACAAATCGGTTTTCATTTTGTTTGTGTGTCCATATTCTAGAACTCAGTGTACAATCTTATCCATTTTAAATCGGTGCATTGCTGCAGTTATCTGATAAAAGATACACTCTATTTTGTTTTTTACCAGAATGTTTCTGTAATTATTGAATCACACAACTTGCTTTTTTTATTCTCTCTGTGTGATTGCTTCATGCCACAAACAGCAGCGTACATCAATAGTGTCAAGATAATAAACACTTAGAATGTAAGTTTAGAGCTTCCTTCCATGATAGATATGATGGCTGTCAATGAGGTCTATTTATGACATGTTGTTAGCCAAAACCCCCGGCAGCCACATTAACCTATTGATTAGCTTTTAGTTTCGCAATGTGTTTTTTTGCCGAGCACAATGATGGATTGATAGAGTTTAGGCTTTACGATGCAACTCTACTGCTATCAATTCATGGCGTTCCGAAGCATTGAACTATTTTAGGATCGGTGCGAATCGAACAGGGCAATTAGTATCGTGCTAATTGTAGACAGGGGCACATCATTACATAAAAATAGCGATGAGCCATGAATAATTACTGCCCCCTCCTTTTTTCTATTGTTTCCAGTCGGGATTATCTAGCCATAAAACACGCCACTACAATTTTTTCTTTGTCCGACCACTACATTCTAAGCCGGGAATGGAGAGTTATTGTCGGTCAAGTACAGACCAATTATCATGGTAGGCTTATGGTGGTATAATCAGTCAGGTGTGAGCGAGCTGTTGATAATGAGGGATCCTCACTATAGTCGCATGTGTTTTAAGTCAATCAAAAACCTCGGAGCTCTTGGCCAAGACCTTTTCCACAGCTAAGGCCACTATGTTTTTTTTAATCTGTTTTAGATGTGCGCGCGGATTAGATTTACGCCGCCCATTACCAAAAAAAAAACATGTGTTTTTTTCTGCCCAGCGCGCGCATTAGATTGTTGCCGATTTCCGAAAAAACAGTCAATTTCGGGAGATAAAAAAACATTCCGAAAAAAAAACAAGTTCATTTCGAGAGATATATATATTTTTTTTTTCGTTGTTTCGTCGCCCTCATTCACTTTTTTTAAAATAGGTCAAAGTTTTTTTTATTTTGTCGCCCCCATTAACTTTTCCAAAAATGGGCTCAATGTTTTTTTATTTTTCTCCGCCCTCTCTCATTATATTTTTGATTTTTTCTGATCTAAAACAGAGAAATTAAAACAAGAGGCCTAAGAATGTAGAGTTTCCCGGCTTTATCCTTTACGAAAAACGAGTGGACTAGATTTCATCATGCATTATTAAACGTCTACCAGTGATTATTTTTTAATAATGTGGAGTGCATCTGAGGTAAACTCAGAAACACTGGCAGACATTCTGCAGCGGCCTCCGTCTGTGACGTCGTAGTATACACATGGTCTCTGCGGTTGGATACCCCTCTCCATATAGTAAAAAAGATGTTCACACAACGTTGTATAAATTATGGGCCAACGGTGTAAACATTAGACCAACAATAAATTGCCGAGCGTTCACACATAGTCTTCCTTATAATTATAAGCCTTTCATATAATATAT
This sequence comes from Flabesymbios commensalis, assembly GCA_964017125.1. Classification (NCBI taxonomy): domain Eukaryota; kingdom Metazoa; phylum Annelida; class Polychaeta; order Terebellida; family Flabelligeridae; genus Flabesymbios; species Flabesymbios commensalis. The sequence goes on from OZ024911.1 coordinate 52,838,862, forward strand.
AATTATACGTCATTTCAAATAGTTATAATATATAATTATAGCATACATTGTAAGTCATTTAAAATACTTTAGAAAACAAAACCCAGTAAACAAGAGCTGTTGAGCCAAAGTTGTTTGAATGCTAGGCCAACGGCACAGACAGTGATCCAACATTCAAACAACATTGGGTCTATGTATCTTCTTTGCTGGGAAGAATAGAAAATATAATGTGTAATTATGTTATGACCCAACAAACACGAGACGTTGAGCCAATGCCGCTTTAATGTTGGCCCATTGTCTGCGACGCTGGCCCAACAATAAAACAACATTGGCTCAACATATCGTGTTTGTTGCGAATCACCTATTAAAAGCATTGCAAAAATATATATTTTTTAATAATAGGACAATAATTTATGAAGGAGGAATAACAAATAACCACTGATAACATGACATTCAAAAATAATTTCCAAATTCTTATAATCTTCGCTTAGATCTACATAAAATTATTAAGCTTTGTTTTGTTGCTTTCACCATTAAGGCCTATTTCTTCAGTACCCTATAGCGCAGTATTCTTGTATGCAAATATTTGCTTCCAGATCATAATCACTTATACCAGATATCATCATTATTTTTATATTGGTTATCCTTCCTTTAAATGCATTTGAAAAAAAAATTAGTAGACATTTCTGGAACAATTTCAATGCCCATTTTCTGATACCCAATGTAATTTAATGTATTCGTGTCAGTGGCTGTTAGTGTGGGTCTACATATGGAAATGTTGCACTGAGAGAAACACAACAATTCAAAATAAAAGCCTATGCTCATCCATTATACAATAATTAAATTCTTAAAACGGAAAAAACACACCCTGTATTTCTTATCTTTTTTTTCATAACCTGAGAATCTCCCGAGAAATAAATTCGCTGTCACCCGGGTATATAAATAATGGTAATTGAGAAATTTTCTTCATTTCGTTCTTACTTTCTGAAACGACAAGTGCTCGGGAGAGCAACACGTCCAGCTCTGAGATTCTGTCCATTGCAAATGACCCCCGTACTGCGGATTTTGATCGTGGTGGGTCATAATTATGAAACATCAATTTTACTTTGGAACAATAGTGTTTTATGTATGGGTCAACGTTTATGTTATTGGCCAAGTTTAAAATAGCGTTTATATCATATATTTAACTTGTTTTCTAAAATAGTATGAAAAAAGTGTCTATTGTTTATTGTCTACTGTCTAATGGCGCCAGACACCAGCAGTAAATGGGTGGAGTGTTGGTACAGTGACTATGTCCGATAATGAGTTCAGCAGTTCGGCATTATGACAAATAAAGACCTTGGGTTGTGCCCTCGGTCTTTATTTCTCATTATCCCGACTGCTTTATCCATTGTCTAATATATAAAGGCCAAATTAGGACACACGTTCTTAGATTAAATATATAAGCTGTGTGGGAGGCATATATTTTGTGAGGGCGAGCGTAGAACGAAGGAAAAAACTTAATTTATTATAGTACAGATTTTGTCCGGTTCTGCCCCCCCCCTTATGCATGTTTTCTTTCTATATTAATTTCCCTATTTTTGATGCAATAAAATGTTCAAATTGACAAGCGAGGTTGATGTTAGTCTGCAACTGGTGAAGTTGTTACAGTTGTTATTTAAAGTAAGGCTGGTAGGGTTAAATCATGCAGAATAGGGTGTTACTAGTGAAAAAAAATATCAGAAGTCTAAGAGGAATTCAGCAAGCAAGATACAACAACACAAAATACAATTTCCAGTGCACACGCATGTTCAGTGCCTCATGATTTAGCTAAGTTAATAACAGATTAATTGAGTCAAGTGAGGTTGCATCAATTTTTAAGCAAAATAAATACTGACTATACAAAACGGTTTTGGATCGTCTGAGAGTTAAAGGGTGCGACAGAGAAAGAATCTATATATTCATGTTTTGTGGTTATTTTGAAACTAAAGTCAAATTAATATGACTGTCCTGTGAACATGATTACTGTAGGCACAAAAGGTTGTTATCTGTAGATACAACAAATTATAAACAAAACATTGCAATTATAAAATCGTATCCACCACATACACCAACTTCATTAAACAACAACATAAGAATGTTAACAGAGCCGCTGATGCATTTTATTGCAGTTTTTATATAGTAACATTATCACAGCTGGTTTTAAACAGTGTCAGTGTAAAATTACCCTATACTGACGTATCTATCAGATATAACACTATACGATTTATATTTTTTTTCCAATTGTGTTGTATGTGCACATACGACATTATAATATTTTACTTTTTTAAAGATTAGCAATTAACTTGCAGATACGACTATGCATCAGTGTGATTTGGCCTACTTATATCCTGAAGTAAAATGCAAAAATTTCAATACAAGATGCGTATGCCCCTAATAACTTCAAATCAAACATAAAAGCACTTTTGAAAAAAATGTTAGATCCGACAGTATAATATCAGGGTGACGATATAGACATAATGCCTAGTCACTGTGACCACTTGTGAATTTTAATTGTATTAAAATGTGTAATTGGGATCAGAATATATAGGAGAGCCGGTACCTACCCAGCAAACACAAAACTTTTGTATAATTTTTTTACAACGTCGGCCACATTGTACAAAAGTCATGCAAATGTTTTGTGTTTACTGTTTACCGGCTTCTCTATACTATTAATACATACATGTATACATCCGACTACTTTTTTAATTGTGTTACTGGCGTACAGGGCCCGTATTCTCGTACAAGTTACGATATATCGTAGGCTTCTGATTGGCCATCTCGACCAATCAGAAGCCTACAATATATCGTAACTTGTACGAGACTACGGGTCCTGGGGTGAGCTCAACGTCCGTCACATGTAGCATGTGGACTCAAATCCCGGCTTTGGAATCAGGTACAGATCTGAACCTACCCAAAGCACAAAAAACGTAACAAAATAAAAATTCTTTGAAGGATTATCAAACTTTTCAAATGCTGAGCTGGGCTCGCCCAAATTTTGCGGATATGAATCCACCTTTAAACCGCGACCCACAACTTCAAGTGGGTTAAAAATTTTAAGCTAGTCGCGATAAAATTGTTTGGCCGCTTCTCATCGTACTGGGCTTGTTGCATGTTGTGATTTATATTAGCAATTAATCTTAATCTTTGATTATCTTCGGGCTCACCCAGTATTGGTCTTCTGGTGGTCGTATCAAACACCTGGGGTCCATCTTGGACTACATATAATTCCCAACAAACACGGTACATTAATTCTATGCTGGCTCAATGTTGGGACAGCGTCGCAGACGGTGGCCTAACATTGAGCCAGCATGGAATCAATGTACTGTGTTCACGGGTATCTGATCCGGTCTAACCCTTTCTGTCCTACCGATATTTACAAAGTGAACGAAGCCTGGTACATAGCCGTTGATGTTTAACATAGACAGACATTGGACAGTGGTGGGCGGTCTTGGCATCAAAAACGACATTTTTAAAGTACAGGGCTCATGTTTTTATACTCAAAATACTCAGTTTTCCATGTTTTTTCCAACTGTTGTGGTGGGCGGCAAATCAGAGTGCTAAGTGCAGCCGCCCATCGTGGGTAGAACCCTGATAGCCATGATACGTGACGTCACGCTGGGTTCTTAACTATCCAGCAAACACGAGACGCTGAACTAATGTTGATTTAATGTTGATCCATCGTCTCCGACTCTGGGCCAACATTAAATCAACATTGGTTCAGTGTCTCGTGTTTGCTGGGACAAGGGTGACCATATATCGATTGATGCAAATATATTCTAACGTTAAAGTTATCTGTTAATTGTTGTCTTAACCCTTTCAGTACGGGGACCGTCTTTATACGTCAGAATTCTAATGTTTAAAACAGTACCCGCTTTTGAAGAAATAAAATATTTGTAATGGCCTTATACCCATACCATACTGATAGGTATTCAAACGAAGCAGAAAGAGCTAACTGAGACATTATGATTATTGAAAAAAACACCTTTGGTCTCCATGATTTATACAATTCAGTATTTTCAGGGTTACATGTTGCGGTATTATATACATGTACATCATGCGTATTTCACTAGCTTTCAGGTTATATGACCTCTTTTCTCCGTGGAAAATGTTTGACCTTATGAAGTTAGAGACAGTCTATAAGAGTTTTTCTATTGGAAAATAATACCGGGACTGATTCCGAGCTCACATGCCTGATTTCATTTGGGGTTGAACATGTTAAAAGCCAAATGATGTAATTAGTAAACTGAAAATTAAATATACATATTAGGGGAGAGGGGCTAGTTGTAACGGGGGTAAGTTGTAACAGCGCACTTCGACTAAATTCTTGTTGATTAATTTGAACTCACTAGGTGTCAATTATGTCTTCTATAGCCATGTATTATTATTAAGTATTCCCATCCCATAATACCCAGGACTTTTGGAGAACGACCGTAGTGGACAGAAAATGAAGTGAAAAGTCTTTTTTTTATGATTATAGGTCATCTTTGAGAGGTCTTTTATGATGACAGACTAAATGACTGAAAAAGATCACCCATAAAGAGATATGTTGGAAAATGTTTTTTGTGCTTGGGGGGAGGGGGGGTTAGATGTAACAGATCAGTGGGGGCAAGTTGTACCAGTGTTACAATTTGCCCCCATTATCTCCCTATGGTGTTACAAATTCCCCAATAGATTATATAGACTATGTTACAACCTGCCCCAGTATTATATGTATATATATAATATATGTAGATACATCTAGAATAAACAAAAATGCACTTAAATACAGTGTATCCGTCCTATTGTTCTGCCTGCATCTTTGCTGCATCATTACATGGACCAGGTAGGCCTACACAATGTCGAAGATTTAGTAATCTGATTTAGCAATCTCACACTTTCAATTTAATTTATGTAAGCCTGTGCATTAAAGGTCATAACAGATTTATTATTACATGCATGGTTAATTATTGGCTGCAAAACTCTATTTCGTATAATTTATGTGTTGCGCCCTAGCGTGTTATAATTTGCCCCAATGAACACAGTACTGTGTTACAACTTGCCCCCATGCTGTTACAACTTACCCGCACCGGGGGCAAATTGTAACATTTTAGGTGTGGTCATATTTCACTGCACTACATAACAACTAGTGATGATATTTATCTAAATGATATTCCATATTACAGAGGAGATAGCATTTCTTTACTTGACGAAATGACTTTATTCATAAAGTTAATTATCACTTGTAAAAATACTAAAATGCTTAAAATGTCACAACTAGCCCCACTCTCCTCTACTAGAAAGTGTGCGCTCCGAAAAGCTAATCAGGTCATTAGCTGATATTGCTGAGCATATTCGCCAAATTAAACAAAAACCTGATGGAGCTGAAACGCGCTAAAAAAAACATTTGTTTGTTAGTGGCCAAGTAAGCAAAGGGTTGTTGATGATGTCACCAAAACATTCCCCAGTGCACTGGTGTGTGATGGGTACGTGAAGCATGAGGAAGTGTAATATATAGAAACTCCATTTTCAGTCACGACACAATGTGATAGATAAATTGAGCGAATTAACGACGTCTTTTTAGCATAAGAGCCAATATTTTACTAGTTACATTGAATGAATGGACCGTGTGATAAATCATGCCATATATAAATTTAGGATTAAATACAATAATATGTTACAATGTTCATGTGGATGTATTGTTGTATTTCATTGCTCCCATATTGCACATAAAATGACGAACATGTATGGCTACTCCACCAGCACGCCGCTGATACTGTTTTGAATTTAATATTGGTCCACCGTCTCCGGCGCTGGCCATAATTAGGATGGTATTTGGTCAACTTCTGATGTTTTATGGGCTGTAAATCTCTATGGTATCCAATATTTAATAAAGGACATCACATCTCATTGCACGGCGATTCAGGGTGTGCTGTGGATTAAAAGGCGAATAATTATAGTAGGCCTACACCAGTACAACGACAACCAGTCTCGTATTAAAAGACATATATGCACCCCTGTAGTTTTATATTCCTAGCAGTAGCACCAGTATAGACCATGTATAGGCCACCTTTAGCCTCATCATATAAAGTAGGTTTAAAAATAAATTGTTTGCCTTTAATACGAGAAACTTCTATGAAATTTTGTATTGTGTATTTTTCCGTAAAAGTAGTTCATATTATGTGTAATTCATATTATGTCACTGTGATGTTATAATAATTTATGGAGATTATATTGCGATACCGATAATTAAATCAATAAGATGATATATCGTATGGATAGGTCTACATTACATATACATTTTATGTATCTGTTACACTTGTTTAATTTGCGCTTGTAGCTGTACTGAAGATAAACTCACTTTAGCTTTGTGCAGCTATGTGTAAATACTCATTAAATAAATATCCTTTGAACAATAAACCAAGTGGTTAAAAAAATCTCAGAATAACTTGGTCAATTTGTTTTTATATTTGATAGAGTATTTGTCCCCGAAATTTGGGATTGTGAGGATTGTTGTTATTATCATTGGATGCCCGTTTTTACTATTAAAACCTAAGGTCCTGCACCGTGTTGCGTGACCACTAATCTAAATTATCTAGTAATAATTACGTCTCTCCCGCATTTCTGTCTTGAAGGAAAAACATTTTAGGCCACACTCAACTAATTTTATGATCCACATATATTTCAGCTGAAAAAGAACAGCAAACCCTTCGAAGTAAAATGTATTATTGAAATATATGTACTCGTCATGGTACATTTTCGGATGAGCTCATAACTTCACATGGTTGGCTTTTGATATACGGAGGTACTGGGATGGTTGTTAGTTGTGGTACATTTCGTACCCACTTGCGTAGCTCATTAGGCCTTTAGCAAAAATATTATTTAAAAAAAAGAAGTTTGCAATGGGACAATATTACTAAAAAAACTGGCATAAATGATCGTAAAATATGAACAAAAATGACCAGGGGCGGTGCAGTGTTGAGGTCGATGCACCTTTTTATGAATTAAAAAAACATTTTTAAGAAAATTGCTCAAAATAGGCCAACTTATTATTTCTGTCTATGTTTTATTTTTTGGTGTTGATGCTAACATAAAAAGCCACTCTTTTCGCAACAGGCCATTATGGTGTTGTTCTGTCTGTTGCATGCTCTATAGCGCGGGGATCAACTTTAGTCGTCCGAATCTGACGTCTGTAGACGTCAGATTCTGACGACTAAAGTTGATCACCGCACTGTAAGAATAAAAAGAATGGTCGTAGGTATTCAAATGAATGAGAAAGAGCTAACTAAGATATTTATGATCATTTCAAATTGAAATTAACCCTTTGGACTCCATGGTTTATATAAAAATAATTTAGCGCTTTAAAGGTTAATATTGTGCTTCACGATACCACGGTGAAATATGTATCCAGAATTGTTCCACATTTATACGAGATTGTTCTGTTATTATTTATCATTATTATCAGCTCATTGAAAAATAAATGGTGACACGAAATGTTCTGATTACTCTCTAGGTTACAAAATCTACCCACTATATTGACCATTAAAGTTCCACGATAACAAGTTTTCATGAAGTTGTGTACTTAAGATTTGGAACGCAACAGCGAAAAACAACGTCATGTATACGGTCACGCTCATACTACATTGGAATGTAGGACAAATAAATGTAATTGCTCACATGTTATTTGTCTTTAGCATTGTGCATGTTGTAGTGGAGATATTGATTTTAATCAGTTTTTTCCTGACGTTTTCAATGCTAACATTATTCAATAATATAAGTAAAATATAGAACTTTATACTAAGATGTACTCAGCAAACATCACACTTTGACCCGATGATGTAATAAAGTTGACCCTGGAACAACCTTAATCCAACATTAGTCGGCGTCGCGTGCTTGCTTGTTGATTCTGGATGAATCACATAATCACGATATGTCTTTGGATGGTCTGTTGGAGGGCTTGTTCCCTGCCCAGCAAACACAAACTATCTGTATAAAATTTATGCAATGTTGGACCATCGTCCAGGATGTTGGGCCAGCGTTGTTTGAATGTTATACAAATGTTTTGTGGTTGCTGGGTGGTACGTGGACTACCCTACAGCATATTATATCTCGCCAGAACTCGGCATGCAGCTGGTCCAATACATTCTGCATTCAGGTTTCAAAGAACCATACTGCTTCTAAAAAATCTTCCCTACCAACTCGAATATATTTAATATGTAGCGTACATGCTTGATTCATTCATTCATTGATTCAGTTCATCGAAATTAATTATTATTAAATTTGGCGATTATTTGTCAGAACATAATTATGTGGTCCCGCATCTCACCGCTCGGTCACCTCCGTTTACATTATAAATAGGATTATAAACACGATACGGAAACAGAAAGTATCGGAAAATTACAAATACGTCATAGTTTTGAAAATCTTAAAGATTGACCCAGCAAGAGCAATACATTAACCATTGTTAACCCAAAGTTGCTGTTAAGTTGGCCTGATGTCTGCGAAGCAGCTTCAGCATTACAACGACATTGGGTCAATACCAGTATATGTTTGCTGAGTCAAAGCTGTATTTTCATGTTGATTTACATTATCGTGATTATCGTCACATAACATTCATTCAGTAGGTTCCTAATAAACGTGCCGCCCTACCATGCCTATACCCTGGCGATGCATTGAAGTGCTTCTAGGTTAATGACGACATCATGACCAGTGTTGCGTGTCGATGTTCCCCCCACTCCGTTTCCCTCAATATGACATTTTTTCCGAGTACTCGATCAGAATGGATTAAGCTGTGCTAGTGTTTGGTATTTCGCTCAGTTGGTTTACAATTGGTTTATCACGGTGATTCATCACTTCCCTATTCGTGACTGCTTAGAATATGCGTAAGTGCTAGAGTATATATTGTGACCTTGGATATGAAAGGGTGTATCTGCCACCTTGGAAAGTGGCAGATACACCCTTTTATATCAAAGGTGGCGATCCGAATGAAGCAATGACGACCACACGTCTTATATCTACATTTCCATCCATGTATTCGGTACTTACAGGATCACGACGCAGATTAAGCGGGTTTACCTTTATTATATTTGCCTTAAATTTGTATTTTATTTATAATTAATATTTGCATCACTAATTAATTCATAACTTTGTTCGAGTATTTGAAAAAGTACAGCGTGAAACAAATTGGGCTTGAACGTTTTTGGAAAGAACGTTTTGGGCACTTATTGACTACTACTGACTATATAAAAACCTTTTGAAGTTGAGGAAGTGAAACAAAGCTAACAACAGAACGTTACCTGGACAGAACAACAGAAATGTTATCTGCCCGAGCGTATTCTGCTCACAATAAGCTTATTAAATGTCGTTCCTTGCATTTCTGCACGATGTAGAACTTTGAAGATGTCATTTCTGTATACCCACACGAACACGTTCTATCAAATTAATCAGCGCAGTACTCTAACACTGTAATACCTGTTTTTACGTTCTAGGGTCGATCCTTGGCCCTTACAGTGCGGGGATCGACTTTGGACGTCAGAATCAGACGTCTACAGACATCAGATTCTGACATCTGATGTCGATCCCCACGCTGAAAGAATAAAACATATTTCCAATTGCCGTTGACCATAACATAGGTATTCAAATGAACTGGAAAGAGCTAACTAGGACATTTATAAAAAATAAATAATAAATAAAAATATTTCAGTAGACACATAACATAGGTATACAAATGAAGCGGAAAGAACTAAAAAAACATTGGTCTTCATGGTTTATGCAAAAATATTTAGCGAACGTTGTGAGGGTTAATCTGGGTGCTCTGCGTCATGCAGGTGATATTGATGAGCTGTCTTTGATGGTCGCCAGCATTGCCCTAACTAATGAGGACACAGATGGAAGGTAATGGACAAATTCACTTCAAAGCAAAAAGATTCGTTTCTCATCGATTCGTAGCCAGCATTGGGTTTACGATGTTTTCTCTGTTTGCTTCTTTCTGCACTTGATGACTTGGGATTGGTGTGCTTCGATTAGAGTGTATCAGTTTATTGCACGACCTCATTGTTTTTCCACTCAATCTGATGGGAGATTTTTCAGACGCGAATATCCCATGGGTTGCTGTCAGATGTGTGTCTCTGGATACGTTTGCATTGTCAGGAGTTCTTATATATCACGCCTAATTTAATCACTTTAATTGCTTATGTTGATCTAATGTCGCACTGCTTTCCAAGGTCTGTAATAACCTATACTTATTTTCGTAGAACAGCCAGTCCATACATGATGTGTGTTTTCACAGCCAATTCAGGAATTATATTTCATAATATTAACAGGTTCTATCACAAGGCTCTATCAATAACGCTTCCCGTTCTCATTAATTTTAAACTATATTTTCACTGGATATTTTTTCACACATATAATATCACATCTGAAGATATATATCATAATGTTAAGGACAACGTGGGTTGTTTAAAAAGATAAAAAAAAACAAATGATACTTCATATTTTATGCAACTTGAATAATGAAATGATTAAGTTAGTTTCGCGAATTTGTTTGTCCCACTATAGTACAGCTGACTGATTGCAGCGAGACACGACTTCGAGTGGGTGAAAATTTAAATTATTTAATTTAGCGGGAGCTCAGTTTTTACAGCGTATCAATCAGTGTGAAATATCCCAGCAAACACGGCACATGGATACAATGTTGGATCAATGTTTGGCCAGCGTCGCAGACGGTGGCCCAGCAAATTGATCCAACATTGTATTCATGTGTCGTGTTTGCTGAGTAGGTTCTAGCGCGAAACAATAATCAGGTGACGCTGCAACTGCCGCTGCATACTTACCGCTGGTTCCAGGTTTGAATGCCGATCGGTATTCGCTGCTCTGGAAAAACAAGAAGTTAACCCACTGTTTGTTTCATGTTGGGCCAGCGTCGTAGGCGGTGGCTCAACATCAACGCAAAATAGTAGTTCAGGTCCACGTGGTCGCTGCTGTGTAGGCTCTTCCTTTTGCTCCCCCGGAAATTGTTTCAAAATATTTTGCTCAATTTGAGATCATAAAACCTAGATTTTTCAATCAATAAGCCCGTTCATAATGATGAAATTCGTTTGATCTGCTTTAATAGGTCGTCTTTTAATATGACAGTAGATGAAAACCATTATTATTTACGTACCTGAAAAGGCTGTTTGAGAGCTATAGACAAAAAATCGGCTTAATATTTTCTAAACATAACAGTGTATTGGTCTTCCTCATCGGCCAGAATCCTAAATGTCCAGGATATAATTGAGGAAAGAGCCAAAGAGACAAGCTAATATATATCTTCAACGTGTATTCCTTCCACCACCATCGCTGGTGCTGGCCGACATTCATTCAATACTTGCCTACGATGTACCTCATATGTACAGAGGATGCAGGCCTCCCCACCATATTCCTGTTCAATTCCAGCGTCGTAGCCTATTGCTGGTTCAATGCTGGTCAATCGTCTATGATGTTGGCCAACACTTATTCATCACTGGGTCTGCTGTATAGTTTGCGCAAACACGTGGCATTCATCCGATGCTGTTGCAATGTTGACCCACAGTCTTCGACGCTGGCCCGACATTGAAACAACATTGGGTGATTGTTCTCTTTTTTAAGACTGCTTGTTCTGTTATGCGGGTGACGCTTTTCACCCCGGCGCCAGAAACACCAGATAACACATCATTGGCCCAATGCTGATGTAATGCTGGGCCACCGTCTGCGACGCTTGGCCAACATTATTCCAACCAAAACCCTTTAAGCTCTAATCACTATATTTAACCGTACATGTAATTACCATGTAATTACCATGACTTTGCACAACCTAGTATTTCAGTATGTGCCACACTCATAAAAACTAGTTTGGATCGATAAACCGTTATCTCTGACATGATGTTATCATGAGCAATAAATAATTATTATAAATCATGCACTACATTAGGGGGCCACCATTCAATCTCCGGAGGAGGGGAGGGGGGGGGGGTTGGCTGGAGTATTTTCAAAATAAATAATTTCGGCAGACTGTGCAAGAAATAAATAATCTATAATATATATAATAAACAATCTAAAAAGCGTATGTTGTATTAGCTTCTGCTATTGTACAATCTGCGGTAAATAAATATGTTTATACAAAGAACTTTATATAGATATATGAAGTTCTTGTTTATACTAAATAAACAATCAATCAAAATACCCCCGTGGAGATTGAATAGTGGCCCTCTTACTGGTAGCGCATTATCCACGCACTGATAACCTGATACATGTAACCTACTCATTGGTTGATGAAGTATATCAATACAAGTCTAGAGTTTAGCTAACTATGATACAGCCGACGTTGGGCGAATTCCTCCGACTGTGTAGGCCTACATGTATTTGATGCTCATCAGGCCTGTGGCGTCAACTAAACTTTTTCGATGTCTTTCACCGTTATTCTAATGCTCACCAGCGTTATAGCAGCTGGTGATGTGACCTCAGGCACGTACCCCCTCTGTTGTCTTTTCCCAGCGAATGCCAGACGTAGACCCAGTGCTGATTTAATGTTGGGCCACGTCGTTGGCCCAACATTGAACCAGCACTGGCTCCCGCACTGGCCGTCTACGCGTAACATACTGTACATCTGGTGATATTCGCGAGGTCTTAATTTTTGCGAATTTCGCGAGGAAAAATTCGCGAATTAGAGAATATCTAGAAAATTATTATATAATAGCGCTACTGAAGAAAAATGGAAATTCTGGAATTGTGAATTTCATGAAAAGTTCCAAAATCGAAAATTCGCGAAAGTCTAAACACGCGAAAATTACCAGATCTACAGTATTGCTTATACTGTACGATGAATGCATGTCCCAGATTTCTAAGTGCATTGCCTTATACCAAGCGGACGGCGCGTAACTGACTGGCTATTAGAAATAATATCAACAAACAATATCGGCAAGTTTTGCCTTGAATGATATTCCCCGCATATTTCCCCCGCTCCCCGCGCGACAGTGCTAATCTGCCCTTCTCCAAGTTGACACCGTCATTACTACAGCTATACTTGGAAATCGTGGTCACACGCGTGTACATTTTGGTAAACACACGACGTACATAGAGCTGTTGTTAGTTGTCTCGGCTCTGTTTATATTCAGTTTGAGCTGCATGATTCATGAAAGGCATCCACCGTTATAGACGTGAGTTTTGTGTATGTTCTCTATCGCTTTTTATCTTAATATTACGAACTCTCTTTCTGGGTTGCGATTGTTATGAATGAATTATAAATCTAATGATCCAGGGAAGTCAACCGTTATACCCGTTGTTTAATTGTTAATTTTTCTTGTCGTCTAAATATAATTTGATAAGAAATTGAAAAGGAAACTGAATATGTTGTTCTCTATTAATTCTGATACTATACTATTTACCAAATTATTTTCAATTTTTAGTAACGTTTATTCCTTTCTGATTGCATTTATGTTCGAAGTTTGACACAAAACGTGAAACACTAAATTCGGAATCACTGTATGATTTATCATATTTATATAAAAATGTACTAATTATAAGGAATCCAGTGTGACAGTCACAATTTGTGTTAGTTCCTTTGGTAATAGGCCCCTATGCATAATAATCGTTTTTAGAAAAAATATACATGTACATGCATGACTTGCCTCCAGACCCTAAAGAATCGAGACGTAAAGTGTCCATGTTGTATATTAAATTATTCACGAAATGTTGCAGTATATGATTTTGATGACGCCTGTTGGAAAAGTATTCATATCTGTCTTATTAATTATATTGCGTGGCTAGCCGCTATTATGCCACAGCACAGAGCCTCGACATATGAAGACTGTATATATTAGGAGGGTTATATACATGTAGTGTATACTGAACACCAATGATATTCAATATCAAACGTATGTATTTTGTTGACCATTCATAAGATATGCGACATTGTGACAGACTTGGCTTGGTGTGTCTGTTAGACTTTGGAATTGATGTTTTCATGAAGAAAGTGTATGACGTTAGGTGGTTCAAATTTAGTCTTTTGAGTTCCATAGCGGCTGGTCTGTTTAAATTTATACTCAAAGCTGCTATGGATTCATATCCAATCGATCCATATACAATTGATGATATATCAACTAAAGTAATAACTGATGTCAATATATCATGATATTTTTACGGGTTTGACCCAAGATGTGTAGTTGATGAGGATGTTCAAATAGTCGACTTCCGTTACATTTGACGCACTTAGCTCATAGGGGTTTAAAGTGGCTGGTAAGAGGGTCCCATGGAAATATTAATTTTGTTCTCTGTGTGGATTCAATCTGTGAAGGGGACGGCCGGTTCGGTTATATCTCATAGACGAAACAACTCAAATATCCGAAATGTTTCGGGTTGCACAAGGCAAGTTATAGATTACTATCTAGTAAAGATAACCAGCAAAATAATAAAACCTGAGAAACCAAATTAATGTGAATAATTAATGTACATAACATTATCTGTACATGCACCCCGATACATCTGTTTTTATATTCAAATCAACAACAAATTTTACTTTACAGTCGAAACAAAATGTGTATTTTTTGCTTTTAAATATTATACAGAAGAATTACATATTACATTTTGCTTATGGCGTTACGTTTGTGATTTTTATTGGCATTGTAATTGTTTTTTTTTGAAATTTTTTGTAACATATGTTACGTTTTGCTGTTGATCCACGTCAAGCACGATGTAGCTGCATTCCAATTCCATGCATACCTTGATAAACTGACGACTACTGAGACAGAAATTGCTATTTCGTCCCCTTAGATAAGAAAGGGTGTATCTACAACTTTGCAAAGTGGCAGATACACCCTTTTATATCTGAGGGGACGATTTATTTCCCATATATTTATGAATGACCGTTTAGTGATAGCAGAATATATGTTAACCTTTATTTTATTTACTATTTTTTTCTGACGCTCCCTAGTTTTATGCCAATATTAAGTTCGTGGGTGAAACTACAAACATGTATTGCAACTTATTGACATTTCATGTGTTATTGCCTATGTAACATTACTACCAGATGCCAGTATATTTGTGAAAATTTGGAAAATTGAAGCTTTAATTCTTTAATCGCACAAATTTCAAAGAGTAGCAGTTATGAACACTTAAAGAGCCAAGTTAATTTTCACCCATTTGAAATTGTGTCTCGCTAAACGCGACAACTTCCACGTGGGCAAAATTACTTATAAATATATACAATTTGAAGCAAAATATGTTAATGTCGCTAATTTAATACTTATTTTTTTAATATAATAATTTTTTTGAAGGATGAATAAAAAGGTTTAAAACTGCTAGATACGCGATTAGCATTTTAAAGGTTAATATCTGACCAATCTTAATGATACCTTTTGTATGCTTCTACTAAACCTTTATTCTTGATTTTTTACAATTGAAAACGTACTAGTGTCAATAGTGACAACTTCCACGAAAGTTATATAGTGCTATGTATAAATAAATAAAACTCCTTCATATCCCAGCAAACTAAAAACATTTGTATAACATTTATACAACGTCGGCCCAACGTTTTCGACGTTGGTCCAACATTGTATAAATGTTGTACAAATGTTTTGTGTTTGCTGGGTATAGTCGTCTAGTCGACCAGATGTTCCTTCACTCGCATCTTTATCGAAAACAGCTACCCGTCGCCATATGATGCTGTCACATGGCATTGTGTCTGTGATCTTGATTAGCTTATAATTATGTTATAAACACCAGGTCAGCAGTCTGTCACATAACTGTTTCTCTGACATATTCATCATCACCATCGCCATGCTAATTTATTCATTGTTTCTATTCATCGGTTATACATCATGTACATGATGATATGTGAGGTGTAATACTGAGTATTTGCGCAAGCAGCATATGTTGCCGTCCCCAATAAACACTTTCATCCTGCATGGCCAGTTATAGAACTAGTTAAACACCAAGCTCGGTTGTGCGTTACTGTTTCTAAGTTATTCATACGCATGTCGCAGCCTTTGATCTGACCATTCTGCTTAGTTAACTAGTTTTATAGGGCATTTTTGGTCATATAGGCAAATTACTGTATCTAAAGGTGTATCCTTGCAGAATGAGTACAGCAACGGTTTTTTTTCGCATAAATTATGACTATATTATTTAGACCGAAAGCATACAGTACTGAGTAGCCTTAATAAATTGTAATAAATATTTCTACATGACAAGGACTAGCACGCCACGATACCAATTATATTTTTCTACATATAGGTCATATCAGAAATACATATTTCTGGTCATATACATGTGATATTTATTTCCTCTATTCACAACATATTATATTTATACAGTCTACCTTCAATATGCAAATAATAACATAAAGTTGACATATTGACTAAAACTGAAATGCTGTCAATTATTGGTAAGCCCAAATCGGCTAATTTATGAGAGGGAGGGTGTAATTACCGATACCATCTACCGGTATATGTATACAATGTAGGCCTGAGCCTGTTATAAAGTAAAAATAAAAGATTTAAGATTGCAATAAAAATGATTGTCCTGCGGAGACACAGTACCTCATTCATTCATTCATTCATTCATTCATTCATTCATTCATTCATTCATTCATTCATTCATTCATTCATTCATTCATTCATTCATTCATTCATTCATTCATTCATTCATTCATTCATTCATTTATTTAAAAAAAAACAAAAGTTTGGTGCCGTAGCATCGTAATATTCACGTTTGACTGACCTTACTGGTCAGGCAGGTTGTATTTATTTTGTAATAATTAGCTCCCGCCGTCACCGTAGGTGAGCGAAGGGAGCTATGGATTCTACCTCCGTTTTTTTTTGGCCTCTTCTTTTGCCTATAACTTTGTGAGAAAATAAGCTAGGATAACAATTTTTGGTATGTGGGTTACTTCCAGGTGGCTAATGGACGGGTTAAAATATTTTTAATCTGAATTCAATACGCAAGGTTGCAGAGGAGAAAATGATGATGTGACGGCGTTGGGCCGTTGGGCCGTTGGGCCGTTGGGCCGTTGGGCCGTTGGGCCGTCCGTCAACAATTCGTTTCCGGAGCATATCTCTGAAAGTACTTGTCCGATAGTCTTCAAATTTTACACACAACACCCCTAGGGGGTCTAGTTGTGCCTTTTGGGGTATTTGAACTTTGACCTACTTTTGTTTCAGAACTATGACCTATTTAGACGTTTTGACGCGCACTTCGTTTCCGGAGCAGATCTCGAAAAGTACTGGGCCGATGACAGTCATATTGCACATACATGTTCTCTAAGGTCCCTAGTTGTGCCTTTTCAGGTTTTTGGACCTTGACCTGGAAGTTGACCCAGCACTTTGACCTAATTTATAACATCGGTAAATCCGACTGAAAGATTTTGCGGAATATCATGAAAACCGCTCAAGATAGCTACACCATTACTATAAAACAAATTGTGAGGTTCCAGGAGAGGATGCATCTTGAAAAATTTCAAGTTGATAAAATCAAAAATGGCCGCCTATCGGCCATTATTCACCTCGACAGGCCTGATATTGCGGAATATCATGAACACCGCTCAAGATAGCTACACCATTAATAACAAATAAATTGTAAGGTTTCAGGAGAGGATGCATCTTGAAAAATTTCAAGTTGATAAAATTCAAAATGGCCGCCTATCGGCCATTATTCACCTCGACAGGCCTGATATTGTGAAATATCATGAAAACTGCTCAAGATATCTACACCATTACTATAAAACAAATTGTAAGGTTTCAGGAGAGGATGCATTTTGAAAAAAATCATTTTGTCCAAGTTCAAAATGGCCGCCAATCGGCCATTATTCACTGTCACATGGCCGTTATTTGGTAAACCGTGCTAGATGGCTAGACCATTACTATAAAACAAAATGTGTGATTTCAGGAGAGGATGCATCTTGAAAAAATTTGACTCGATAAAATTCAAAATGGCCGCTTATCGGCCATTATTCACTTTCACATGGCCGATATTTGGTCAACCGTGCTAGATGGCTGGACCATTACTATAAATCGAAATGTGAGATTTCAGATGAGGATGCATCTTGAAAAAGTTTGACTTGATCAAATTTAAAATGGCCGCCTTTTCGGCCATTATTCATTTTCACATGGCTGATATTTGGTAAACCGTGCTAGATGGCTAGACCATTACCTGATTACTATAAAACAAAGTGTGAGTTTTCGGGGGAGGATGCACCCTGAAAATTTTTAACTTACGAATTCAAAATGGCCGACAATCAGCATTATTTACCTCGATAGGCCTGATATCAGGTAAACCGTGCTAGATAGCTAGACCTTTACTATAAAACAAAATGTGAGATTACAAGAGAGGATGCATCTTGAAAAAAAATGACTAGATCAAATTCAAAATGGCCGCCTATCGGCCATTATTCACTTTCACATAGCCGTTTTTTGGTAAACCGTGCTAGATGGCTAGACCATTACTATAGAATGAAATGTGAGATTTCAGCTGAGGATGCATCTTGGAAAATTTCGACTTGATCAAATTCAAAATGGCCGCCTTTAGGCCATTATTCACTTCCACATGGCCGATATTTGGTAAACCGTGCTAGATAGCTAGACGATTACTATAGAATGAAATGTGAGATTTCAGCTGAGGATGCATCTTGAAAAATTCTGACTCGATCAAATTCAAAATGGCCCCCTATCGGCCATTATTTACTTTCACATGCACAATATTTTGCAAACTGTGTTAGATGTTAGTCCATTACTATAAAACAAAATTTGAGGTTTCGGGGGAGGATGCACCCTAAGTTTTTGACTAATTTATATCGAACTCAAAATGACCGTAAATCAGCTATTAGTTACCTCGATTGGCCTGATATCGGATAAACCGTGCCAGATAGGTAGACCATTACTGGGATACTGATTAGGATCATTAATTTCAATGGAGGTTTGCAATCTCTGACAGACTGTTTAGTTCTTATCTTACTCTTAGACTGGGCTTCTTAGACCTAGTTGTCTTGCGTCTTGTTGACCTAGCTTAGGACAACATTAAAAACCCTACACAAAATTGCTCAAATCAAATTCTAATTCGTCGCGGGAGCTCCTGGACTTATGTAGTCTTGTTATTATTGGTCTACATGACATTTTCTTTGCCGCATCAAATTATATTCTGGTTTAGGATTTTATTGGAATTAAAGTCACTTGGTATTCACCAATAGTATATTTAATGTCTTTTTTATGTCTTTTTATCGTCGACATCGTGAGTATCTACTATTTTCACTTCCATGCTTACCATATTACCGGTAAATACGCCGCACGCATAAACATGTAAGCTAGTATCTCACCAATAAACGACTGTTTGGCGACTGTTAGTGACTCTGACGACTGCATTTTTAAACGACTGCTTAACGAATTTGTCAAAATATTAGGCGACGGTGGTCTATAACGACTGACCAACAACAGTGGGGCGACATACTTGCGACCGCTTAGTCAATCAGACAACAACGGGGCGTCTGGTTTAAGACTTTTGGTAAATGTTTGCTAAGGGGGCGCATGTCTGTCGTCGTAGCGACTGTATTTCAGCCATGGTTCGACCTTGTAGCAAATGAAGCGAATTTGGCAGCTGCTTTCAGACTGGTGAGCGAATCCTGAACAATCTGAACATCTCGCCTTTCTCCCCCCCCTCTTTCCAGTTATTATGGGTGGTAGCTGCAGTGTTGTCAGAACCACCCTGTGATTTATCCTGATCACTTGATGGGGTTGGTGCTGGTTGGTCAGGTTTAGGCTCCGGCTCTTTTTCTAGTTTTTAGCTCCCGCCGTCACCGTAGGTGGGACGGAGGGAGCTATGGATTCCGCCTCCGTTTTTTTTTACCTCTTCTTTTGTCTATAACTTTAACACATAAGCTAGGATAACGATTTTTAGTATGTGGGTTACATCCAGGTGGATAATGGACAGGTTAAAATATTTTTATTCTGAATTCAATACGCAAGGTCGCAGAGGAGAAAATAATGATGTTACGGCGCTGGGCCGTTGGGCCGTCCGTGAACAATTCGTTTCCGGAGCATATCTCTGAAAGTACTTTGAACTTTGACCTACTTTTGGTTCAGAATTATGACATACTTAGACGTTTCGACGCACACTTCCTTTCCGGAGCAGATCTCGAAAAGTACTAGGCCGATGACAGTCATATTGCACATACATGTTCTCTAAGGTCCCTAGTTGTGCCTTTTCAGGTCTTTGGACCTTGACCTTGAAGTTGACCCAGCACTTTGACCTAATTTATAACATCGGTAAATCCGACTGAAAGATTTTTGCGGAATATCATTAAAACCGCTCAAGATAGCTACACCATTACTATAAGACAAATTGTGAGGTTTCAGGAAAGGATGCATCTTGAAAAATTTCAAGTCTATAAAATTAAAAATGGCCGCCTATCGGCCATTATTCACCTCGACAGGCTCGATATTGCGGAATATCATGAAAACCGTTCAAGATAGCTACACCATTTCTATCAAACAGATTGTAAGGTTTCAGGAGAGGATTCGTCTTGAAAAATTTCAAGTTGATAAAATTTAAAATGGCCGCCTATCGGCCATTATTCCCCTCGACAGGCCTGATATTGTGGAATATCATGAAAACCGCTCAAGATATCTACACCATTGCTATAAAACATTTTGCGAAATATCTTGAAAACCGCTCAAGATAGCTACACCAGTTCTATCAAACAAATTGTAAGGTTTCAGGAGAGGATGCATTTTGACAAAAAATCAACTCGACCAAGTTCAAAATGGCCGCCAATCGGCCATTAATCACTTTCACATGGCCGTTATTTGGTAAACCGTGCTAGATGGCTAGACCATTACTATAAAACAAAATGTGTGATTTCAGGAGAGGATGCATCTTTGAAAAAATCGACTCGATAAAATTCAAAATGGCCGCTTATCGGCCATTATTCACTTTCACATGGCCGATATTTGATAAACCGTGCTAGATGGCTAAGACCATTACTATAAAACGAAATGTGAGATTTCAGATAAGGATGCATCCTGAAAAAAATTGACTTGATCAAATTCAAAATGGCCGCTTTTCGGCCATTATTTATTTTCACATGGCCGATATGGTTTGTTCTAAGGATGAGAGAGGCTGCTGCCTTTTTACTTCTTTCACATGGCCTCTTTTCTTTGGACCCATCATGATATTATGATTAGTATTAATTTTCGCTGAGTTGTCTGTCACTCCCTGGCTTGTCTGTATTAATATGTCGTTATGTTGTCTTAATCAACCTTCTAACGACCAGATAATCGTTGCTATCTGGTCGTTATGCTTTTGCTAATCAGTCGTCCCACAGTCTTTCAAGTCGTTACAGAGTCGTCGCATTCGTTAACTAGATACTAGTCATTCGTCAGTCATTCGTTAGGCAGTCTTCTTGAATCTGTGTCGTTAAGGAGCTGTGGTTGTTGTCGGTTATCAGTCGTCTCACACCAGTAATTAAAATAAAATCGTCACAGTTTAGGCGTCGCTGTGAATGAGGACGTTCGCTAAAGAATTTTTAGACAGTCGTTTAACAGTCGTTAGACAGTCTGAAATCAGTCCTAATTTAATCACTAACTGTACTTCATATTCTCTAAATGGTTTCTAGGAATCGCCAACTATTTTTTCAAGGACTACTGAACAGAACGAAGTGCGACTTTGAATTAACAACTGAAGACGTCTTGGCGAGTAATTATAGAGAGTTGTTGCAGACCAATTACCGAATTAATTATTCTATCAGTTGCCGCCAGGTTTTTGAACATGTTCAAAATCTGGCGGCGACTGAAATCGCGGTGAGCAACCAATTTACTAATGAGATACTGATTCCGACTTCTTAGCGATTAGCTCCAGACTAAATAAAGCTTTAAAACAGAATCAGACGAATTTCCATTCGTCTCAGTCGCCAATTGGTCGCAAGCCCGATGAGATACTAGCTTAATAGAGTGCACGAAAATACTTCCAGTTGCAGCACTGGATGCCATCCATGACTTTTTCTGTTACAACATGTGTAAAGTTGTCATGTGAATTGCCTGTGTCAAAAAGAATGTGTATATTTATTTTCATGTTTGATTAAACCTAACTATATATCAAACATTGACTTAACACGCAACTTTCTAGGATGTTAGCTATAAACTCCACGTTTCCCTATTTTTATCTGGTTGTACCAGAAGCCCCCTCTGGTGAAAAAGAGCCATGCTATTGCTGACCATTGTCACGTCACAAGAGATTACACGTCATATTAATGTGACTGAGCAATACTGTCCTGCATAGTAAACAACAGTCCATGAGTAATAGAAACCAGTTTGTGTACCTGAGATATTGATGTATTTGATGTTATCTTCAGATCGCGCATATTCATCATAATTTGCGTCCATGACACTACATACATGATCTGATGTACATTGTAACGACGTGTCGTAAGTTTTTTACGTCATGGGTGGCATTATCTGTGAATCAAACTAAGCAATCTTATGGTTGAAAAGTGTTCCTTTTGCTTTTCCATCCAATAACCTAAATGTCTGTATTATCGAGATGCATACAGTTACAAGGACGCCTTCAGGCTCGGATCATGTATTTCCAGAGTAACAATTATATTTTCATCGTCAGGCTCAGTTGAGCTCTGTTTGACTTACCTAGGCTATGTACAAAAAGTTATATTTTTCTACTTTTTGTCACTAGGCCCTAGGGTCTAGGGTCTACATGATACATACATCATTCATTTTATTCCACGGTGATGCGAGCCTATAATTATATATATTATATAGACCAGATCTATCTGTTTACTGTAAGTATTCAAGCCGACAGTTTATTTTGCCTTTTAAAAAAATGTTTACTTCCCTTGACAGGCCGTGTAAGCACTGGCAAGAGCGATTGTCATTACGTCGCGTGTTTTTATTTGATTGTTCTGAAGCTTGTGCTCGCCATACAATTTACAAACCCACCGGGCGAGTTTGAATAAAAAACGAATCCGATTCAAAATGGACGTCGTTTGGGCAGAAACGGCTTTGATTTTGTCTACTGTTATTTTATTCAATTATTCTTAAACTTGGCAAATGTGCTTACCATCTAAACCTGCCGGACGAGCTCGATAATGGTACGGATCAGATTTAAAATGGCCGCCGCTCTGACATAAACGGCTTTGCCTTGTTAGCGCGATTTTTATTCACTGTTCTGAAACTTTGCATGTATGACCCTATGAGCTCGCCAGACAAGTTAAAATGGCACTAGACATCTAGTCAATCACATTCAAAATTGCCACCACTCGCACATTTTTTATTTTACTTTATTGTCAATAAATAAACAAGTTCTTTTGCCATAAGCCTGAGGGCTATCCCCATCACCTTTGATTCGAATTTCCAAATTTTGCTTACCAACCATACACCCCGATTCCGGAATGCAGACAATGTTCTACAAATAATGCGTGGATATACTGTCGTGCAAAGGCAAAGAGCAGAAACTGCTCACTTGCAAAGTTAGTAGTTACTGCTCTTTGCCTTTGCGGGGCAGTATACCCAGCAAGACAACGTTAATTCTTTCAGCGCGAGTATCGACTTTAGCCGTCAGAATCTGACGTCATTCTGACGTCTAATGTCGATCCCTGTGCTGAAAGAGTAAAATATTTATAATGACCGTATATAGACCCATTACATAGGTATTCAAATGAAGCAGAATTAGCTAAATAAGACATTTATGATGATTTCAAATTAAAAATAACCTTTTGGTCTTCATGTTTTGTATTTAAATATAAAAAAAATATTTCAGCCATCTTAGGTGAATCACTCTTGATGTGTTATCTCGCTCTCTGTGTGTCCTACAGGAATCATGAACGCCCTGAAGTGCCCGTTTCTCACGCGGATCCCCATGCCACAGGTGAAGCAGCACGCCTGTGAGCTGCTAACGTTTGCTGACCACTGTCCCATCATGGGCCACGTGATAAAGTACAGCTCCACCAGCTCCTCCCCTTCTGGTACCACCACCATGGACACCACACCAGACACCACCGGCAGCTTCCTCCACGTTCAAGGTGAGTTCACCAGATCTCAAGCCCCAACACATTGTGATGAGAACTTTAACCTTTTCACCCTTTAACCACTGAGCACGCCCATAGAGTTAGTCTCTCCTACTAAGAATTTATCAACTCCTACCTATATGGCACAACTATGGTCGTTTTCAATCTGTTTTATTATCAGAGAACGTTTCGTTTCCTTTGATATGAAAGGGTGTATCTGCCACTTGGCAAAGTGGCAGATACACCCTTTCATATCTAATGGGAAGAGTTATTGTGTTCGAAATGAGTGCTTAAGCATCAAAATTAGCAAATATTTGTGTCAACTTAAACAAATGTGAGTAATTTTCAATCACTTGAAGTTGTGGGTCGCGGTATCGAGATATCAAGTAGGTGGACATTTTAATATTTTTGTTTAATAAGATAACGGGTACAGAGGTAAAAGGATTTTCAAACCTCTATGATTATTGTACTATCACCTATTCACACACGCCTGTTTGGAAAAAAGGGTCAGCAGCAAACATTTACATTGTTTACTCCATATCATTATGTGGTGGAAATCAGTGTTTTACCCCTTCTACTGTTGTGAACGTATATACACGGGTTGAAGCTAGTTTCAAGTCAAATAAAATGCCACTGAAATTGATAAAATAGTTTGTGATAGATGTTCAGTTAATCAAATAATTTAATTGGGGATTTGTCTATTTTTCCTCATTTGTAGCTGGAAATGTTGCCTCTCTTTGCTCGGCATCATTATATTTGTTTAAGTATTTTATGAATAACAGCTGTACCACCTTGCAAACACATGTACGAATTGAGATCCATAACATGTGCAGTACAAAGTATTCATGGATAAAAAATGTAATTATCTCCACATATACTTGAATGGATTGTATGCTAATTGGAGAAATATGACAGATTTAGGTTTAGTGAAATATATATTTTTTACTCCTATCAGCTTTACGCCTATCGGTTTATCTGTAGGATACGGTGACATTTCTGAATAATCGTCACAACATGCCTACGTGTGTCTAGTCACAAGGGCGGGGGCCCTAGGGTAGTGGTTAGCACCGCTGCCTTTCACGCCAGAGTCCGGGGTTCGGTTCCCGGTCTCGGCGGTTTGAAAGAAACAAAATTGTTTCTTCCCCATCCACGTGTGAAAGTTAGTATTGTGGAGAGCCTCCGTGACCGAGAGGTAGCGTGCTCGGCCTCAGACCGCCAGGGCTCGAATTTCGTATCCTGTGTCTGGAGGACAGTGTCATCTCAATCATCTCACCATCCTCAGGAGGTTCTCCTGGCCCAGTTTAGCCTATATGTGCACAAAGGTGGCCTAAAGCCCGATTCATTTCATTTCATTTTGTCTAGTCACATATTTCTAAATATATCTAGTATCTAGTGGCCGCCAGTGCCAAAATTACCGAACCTACCAATCTTTCCATTAAGAATGTTATCTGATGATTTCTGATATGAAGAGAGCGCAATATGATATAGAATATTATATGGTTTAATTATTAAAATTGCTCTAGTACCTGTATGAAACGCCGATTATAATATCCAGATTAGATCGTACTACCACCGATCGAGCTGTGTTGGTGTTAGCGCATATATAAACCCCACCTGGTGATTACCAACGCACTAGTTTCAGTATCTCTTGTCTATGCGGATCAAAGGCATAACATTACGTGAATATTTCATGGCTCAGTGTGTACTACGCGAAGCCTAAAATCAGTGTATGCATACGCAGAGAAAAATCGTGCTTTTATACGTGTGTGATATAACAAGCTGTAGTGCTTTCCGTGGTCATGAATATTGTCTAATGCCGAGAGAAAGAGAGAGCTCGATTTATCAACATTTATTTGGCTTGACGTTAGCCCTGCGTCGCAGACGTTTGCCCAGAATTGAGTAGGCCTCTGCTCACTTGGATGTCTCCTGGCCGGAATGAGGCATCATGTTTTATGGATGCGGGCATCTGAGTTCTCCCCTTTGATGTCCACCTTATGGGGACGGAATTCTCTGCAGAGTTTCCTCTGCTCATTTTATGTCAGCAGATTCTGTATGTTATTGTCGCTCATGATTATCTGCGTATAATTAAGGTCGGGCTGAGCTGCAAAATACATCCCGATACGTTGAGCCAATGTTGGTTTGATGTTGGGTCAGCGTCGCAGACGCTGGCCCAACCTTAAACTAACATTGGTTCAACGTGTCGTGTTTTCTGCTGCGACGTTGGCCCAACATTAAACCAACATTGGTTCGACGTGTCGTGTTTGCTGGGATAGCACTAGAAACAACACGAACAGACCCCCTCGTTAACCACTCGTGGTAATCAAGTCTCCATCAAATTCTCACCATGTAGGCATGTACGACCTGTAATTATTAATGTTCACTTATTTAGCTAATGGTTGATATGGACCTCTATGACTTTGATTCAATGTAGTCATCTTTTCGTTGGCCACTTTTGAGCTAATTAAAATCTTGTGGTATGCCAGCCATCACTATTTGAAAAGTTGAACACATCGTCAACTAAATCTACCCGTCTATTGATAAATTTATCTGCTCAGGAGGACATTTCAGACCTTTCTTGCTAACGTTATTTTCTAGCATTGATTTGTGTAATGCATTTTTTTTAATCGGGTAATTTTTTTTATACGAAGTAGTAGAATCATGACTAATATTACTACAGTTTACAACACAGCTGATATTATGCATTTTATGTAAATATATATTTTACGTCCTACTTATAATTATTCGATATAACATAAAAACATCTCAGACTTAAAGCGGCGCCCATACATGGTCCTTGTTAAGAACTAAATATGCAACTGGAAATATATTAAATAATCCTATCTAGCTGATTGATATCCTAAATATATTAATTGTATAAGTTAGATTGTTCATTGAATTATGGTGTGATGCTACACAATATGACCTCACCTTGTGAACGCGATCACTTGGTTCTGCTTCATTTGTCACGGATGTTGCAAAATGGTAATTGAATACACTTGAAAATGACCAATTATATCGGGTTTTATGGATTTTTATTAAATCAAAGAGTCTAGTCCTAACTCTTTGATTAAATACATACTGGTAATAGTGAACGCCATAACATATTGTATCCTGCTTGAATTCTTAACCCTCACGAAGCAATCAGAGCATCATTTTGCATCTGTGAAGAATGACTTGATATCTTAAAAACTAGGGTTTTAGAATGAAAATATTCATGGAATTGTTTTATTAATGACAATATCGTTTTACCCCTCGTTCTGCTCGTGCGCCGCCGCCATGGTGCAACAGATTAAGTTCATAATTCGTACAAACTTTTAATTCCTCCGGGATTTTTTCACCCAAGGTCTTGGGTCCAAAGTCAAAGTCAAAGATTTGAAAAAATTCTTGTTAACGCGATAACTTGAAATTTTTTATTGGATCTCCATTTTGTTATGTGAAAGTACCCATGAGTATAGAGATGACCTGATTAGATTTTCAGCTTCCCACTGATAATCAAAATAGCAGCTGCCTGGCGACAACATTTTTTTCGATTTTTTTTAAATTCCCTTGAAACATGGTATATATAGGTTTTTAGGGGTCTATATGGTCTCACCACCCCAAATGCCAGTCCCATTGAAACACATGTAAACTGCCTCAATTCCGCAGGCCGATTTCACCATTTTTCACCCTATTAGATATTTAGTGTGACATATCAGGATAAAGCTTGAGATGTCCTTGTTCGAAAACAGGCCCGCTATGGGTATGGTTACCAGACAGATTTTGAGCTACGCCCCCTAGAGTGTAAAAAAGTCAATACTCTTAAAATTGGGCTATAATCCGTGCTCTCTTTCACAGAACAGACACACATCATTTTAACCCACTGTATCCCTGCGAGGTTATCATGAAACAGTTATATCTGATATCCTTGACAAAGAAGACAACGTGGGCTTATTAAATATTCACAAAATTATTACTTCTTTGTATTTTATTTTGTTTCAATAGAGGTTGGAACAGCCGCATTAAAAATATTTTGTGTGATGATTCCATCATTAGTATACACCTCCCTGGATTTCGGCTTATTTAGGGTGGTGAGACCATATGTAGAGACATAATTTTCTTTGATTATTTTATTTCGGCCTGGTATGATGCTTGAAGGTGTTCTGAACAATATAGTTTTTGAATTAGGCAAATATATTGAAAACTGTTGCCCTCGGAGCCCTTTGAATAATTATTGATATCATGAAAATCGGCCTGGTTTCCTTGAAAGTCGCATTGAATAAAACAGTTAAATGAAGTGGCTATTCCCGCCTCTATTTCGTCACACAAAGTCGTCATGGTTACCTTGTATTTCGAAAATTGTTGTTGAAATATGCCACACATATTAGAATGGACTGCTATTAGTAGCATCCATACTTAAATTCACTATTTTTTATTTTCATTTGGGCCCATATGACAATCAAACTACCAACCAGGCATTCCATCTATGACTTATATCACCAAAACACGGCCTCTTCTGGTCTTTTCTAGACATGGTTATCACATTTATTCACCAATTATATACTTTCTAATCAAAACTATTACACTTAGATTGTTACAGCGATAGTAAAACTCAATAAAATTTAGATATCAAGCTGCAGATTTTTTATCAAGCAGCTGGAATATGTCAAGAAAGGACCAGAACATGCAAACCCCTTGTGTCTACTGATGGTCTCACCACCCCAAATGCCAGTCCCATTGAAACACATGTAAACTGCCTCAATTCCGCAGGCCGATTTCACCATTTTTCACCCTATTAGATATTTAGTGTGACATATCAGGATAAAGCTTGAGATGTCCTTGTTCGAAAACAGGCCCGCTATGGGTATGGTTACCAGACAGATTTTGAGCTACGCCCCCTAGAGTGTAAAAAAGTCAATACTCTTAAAATTGGGCTATAATCCGTGCTCTCTTTCACAGAACAGACACACATCATTTTAACCCACTGTATCCCTGCGAGGTTATCATGAAACAGTTATATCTGATATCCTTGACAAAGAAGACAACGTGGGCTTATTAAATATTCACAAAATTATTACTTCTTTGTATTTTATTTTGTTTCAATAGAGGTTGGAACAGCCGCATTAAAAATATTTTGTGTGATGATTCCATCATTAGTATACACCTCCCTGGATTTCGGCTTATTTAGGGTGGTGAGACCATATGTAGAGACATAATTTTCTTTGATTATTTTATTTCGGCCTGGTATGATGCTTGAAGGTGTTCTGAACAATATAGTTTTTGAATTAGGCAAATATATTGAAAACTGTTGCCCTCGGAGCCCTTTGAATAATTATTGATATCATGAAAATCGGCCTGGTTTCCTTGAAAGTCGCATTGAATAAAACAGTTAAATGAAGTGGCTATTCCCGCCTCTATTTCGTCACACAAAGTCGTCATGGTTACCTTGTATTTCGAAAATTGTTGTTGAAATATGCCACACATATTAGAATGGACTGCTATTAGTAGCATCCATACTTAAATTCACTATTTTTTATTTTCATTTGGGCCCATATGACAATCAAACTACCAACCAGGCATTCCATCTATGACTTATATCACCAAAACACGGCCTCTTCTGGTCTTTTCTAGACATGGTTATCACATTTATTCACCAATTATATACTTTCTAATCAAAACTATTACACTTAGATTGTTACAGCGATAGTAAAACTCAATAAAATTTAGATATCAAGCTGCAGATTTTTTATCAAGCAGCTGGAATATGTCAAGAAAGGACCAGAACATGCAAACCCCTTGTGTCTACTGATGTAGAGACATAATTTTCTTTGATTATTTTATTTCGGCCTGGTATGATGCTTGAAGGTGTTCTGAACAATATAGTTTTTGAATTAGGCAAATATATTGAAAACTGTTGCCCTCGGAGCCCTTTGAATAATTATTGATATCATGAAAATCGGCCTGGTTTCCTTGAAAGTCGCATTGAATAAAACAGTTAAATGAAGTGGCTATTCCCGCCTCTATTTCCTCACACAAAGTCGTCATGGTTACCTTGTATTTCGAAAATTGTTGTTGAAATATGCCACACATATTAGAATGGACTGCTATTAGTAGCATCCATACTTAAATTCACTATTTTTTATTTTCATTTGGGCCCATATGACAATCAAACTACCAACCAGGCATTCCATCTATGACTTATATCACCAAAACACGGCCTCTTCTGGTCTTTTCTAGACATGGTTATCACATTTATTCACCAATTATATACTTTCTAATCAAAACTATTACACTTAGATTGTTACAGCGATAGTAAAACTCAATAAAATTTAGATATCAAGCTGCAGATTTTTTATCAAGCAGCTGGAATATGTCAAGAAAGGACCAGAACATGCAAACCCCTTGTGTCTACTGATGGTCTCACCACCCCAAATGCCAGTCCCATTGAAACACATGTAAACTGCCTCAATTCCGCAGGCCGATTTCACCATTTTTCACCCTATTAGATATTTAGTGTGACATATCAGGATAAAGCTTGAGATGTCCTTGTTCGAAAACAGGCCCGCTATGGGTATGGTTACCAGACAGATTTTGAGCTACGCCCCCTAGAGTGTAAAAAAGTCAATACTCTTAAAATTGGGCTATAATCCGTGCTCTCTTTCACAGAACAGACACACATCATTTTAACCCACTGTATCCCTGCGAGGTTATCATGAAACAGTTATATCTGATATCCTTGACAAAGAAGACAACGTGGGCTTATTAAATATTCACAAAATTATTACTTCTTTGTATTTTATTTTGTTTCAATAGAGGTTGGAACAGCCGCATTAAAAATATTTTGTGTGATGATTCCATCATTAGTATACACCTCCCTGGATTTCGGCTTATTTAGGGTGGTGAGACCATATACGAGTTTATGTTGGTTTGTCCGTTTTCGTGTGCGACCGAAAACGAGGCTATGGGGACCATCTTGATTTTTAAATTAAAAAAATCCTTTTTAACGCGATAAATTGAAAAATAATGATTAAATCTTTCTAATTTTTATGTGGAGTTACCTATGAGTATGGAGATGACCTGATAGATTTTCAGCTTTTCATCGATAATCAAAATGTCCCCCACCTGACGACTGATTTTTTTTCTGGTAATTTTTTTCAGAATTCCGTTCAAACCTAGTATATGGGTTTTCGGGGTCTTTGAATCTATTGGCATTGTCCGTTTTTATGTCCACCTCCTTTGATTATTTTACTTCTGTGTTTGTGTCATATTCACATTAATTCTGCCGCACACATTTAGTCCATGAGCCAAAGGGTTGACCGGTACCATTTTGAGGGGCAAATTCTGCTTAGTGCCGCATTGTTCAGTAATAATGTGGGGTGTTATAAATGCATGATAGCAGTTTAGATTGTACAGCTTAACGGTTTAATAATTGAATTTGTAAACCACACTTTCGAAGAAAAATGTGCGTTCACGATAGCTTCGGCGCGCTTCTATAAACACGCGTTGCAGTTTATTACTGTGTTTACAGGTCAAAAATTAAGCAGACGACGTCTGACAAAGCGTCAAAAACATGCCCTTTTAACGTATATCTAATGCTTATTCTGACAAACATGTCGTGTATTTTATAATATTTTATCTATATGCGCAAATTGTATATTACGAATCTCGAGAAACTGCCACTGGGATTTGATTTTACGCCTTTATCGGGACCTGGTGGGTTCGGAATGTTCAACTTCCCAAGTGAGCCTGTGCTGTGAGGTAGACTAGACGTGGCCTCTGTTCTGACAGACAATAAACCAACTCGGGATGCATGTATGGCATATCTCCTGGCTCAAGAAGTTATATATATATAATATGATGCCCAACAAAGAAAAAAATATGTTCCATCATACAATTATACAAATAAACAGTCAATCTATTGTTGTGGTTGTCAGAAAACTGAAGCAGGGTGTCCAGTACTATACTGCAGCCATATGCGTTATAAAATATCGCGTCGTTGATAGTGCCTTCTGATCGAATGTTGATAGTCTAAACAAATAACTTAAATGTAGGATATATTTAAGTTCTTTTGTCTAACGGAATTTTGTATCATATTATATAATGCGTTATGCAATGCCTTACACCTCGAAATGTTCTATGTAAAGCTGGCATTTCTTATATGGGTGAGATCATTAATTGTCGTAAATTGTGACGGACGGAATTCAGAGACAAATCCCTAGGTGCAGTTCACAAAAAAAGTTTTTATGATTTTTTTAAAATCCATTCGAAATAATTGAGAGAGAACAAAGTTAATTATATAACTTTTTATATCTTGGCACATATGTGTTGCTTAGCAACTGATAAAGTATCAGCGTGACGGACGGAATCACAAAATGTGCCTTTAACTGACCCCCCTTATGTATGCTCAAAATTCTCTGATTATTGTACACATGCATCTTATTGAATGCCTGTTTTGAAAAGTCTTAGTTAGATGCTATTTAGTGCTTATATAATTTTTTTTATATCTCATGTCATACATTTACGATGAGTGAAAACCCCGAGTGAAGTCAGTGTGACGGACGGAAAGTGATGGACGGAAAACTTTTTTTTATAATGTGGCCTCCATCTTCCCCTAAATCCACACATTTTATCTGATCGTGAAATTATTATAACCACATCGTACATTTGCATAGCAAATATTAAAGTCTCCACCTTCAGCAATTAAAATTTTTATTGCCAATGCAGTAACGATGGGACTTTATAACATAAGTGACATGGCGGCCATCTTGGATATGCAAATTAGCTGATTTTTAAACTCAACCAGGGTGATCCATCAGAGGGTGTTCAGAAGAAATGTGGTGAAGATCTGATGAATATTGGCGACTAGAGAGTGTTTACATCGATCTTGGATATGCAAAATAGCCCATGGCGGCCATGTTGAATATGCAAATTAGCTGATTTTCAAACTCGATCAGAATAATCCTTTCGTCGATCTTGGATATATGCAAATTAGCTCAGCATAATTCGCAAAATAGCTGAATTTTCGAAGTCAAACAGGATAATCCATCAGAGGGTGTTCAGAAGAAATTTCACAAAGATCGAATAAATATTAGAGACTGGAGAGCGTTTACATCGATCTTGGATATGCAAATTAGCCCATGGCAGCCATTTTGAATATGCAAATTAGCTTATTTTCGAAATAAACCATATTAATCCTTTAGAGGGTACGGATTCAGAAAGATATCGGATGAATATTGGCAACTAGAGAGTGTTTATATCGATCTTGGATATGCAAATTAGCCCATGGCGGTCATGTTGAAAATGCAAATTAGCTGATTTTCAAACTCGACCAGAATAATCCTTAATAATCCTTTCGTCGATCTTGGATATATGCAAATTAGCTCAACAAATTATGCAAAATAGCTGATTTTCGAACTCAAACAGGATAATCCATCAGAGGGTGTTCAGAAGAAATTTCGCAAAGATCGGATGAGTTTTAGAGACTGGAGAGCGTTTACATCAATCTTGGATATGCAAATTAGCCCATGGCGGCCATTTTGAATATGCAAATTAGGTTATTTTCGAAATAAATCAGAATAATCCTTTAAAGAGTACACGGAAAGATATCTGATGAATATTGGCGACTGAAGAGCGTTTACATCGATCTTGGATATGCAAATTAGACTATGGCGGTCATGTTGAATATGCAAATTAACTTATTTTCGAACTCAGCCAGAATTATAATCCTTTCGTCGATCCTGGATATGCAAATTAGCCCAGCATAATATGCAAACTAGCCAATTTTCTAACTCAACAAGAATAATCCATCAGTCAGAGGGTGCGCGTTCAGAAGAAATTTCGCACAGATGGGACGAATATTGGCGACTGGAGAGCGTTTACATCGATCTTGGATATGCAAACTAGCCCATGGCGGCCATGTTGAATATGCAAATTAGCTGATTTTCAAACTCAACCAGAATAATCCTTTAGAAAGTATTCAGAAAAGTATTCGTGAGGATCGGATGAATATTGGCAACTGGAGAGCGTTTACTTCTACCTTGGATAATGGATATGCAAATTGGCACATGAGGCCATGTTGGATATATGCAAATTAGCTGATTTTCGAACTCAAACAGGATAATCCATTAGATGGTGTTCAGAAAAAACAATAAGTCTCCAACCAAATACAACGCTAAATTATTGAACTGGAATTTTTAATCCCTTAAAGTTGTGTCATGCTACTGCAATCCACAACTTCAAGTGGGGAAAAATTACTTATTTCTGTATGTTTTGAATTAAAACATATATATGCCAGCTAATCTGGCAAATTTAATGCTCATTTCTCACTCAAATCGATCAATGTCACTCACTCATTTTTGAACCATCTAATTACCAAATGAGAAGACTGTAATTCATACTTTCCAAAAGATATGAAGCATCAAAGGAGTTTTAGCTATTATAAGCTGTGACTTTGGTCATAAACGGTCAGTCATTTTTAAACTCGACCTGTAGTTTCCTCAGATGCACTTCATCTTGGGTTTCAAATAGGGAACTTCCATCTTTAAAAATCAATAATAATGTTTATGAAACTAATTGTGATTGACAAACTGAACAGTGGTGTGACCTTGACCCTTAAAATAGGTCAAGGTCACTCATCTTCAAACTCGACCTGTAATTTCCTAAGATGCATATGTACACCAAATGAAGACTACCTGAAACGATTCAAAAGATATAGCACATCAAATGAATTTTAGTCCAGATATGCTGACAGCTGTGACCTTGATATTGACCCAAGGTCAATCAGGGTCAATGGAATAAAAAACCAAAGCCATATGGTATACAAGTTTAAAATATAAAGTCAATACAATAAGTCATGTTGCCAGGGGAGCTATTTGAGTATGATGCGCTGGCGAACAAGCACGGACGGAAGACGCAGAGTGCTAAGGGATGACAATGTCGCTAAAAAAACAAGCACATAAAATTGCCATTTCACGTCCCGTCACCAACCCCCCCCCCCCCCCCCCCATGATCCCCCTAGCCCGAACACTACCCCCTGCCCCCAGATATGTCCCAGTGACTACAGACAGCACATTATTGAGTTGCATGCATTTAAAAACCTATTGGTAATACTTGGCTTTGCATTTGCCTCTTGTGTTTCGCATGCCAAGAGGCAAGTGAAGAAAAAAAAATGAAGTTTATTTATAAGTCATGTTAACATTACGTATACAAATTATGGTACTTGTAAATGGTAATTACTCTATTTTAAGCTTGGTAATTTTTTATGTACTAGAGAAAATAAATTAGCAGCCTCATCTTACATGTAGACCAATTCTGTAATCGTCATTGGGTAAAATTTGCATCAAACTTGCTTCGGGTGAACAAAAAAACACATTTCCGTCCGTAACACCAGCAAATTCCGTCCGTCACGGCAATTTTTTCACAAGGTTTTTCTTTAATATATTTTGTACTGGCACATTAATGTAAATAATCATCTTTTCTACTAATTAGTGTTGGGGAGCAGTAAGAGAAAACAGAAAGTTTCACTAAATAAATTTATTATCCGTGGCAGCACATTAATTAAAAGACTTCAAAACGTGACGGACGGAAATTGCATTAAATAACCCCTCTTTAAAAACACAAACTGCCACAATTTTTTTTTTTTTTTTTTTTACAATGCACAATATAGACATACACTATCAGAAGACATATCTACATCGAACATTATTAACTCTCTGAACTAGGTAGACAGTTTTTTTATTTTCCGTCCGTCACGGCTCAAAAAGGCATTTCAGCTATTAATGTGTTGCCAGGGCGACAAGATTTTGCAAAAACAAAAAAAAATCTAGAGAATCAAATCCGCTCAGATGTTTTCTTCAAATTAGAATCTTGATTTAGATAAGAATCGCGCAATACAATTTGAGCCATTTGGTTGACACATTAATGATATGACCCATATGTTTATGGTAGACTCAAATGAATGAAAATGTGCATAGGCCTACCCGTTTTAATTCACAGGCCTAATCAGTAATCATGATGCGTTGGTCCTAATTGTCATAGACCAGAAGCATAGCCCCCATAGACAATGTAGCCTACCTTAATGATTATTATTTTGTTATGGATATAACGGGTGCTACGCTTAGATAGTTATTGTCTTTTTATTCCGGAAATTTTTCCTCGAGACATCACACCGCTGTATATACAGTCCCCCTACCCGGAAATGTGCTGATTGTCGTATTGAGTGAGCTTTACATTTTTAACAAAACTAGTGCATAATACATTACCCAGCGAACACAAGATATTTGTATATAGCATTTCTACAACGTCGTCGCAATGTCTTCGACGTTAGTCCAACCTTGTACAAATGTTATACAAATTGTCAAGTGTCTGCTGGGTACAGAGCCTGTCATTCAGACATTTCTTCGCCTACGTGATCCGGTAATACATTAATATTTAAAAAAGCAATATGGATCTACATATAATTATGGTAATAAGTATATATTATATATAAGCATGTACATGTAGTAAAGACACTTACTAGTAGTAGCCCACATTGGCTGGGCATGCTTTATCGGTACAAAAATTACGCTGCGGCCAAGAGATCGATCGCTCAATGACTTGGGTCGTAAGTTCAATCCGACTGATAGCAATGTCGCCAATAATAATGTGTGTCGTAATGTTTCGGTCAGGGTGTGACTGTCAGTGGATCAAAAAGGGATCAAAAACATTTAATTTTACATTTAATTTTACAATTTTACTGTTTGTCGACCAATACCGCTAATGATAATTTTAAGATTCGAGCTCTGTACACCCCAAATTATCAGATCGCTTTCATCATATGGTTTAACCCTTAAAGCGCTATGGAAATTCAAAATTTAAATTTCAACCCACTTAAAGTTGTGTCTCGCTACCGCGATCCACAACTTCAAGTGGGTGAAAATTGCTCATATTCGTTTGAGACCAAACATTTGCGAATCTTGATGTTTTAACACCTATTTCGTTCCCAATATCTGCGATTTAAACGGCTAATAAAACAGATTAAAACAACTACAGTCGCGTTTTGAGGTGTAAGGGTTAGTAAATTCCAGCCTAATATAAGGATATAACTCTCAGCACTCCGTTATTTCTATAGGACGTATAATTCGTTTTGGAAACCCGATGCAACCAAAGAAACCGAAAATAGGATGACTTAGTTTTACCTAGTCAGATTTACATTGATTAATATCAATTATTTAGTTTTTTTATCTCATGTGAAATCACAATATATTGACAATTTAGCTGTTTATACAATGTTACGTATCTGAACTGTTCCCCACATAGCAGCTTTATTGAGCTTCCAATAACGTTGTAGACCGATTTGAATTTTATCCAATTGTTTCTGTAAAAGTATTTAATTATTCCTTTAAATTACTAAACATTTTTATGTATCTTCCATTCTGTTGTTTTGACATTTTCTCTCGATCGTTTACTGCTCCATGTGTTTCCTACATATCTGATCTGCCATTGTGCGCCCCTTACCAGCAAAACAAGATGCCGAACCTATGTTGGTTAATGGCTAGCGCTCCAGGGCGCTGGCCTAACATTAACCTTTGAATCACTAAGCGCGACTATAAGTCTTTTTTAATTTGATTTAATAGCCGTTAAAATCACTATTATTGGTAACGGAATGAATTTTTAAACATCAAGATTTGTAAATGTTTAGTTTCAAAATAAACACTGTTAAGCAAATATAATTTTCACCCACTTGAAAATGTGGGTCACGGTAGCGAAGCACAACTTCAAGTGGGTGAAAATTATAAATTATTTAATTTGGCGGTGTAAGGGTTAACGCTTTGCCTGCTACACGACAATAGTCGTTTTTAATCCGTTTTATCAGCTGATTAAATCACTGTGAAATGACCGTTGAAACATCAAGATTTGAAGATGTTTGATCTCAAATTAAACACATATATGTAATTTTCAACCACTTGAGGTTGTGGATCGCGGTAGCGAGACACAACCTCAAGTGGTTGAAAATTTAAATAAATTAACTTAGCAGGACAAGGGTTAAACCAACACACTGTAGCCTTGATATCTCATGTTTGTCGGGTTGCTGGCACCACCCCCTCATGAACTCCCACAAACTTGACGCACTCAACTCAAAAACTGACTCACATGCCCTTCTGGGGCTCACGTACTCGCTCACTGGCTGGCTCTTCCAGTCGCTCCTGCCTCTTGTCTCCTATACCCTTGCATTGTATGGCACAGACACAGTGGTAATGTAAGACCACTGTTCCGTCGCCTTTCTCATCATTTGTTTGGTGTAGCCGGCGAGACCCCCTTTTGTTTGGTAATTGGAAGACACTGAGTACATTTTCATCAAGGCCGCCACCAGCTGGTGTTTGCCAAAGATTTCCATCTGCAAAAATCGATGAGCGCCCGGGCTTTCTGTCGTCCGCCGCGCCGAGTATTATTAGTATTACCGCGGCCATTAATAATCTACCACTGTGTGACGGCGGACATAAAAACCTGCCAGCTTTTGATCGTATCGCAAGGTACCATGGGATTACACAAGCACACACACACCAGTATTTACACTGTATTACACCGAAATCACGGCACACCCACCCGGCGCTGGCTCAATATCGGGCCGACATCGGAGATGTCGGCCCAATATTGAACCAGCGCTGGGGCTGAGTGCTTCCGACAGGGACGATGCATCTTTGTACCGCAGTTGATTTGTATACACATTGTATGTATGTATGCTGCAAATAGTCGCACAGAATTTCAGGAATATACCATCCCTCATGCATGTGGGCGGGGAAATATTCTATTCGTAGTTTTTCTCGTTTATTGCCATGACCATGATCAACTGATGATGACTGATGTGCCAGAAACGATGATTTCAACTGGTCATTATTGCCGCCCACCAGAATGCAATTAAAATGGTATTTTATTGCCTGAGTTTTCAGAAAGATGCATGTATTTTCCATCTTCCCTAGGCAACGCACCGAGGACCCCTTCACCTGCTGCTCAGGGGGGGGGGGGGAGGGGGGGTTGTCTGGCGAGCCATCAATTTAATAAACTGAACAATTCTGAATTCGTAATAATTGCAAGTCCTCGTGGATGAGAAGGTGCACACCCCAGTGATAATCTAAAGTCCACGGACATGAAGGATCGCTCCCATGGCAACGAAAGAGCTGATGTAATAAATTGGGAAAACTGGGTGAGTTGTGTTGGCACTGAGCCTGACAGCCTGGTATACGTAGCTCTGGCCCGAAGATGGCTCAATGTTGGGCCAAAGTCCCGCCGTTGACCCAACGTTGGAGCTGAGCTAGTCCAGCATCCCATGCCTGTTATAGGTGGGCTTACCTGCCTGACACACCTGTCCGCCACCAGGGGGCCCTCAACTGTCTAATCTCCACAACGAGGTCAACGCTTACTCTTTGAGTCCAACAAGAATTATTACTTACCATAGCTGGGCCAATTTCTTTATACCTGGGCAGGGATAATCTCCTATAAATACGACGAGAAGAATCAAATGACACTGGCCCCTGGCCGTCTGAGGCCGAGCACGCTACCTCTCAATCATGTCGCTCACAAAGGTTCCCCACTTCCCCACCATATTGCATCATAGTGGTGTGTGGAGATTTTCGGATTACCATAATTCCCGCAGACTGTCATTGTTTCAGCTAGATCTGACCCCGTAGTCCCCATAGGATTATATTATATCGTGTGGATAAGCCGTAACCCTTTGATCTCTCTGGTATGCTGATCTTTTTATTTTTACTGTAACACTTCAACTCCGAATAGGTTGACATTTTATTTCTAAATTAAAATTGTGCTACTTAAATTATTGTATTAACCCTTAAAGCGCTAAGTTGAATAATCTAAATACACTCCCACTTGAAAGTTGTCTCTCGCTACCGCGACCCACAACTTCAAATGGGTAAAAATTACTTATGTGTACATGAAAACATGTCATTCGCTCAAAAAACTGTCATTCGAAATTATGTCATTCGCTCAAACTCGGTGCCGATTTCCCCTTCAAATTGTATTGCTTGGATGAGATACCAATAGAAAAGCTAAAAGGGCTATAGATGTGTTTAGTACTCAAGGGTTAACTGTCTATTTTGCTGCTGATTAATTGCAGGGAGGAGAGGGGGTTGCTATTTTAAAATATTTATACTCTGAGTATAGTACTGTTCATCTATTGTGTTTCCGACGCATCTGAAGCGGGAATAGTGAAATTTCTGGACTAGACCGTACACAAGTATCGAATGACTTCAACGGTTCTTTATAGGACTGCACACTCCAGGCATTTGAACAGTTTAATGGAGCATTGTCTATATTATGCACAACCTTGATGTTAAACATCCGACACAGCTAGGATTCCCACTCAGTACCTCTGATTTTCGAACACAACTGGTCATCTAAGATGACCAGCCACTCTCATTTAAACCAGTATTTATTTAATGTTGGCCCGACATCTGCGACGCTGGCCTAACATTAAGCAACACTATATCTATAAAGTGGGTGTAATAATTCCAATTCCAATTGTGGACTACACTGTTAAATCCAGGTCATTATTTTAGGGCGGTTAGCAATCATGCCGTGTAGTGGTTATTTTCCTCGCATAAAACTTTGTTGACGTAGCTAGTTCATCCATTAAATGATATACTTAGATATTATTGCTTACGTCAGCTCTTTTTCTTCTCCTCTCATATTGAAGACGACAGTGTACGTATAATTATAAATAGGCCTAGCTCCCTGCGTTATCTCCCAAGCTTCACATTCAATAGAACCATATTCACGGAATTTATTTAGCCTGCAATAATTGATTGGCTGTAAGAGCGTTTCCGCGTTGGTGGTAGAGACCAACCAATCAATAGAATTGAGCACAGTAAATGTCAGGGCAACGCTCCAGCCTTCAGGTCTACTTTCACTATACATGTATGTTAGAAAGCTCTGGTAGAAACATATACAATGTGTGTATATACAGATACACACCTCATCTCAACCCCCCCCCCCTCCCCCCTCCCCTCGTCCTCCACTGAAAAATGTTTTGTTATTTCACTGTGGCATTAAATATTATATGGAACCTTTTCGGGCATTACAACGGTTCTATGTTAATATTGTTATGTATGTACTGCATGTCACATTAAAATACGAACGTTTTTCTCGATAGCTGCACAAGCGCAGGGTGGCCGCGGGTATTTAAAAGTCTTTAAAACTCTTTAAATTTGTTTTTGAAAAAATAAGGCCTTTAAAAGTCTTTAAAAATAAAAGTTTATTAAAAAGGTCTCCTTTTTTCAATTTTCTCAGTTTTTTAAATGCAGTAAGAAAAAAATTCACATTTATTGAATTTTTTCCCTATTCTCCGGATTTTCAAGTGAGGCGATATCTGTGGAACTGGTATTAATTTTAGGTAAATTGGAGTCTTCAAAAAGGTCTTAAAAAAGTCTTATTTTTTATTTCATTGAGTTGGCATACACCAGCGTCAAGGGATGCCCTGCCCTACCTGTCATAACGTGGAAATTAAATAATATTTCGTATTTTTCCTCTAATACTGCCATAATCTTATATGATACCTGTTTTATGTTACATTCAATTTCTTATAGAATGTTTGGCGC
Organism: Flabesymbios commensalis; assembly: GCA_964017125.1. Classification (NCBI taxonomy): domain Eukaryota; kingdom Metazoa; phylum Annelida; class Polychaeta; order Terebellida; family Flabelligeridae; genus Flabesymbios; species Flabesymbios commensalis. Next base: position 52,880,415 of record OZ024911.1, read on the forward strand.
GCCTTAGAGCTCGGGTCTCCGAAAATTTGGCCATTATGGAAGTTTTTTCCGTTAATTCCAATCGTTCACTCACTCACTCACTCACTCACTCACTCACTCACTCACTCACTCACTCACTCACTCACTCACTCACACTAGACTGTTTTAAAAACAGTTGAGAATTGCTGAAGTTGTGTTGTTAATTTTCAGCTGATTTAATTAAATATGGAAATGCAGCATCACAGGTAGATAGCTCATTTTTTCAGCCTTTTCGTTTCAGTGGTTAACGCAGAACTGGTTTCTCCTGTATACTTGTTACTTGTATGAGATGCCATTTTGGTAGTACTAGCGATTATTTATATTTTTTTCTATTTTCGACCCACTCCGGCAGCGCTGTACACAAGAAAATGGATGGGGAAAAATCGTAGATGTACCAGGCGACGTAGTAATAGGCGCATTAGACCAAGGCGGGCACATATATTTTTTATGTAACCGAACATATTATTTATATATATTCCAGGAGCACATGCAGGATTTAGTATTATAACCAACTGGTATCACGTTACAGTACTAGTTCTTTTAACCTTCGCGGATGCTAACTATATCTATGTTATGTTTGTTTAGTAAATGTGAACGACCGTTTATATTTATCGGGCATCCGATCTGATTTTAGCATGTGTACCACATTTATTGGTATGTTGTCGCCACGACTTGATCGTCTAATATTCGTAGCAGGTGTTGCCAGTACATACGATAAGGTACGTTTTATGCAACTAGTGACTGGATATGTTCACCCTTTCAGCGCGGGGACCGTCTTTAGGCGTCAGAATCTGACGTCTATAGACGTCAGATTCTGACGTCTAAGGACGATCCCCGCACTGAAAGAATTAAAAACATTATAATGGCCGTAGACTCATAACATAGGTATTCAAATGAAGCAAAGCGAGCTAACTAAGACATTTATGATGATTTCAAATTGAAAAAACCCTTTGGTCTCCATAGTTTATACAAAAATATTTCAGCGTTGTAGAGGTTAAATGTGTGTGGGAACCAATTAGTTTACCAACGAGTGAGCAAACGAGAACGAGCGGTCGTACGATCCTACGTCTATTTCTATGCTATAATTTAAGCCTATATTATATAAATTATAACCTGATAACTAATTATATATAATATTATAATAATATGACCAAAAGGAATTAATTATATTTTAAAAGGAACTACAATTTTCAAATTTACGATTATAATGAATTTGTTCATTCTGTTACAAAATGAAGTGACTGATTTTCTTACATAACTGTATATATGGAGTATTATAATGGAGCATTATTATATTATATGGAGTATTATTCTATTGAATGTATACAGCGTCTCTTATAGCGCGATCAATCACTTTACATCAATCCTATACAGTAGCAGTAAAGGAATGTTTCACAATGCTAGAAGATGTACGTCTGTCAGAATGTCAGCCTTACTGATAGATCGCCGACACTGGGGGCACTGCAGATTGTAACCCTTAGAACGCTGAAATATTTGTTTGTATAAACCATAGAGAACAAAGGGTTTTTTTCAATTTAAAATCATCATAAATGGCTTAGTTAGCTCTGTTCGCTTCGTATGAATACCTACATGTGTGGGTCTACGGCCGGTATAAATTATGTTAAACCTTTCAGTGCGGGGACCGTCTTTATACGTCAGAATCTGACGTCTACAGACGTCAGATTCTGACGTATAAAGGCGGTCCCCGCACTGAAATGGTTAACAGAGAAACGTAGATTTTTCGACGTAAATATGCCACGTTAATATATTTAACCCTCGCTTGATAAAAAGAAAATATTATGATGCACCACGCTAGCATAAGCTGATGCTTTCAATCCTTGAAGCGCTGAATTGTCCATGTCATTTATCTTTGCTTTATAGCTCGAATTGCTGATGAAATGTCAGCTTTTATACGGCCGAAATGAAATGAATCGGGCTTTAGGCCACCTTTGTGCACATATAGGCTAAACTGGGCCAGGAGAACTTCCTGAGGATGGTGAGATGATTGAGATGACACTGTCCTCCAGACACAGGATTCAAAATTCGAGCCCTGGCGGTCTGAGGCCGAGCACGCTACCTCTCGGTCACGGAGGCTCCCCACAATACTGACTTTCACACGTGGATGGGGAAGAAACATTTTTGTTTCTTTCAAACCGCCGAGACCGGGAACCGAACCCCGAACTCTGGCGTGAAAGGCAGCGGTGCTAACCACTACCCTAGGGCCCCCGCCCTTGTACGGCCTAGATACTGACTACTCCGGCTGTTCGTAATCGGACTGATATTTGGTAATAATAATGATAATAATATTTATTTTTTCTAAAACGCTATTCCAACAAAATGTTGCTCGTAGCGCTGTACAATACAGTTCATAAAAATGTTGTTTTTTTTTAAAAGATGAGCCTTCAGTGCAGATTTAAACACAGTCAGTAGGCCTACCGTAGTTTAAAGTTTTAATTCGAGTTTATCTGGCTATGCAGATAACGTGATTGGCAAGCTCCCGCATCATGCGTGTGCTCGACCCCCGCCCTGGCCATCAGTATCAGCCGTGTTTATCCCGGCTCACCTGGCACCGAGCTGCTAACCCCGTTTATGTAAATGAAAAAAATGTTGTTGGTTACGATATTCTGTGATAACAGCTTGTCCGATGTATGCTGTTTTTGCTTTGCGATGTTTTTGAATATATTTACATTTATATAATATCAGAAATGCATAATAAAAAAATTGTATTACAGAAAATGCATTTCTGATAATATGTATATACATGATATATGGGGTCGTTTTTCACTTTCAATATGCATGATGTGGACCTATATTTAAGTGGTTACATACAAATGTACATCATAATATATTTTTATAATGGACGTTGATGCGCTTATCATAAAGCGCATCAACTTCCTTTATAAAATATATTTTAATGTACATGTAACCGATCAAATTAAAATTAAAATTCATGTATTCATGCTCCAATCAATTACAATTAATAATCTGTTGTTCAAAAGTTTTTTTAATAATGGATGCAAGGAAGACCCGCAAAAGGCTTTGTTAAAAGCCGCTTCCATCCGGGCTGCATCATACGGTATCCATGTTTGAAGTGGAAAACCTTTTATCATGACGCCGGTTTGGCTTCGGTTATTGTCTATTGTATATCGTCACATTGGTGTTAAGGTGTTGTATTTACTAACCCTTTACCAGCTATGTTATTTAATTAATATTTTTACCAACTTGAAGTTGTGTCTCGCTACCGCCACCGACAACTTAAAGTTGGTGAAAATTACTCATACATGTTTAATTTGCGACCAAATATATTTGCAAATTTAATGGTTAAACATACATTTCATTCACAATAAAAGTGATTTATTGCCTAATGAGTATAGGCGTGCTTAGCGCTTAAAGGGTTAATTTGTAAAGTGGCAGAACGACCATTGAATTGCAAGGTGACTATTATATCAATGAAGAACACAAAACTGTGCCTTCATATAATGTGGTTTTGTACATATTATTTATCAGCTTGGTGTGATCATGGTAAATGATGCACGTGATTACGGACTTCTGACGTGGTTCAGGCATGCTTTCTGAATTATTATGCATGCGCGATGAATATCAGGGGGAGGGGGGGGGGGGGTGGGGTGGGTGTCAGAATTTGAGACGCTGCCTAGATTTTGGGTGTAGCGTCGATCGAACGTGCCTTGCTAGCTGGCCGGCTATTCTAGTTTTGCCACTCTAAAGCATCCCGTCTCCAAGCTAAAGTTCAAGTGGGCTTTGTTTTGACAGACCGAGGAAAAGTGGTACGGTCACCACGGTCACATAGCCAACAACGAGACGTTGATCCAGTGCTGGTTCAATGTTGGCCCACCGTCTGCGACGGTGGGCCAACATTGAAGCAGCGCTGGATCAACGTCCTGTGCTGGCTTGGTAGTGTCAACGTTCTTATATGAATGTGAATCCACTTCAAGCGCGGCACTCGAATGAACATAATGATAAAAATAATATACAGCAATTGTGAACATTTTGAGCAAATAATTTATTCGTGTCAAGCGACCGATTCTGTTCATAATATATTACATTATCCTGACACTGTAGAAATCAGTTGATTAGTGTCTGCGAAGTAACAGTTGAAATATTTCTTTAATTGAGAATTATGGTAAACAGAATCACCGAATTTATTAATACATACGACCAAGTGAATGTTTCATATTAATACATTACCAGCACTGCCACACGTATCTAGTCCCAATGCTGGCTTAATGTTGGGGCAGCGTCCCAGACGATGGCCCAACATTAAGCCAGCATTGGGTACCAGCACTGCCAGATGTATCTAGTAATGGTATGCGTCAGCACTTTCATTCGCTGGCTGCTGGGAATTGCACTCGCAGCTCCCGACAGCGAGCGAGTGAAAACCTTCTGCCAACATTTTTAACAACATGTATTAGACCAAAATAAACATTATGTTACATAATTTTTTCTCGTGAAAATGAGAAATAGTGACGCTTTTCATTTTCGTGCGACAATGGAGATCTACCCGCAACCACAAAAAATTAAACCAATGCTGTTTTAATGTTGGTTTAGCGTCGCAGACGGTGGACCAACATTAAAACAGCATTTGTTCAATGTATTGTGTTTTCGCACATCACCAGGATTACCTGTGGCGTGATGTAGCTCTATATCGATTTTAAATGAAGAATGAATGTATACAATATCAGTATCGAACTTCACTGTAATAAACGGACACCAATATAAATATCACGTCGAACCAATACTTCAAAATTTGTACTAAATAACCTACTTGTCCAAACAACAAATTTATTGACCAAGCGCAATTGGTATGATATTTTTTATTTTTACCGGTGGATATAACATTATTTTTTGTAACATTTGTATTTTAAAACATAAGGCTTCTGTTGTCGTAGCCTGATTTATCAAGAGGCTAGTAATTTCTATTTTTAAGCTGTTTTCACAGCTTGAAAAACGGCATATTATCATTTATTTTATTAAAGTCTTGGCACGAAACATGTTGCTGTGGCTTTCATAATTTATGCTACTTTTAAGTCGCATTTTTGTGTGAAAAATTTTGTAATTAATTGATCAGTTTCCAGCAAACGCAAAACATTCGTATAGCATTTGTACAACGTCGGCCAACGTCTTCGACGTCGGTCCAACATCTTCGACGTCGGTCCAACATCGTACAAATGTTATACAAATGTTTTGAGTTCACTTGGTTATTATAATTGGACATAATTATACATTTCACAACCACAATGACATTATTCTTGGTGTTTCATATGAACAAAAGCACCAATAATATGAAATTAAGTAGACCACTTATCAGTGCGCATGCTAAATACAATTTTTAGATTTATTATTATTTTGTATTGACCGTGCATATTTAGATATATAAAAGTGTAATTTTAAATTACCATCAGCATATTGCAGTAACTAAAGTGGCAGAATTAGACAAAGGTATATTGCATATTCTGTAACTTGAGCATAGAAGTGGTGGGAATCACATCTAAGTGAGAGGTTTGCATTATAGCTTCACTGTAGACACTATACAGGGTGGATGAAGTCATGCATAATCCATGTTGCTACTGCACTGGGATACACAAGCTATTTACGTAGTGAGGCATGAGCCATGTTGACGTCCGCTTATGTATTCTGGAATTCACTATATGCCATTTCAGTATAAAAAGCAAACAACGATGGGCGCATTTTCTTCAGAGTTTTGTCTGGTGCAGTAGAAAGACCTCGTCATCTTCTGTATCGGAGGGTATCCTGACTTTATTACCTGATTTAACCGCATCTTTCTTCATCGCCATTGTCCATATGGAAGGGGAATGTGAATGTTTATCAGATTTTTTATTTTTCGGTTTTGGTTTTGGTTTTGGCCGGAAAGTCTGCATGCTTTCATTGGTACCACATCTAAGATCCACCATACTGCCATTAACGTTGGAGGCGAAGGTCAGAGGTCGCCGGTGACGCCGCCCCGTGCGTGTTTTGGAAGAGGCTGATGTGGAGGCTTGTTGGATGTTGACCCCTCCATTAGGTGGTGACGGTATGGTGGTGACTGTTTGGTGGTGACGGTGACTTGTGTTGGGGTGAGCGTTAGCACGGCTATCACGACGTTTGCCCACACACCCAAGTCTATGTAGTAAACGACGTAATCTGCTACAGTATCTCCAAAGCTGAATACTCCGTCGTCTGTATTTGTGACCGTTCTTTCGGTGAAAATGAATGAAAGACACCACCATAAGGATGAGCAGCGCCAAAGTGAAGCAGAAATATGGCAGCCACATCATGGACATGGGTATACCAGAAGCTGTCCATTCTACCTCCATGGATGTGACAGAGGCATCACTTACAGTGTGTTTGTCGTGCTGCCCTATCACCGTGGTGGATAGAGTGGTGGACGGGCTGCTGGTACTGGACGATGTAGTGGACAGGGAGGTGAACACTGCTGACGTATGTTGTGCCAGGGTAGTCAAGCTTTCTGTCTGTGCAGCTTGGACATCTTGTAATGTGGTGAGGTCCTCCACCAGGCCACCTCCACCATCATGAGGGAAGGTGGTGGTGTCCAGCGGCAGGTGAGTGGATGCTGGCAGCAGCTGTGTTGTCACCTCCAAACCGCTATCCCCTTCATTATCAGTCACCATAGCCGCCGTCGACGTGTTCAGGGGTTGTGACGTGTTATACACAGTGGCATTTGCCATGATTTGGCCGGCGTTATCTGCTGCTATTAGTATTATATACACTCCTTCGGTTGTCGAGGCTTTTACCAGCCCGGGGCCTACTTGTAATCCTAACGCTTTGGCGGGACATCAGCTTTGCGCACGTATTGCAGAACAGGATAGATGGAGTGGACACGACAATTGAATAATCCACTGCAAGATGGCCATCTCATAACTGTCAAGTGTTGTCTGTCTTGGTCAGATTATTCCCAGGAGCGATGGGCAGCCAGTATTTTCACGCGGATGCCATCAGATGTAGCGGTATGAGCCGTCCTGTTGCTCTAGGTGTCGGCATAGTCCCCTCTTATTTTAGCCAAGGAAACCACCTGCCGTGGCTAAATTACGATATTGTGCTCAGCTTGAGCATCCGTCGCCAAGGCAGGGCCCGTTGGTTTGGCTGATGCACAGTGCAGCCAAGCTCTGGATTGAGTGAACAGACTACAGCATTTAGCCTTCCTGGCCACAGGCAAGGTATTACAGGGTTGCCTGAGAGGCTGCTGTTTCAGCAGCTGCTATACTTATTGCTTGTTACTGTTGGTAGCTGCCGTGTTGGCGACTACAAATGCTTGCTCTAACTATGTGTATGGTTGGCCATGGGTCCTGCCTATACTGTCAGCCCGTTCAAGCTCCTGCCGCATTCATTCTGCACTGGCTTGGTCGTCGTCTCTTTGCCAATCTGGCAAGCACCCTCTTTCCCCGGGGGAGAATTAATCAACTCGTCGTTCTTATTCTCCGTTGTGCTGTTGGACGGTTGCTAGTTTCATCACCAGCAACAGTAGCTTCCCTGCTCTTCTGGCAACGCAGATGGTAGCCTTGGCCACACCACGCCACTATGTAGTCACTCAAACCCTGGCCCACGCCTCACCGGTTAAGGGCTTGTCTCACGCCAGTCCACAACCCTGATAGCACACTGCTCCCTGCCATCCGCTGCAGGGCGATCATCATCTGCGGCTTAATTCATTGCTACAATGCTGCTGACCAGCCGGTAATGCACGCTGAGGACCGTGGCAGCGCTTGCAGGCGCTCTGGCAGGCGTACTGCAGGAAGGCGTGCTAGCAATAAGATTGTACCTTTATTCTGCGCGCAGATTGCTGTGACCTCTGGTCTGATGGCCGCAGCTGTCTGCTCCTGATGTTCGAGCTCTGCTGTCAATGATGGATGGTCACTGGAGGTGGCAACCAAAGAGGAAGGAGGGAGTGGGGTGGACTGGAAGCAATTTGGAATGGGACGGGGATGGGAGAGCGGGTTCACTGGTGGACACCCCAACAATGCAGGTGCATGGGCAGCCGTCACCACTAGTAATCCCTCAGTGCGCCTATCTGGACCGCCTTCAGGCAGTGACGCTAGCTCATCCCGCTCTGACCTGACCTGCCCACGCAACTATGCTCTAACCCTCTACTCACTCTACATCAGAAATTGTTAAAGCTCACATGGATTGAAAAAAAATTTTGGACCAAAAGGCTTTTTCTACGAAGTTTTTTTTATAAGTCTAATTTACGGAAATTATCTCTTGCCCCATTAGTATTTCTCAGCTCCCCACCTCTGAATTCTATTCGTGACTATTGTAGATGATATTATAATTTCAAAAGGAATGATCCTGTACTTAGAAGGTGAAGTCTGCGACTAAGCCGTAAAGAGGGATTCAAAGCTAAACCTATAATCAAGTAGGCATCTCAGTGTGTCACCATCAGCTCTCTGATCCCCTCCCTGTCTGCCAGCAATGTCTGTCTGTGCCTGTGCTGGCGACTGTGTCTGTTATGTTGGGAATAGAGCCCAGGGTGTGCTGGTTGGCCTTACATTTATGGGCTTTGTTGTGCTAGTTGGCTTCACAACTGGCGGTGCTTAAGGGCTTGGCTGTGCTTGAATGTAGTTAGTTCTCGGTGACCTGGCTGTTCTAGTTGGCTTTACAGTTCTTAAGAGCTTGGCTGTGCTAGTTGGACATACAGTTCTTAGGGGCTTGGCTGTGGTAGTTGGCCTTACAGTTTTTAGGAGCTTGGTTGTGCTAGTTGGCCTTACAGTTCTCAGGGACTGTGCTTGTCGGTAATGTTAGTTCTCAGTGACTTGGCTGTGCTAGTTAGCTTTACTCTGCTCTGGCTTGTCTGCCTGGTCGCTGGCACCATCTGTCCTGATGTCCCCCTCCGTGCGTGCTATTGACGTCATCCACTCTCAGTTTGTAGTCCGATGCTGTCGCGGGAATCCCCTGAAAAATTGATCAAAATGTCAGATAAGAGACTCGGTAATGCTCAACCATTGATTCATCGTGATTGGCTGTGCGACAACCTAATAAATGTCAAATTACATTGTCTAAAAAACAGTGCTGCATTTAGAGTTTTATTGTCATATCTATCGCAATGATGGATAATACAGTTCTTATTACGCATGATTATTAGTGTAACACAGATATTTTAGGAGCGACAAACGGTTGAGTTTTTCATTCATTTGTAACCATTTTTTTCAAATTTCTATTCAGTATTTTTTTCTAGTAATGACGACTAACAATTCCTTTGTCGACAATATGGCTGTTGTGTTATTGTATTCTATACAATACTATAATATACATTTAAAGGTTATCCCAGCAAACACGAAACGTCGAGACAGTGCTGTTGTAATGTTGGGCCAGCGTCGCAGACGGTGGACCAACATTACAACAACACTGTTTCGACGTTTCGTGTTTGCTGGGATGTACCAGCTGGGGAAATAAACAATACCCATATACTTGATATCAGAACATTTATATGTATTACTTAATTGTATCATGTTATATAATATTCGTTGTCTGTCTGCAGATTTCTCTCAGTTCAAATCAACACCTCTTTATCCTCCCACATATTATCACAACATATGTAAAGCGTAATTTGTAAAATAGATCACTGTAGTACTAAATTTAATAAATGTTCTCTCCCTTTACCTCAAGCGACTGAACATTACTTGGCTTTGTTAACTTTAAGTCACAATTGTAATTGTTACAGATTTAAGACACGCATTTTTCTTTTTTAGAAACAGATAGACTATTATGTTCGACAGCAGTGCTCTATGGGTTAAATCATCGTATCTTTCACTAGTCTAGCAGATACGACGATTTAATGCAAAAAAACGCAGATTATACGAGTAAAATAATTGATAGTCTGTCTCTGATTTGTGTGCAAACAAAGTTACATTCAGACACGAAATGTGACCAAAAAAGTAGCTGCCAGTTTTTATGCCGAAGATGAATATTTTTTTTCTGTCGAGCAAAGGTCCAAGTCTGACGTCGTACTCTCCCCGATATCTAAATGTAATCTAAAGACGGCAAATTTAGTACACCGTCGCCTGTGTTGCGGAATTTAGATATATTAGACAGGACAGGCACAGGGGAATTAGGGCGGTTGCCTGGGTTCTATCCTTGCCACCCCCTGGAGCAATGCGCATCCCTCACAATTACTTGTAAAACACATAACTATATATTTGGCAATATCTCCAGTTTTGTGAAATCAACCCTTACAGTGCGGGGGTCGACTTTAGTCGTCAGAATCTGACGTCTATAGACGTCAGATTCTGACGACTAAAGTCGATCCCCGCGCTGTAAGAGTGAAAATATTTCTAATGACCGTAGACCCATAACATAGATATTCAAATGAAGCAGAAAGAGCTAACCGAGACATTTATGATGATTTCAAATTGAAAATAACACTTTAGTCACCATGGTTTATAAAAAAATCATTCAGCGTTTTAAGGGTTAAGTGGTTATGGAAAGGTTTTTCAAGCGTCTGGCTTCTTGTATTCTATAGAACATGATCAAAGGGAACAAGAAACTCACTATTGCGCATGCTCTAGATCGGTCCGATAATACATTGCGTATGTTTTTACTTGACAAAATGGATTACATCACTTGACCTACTATGGCTATATCAATTATTGTTCACCTTAGCCCTTCAACGACATTTCTGCTAGCATGCATTCATATCATTATGTCCTTTTTCTCGACTTTAAAAAATGGTAGATTTGAAAGTAAAGGGGAAATGCCTATATATCTGTTTTGCTTGAAACAACAGTAAATAAGCTTAATGCCTTACTGTCTTGGCATAAGTTCGATGGGTTTGTAAGCCATTAAAATGACATGTGTGCGTACTTTTCAACAATTACCCACATACCCGCATACATACTGACAGGCTACTAGCTGCAGTATATGTAAACACCCCGCGACTTCTAACGCTAACCCTATCTGTAACACATCCCCTTTTCTAAATGTTATTTAAAGAGGAAATTCGTTACGTAAATTATTCCTGCCTAAATATAACGGAAAATATTTTGCAAATACATGAATACTTCTGTCAATGACATCATCGCTGAGTACACAGTACACCGGACATCAATATTTATTATGTTCTCTATTATTGAGGTCATATCCATAAACCGACAGAGTAATGAGGAAATGCCACCACGGTAAACAATGGAACAAATATAATATGTGTAAATGACCAGCCGCATCTCTCTCTGTCTCTGTGTGTGTGTGTGTGTGTGTATGTGTATGTGTGTATGTGTATCAGCATGCCATTATAACTGCATGGTGATCATCGTCATAATGACAGTAGACCTACTAATAATAAATCGCTTCTCAAATTAATGTGTGCTATGGTGCATTTCTGTTTGTGATAAAACGTCAAAAGGAAATTACAATAAAATGTTTTTTTTTTTTTAAATCTGTTTATTAACGGTTTGTTGGGAATGAATTGAGTCTTTAGATTTCAAGAATTGCAAATGTTTGTCTAATATTAAGCAAATATGATACATTTTCACCCACTTGATATTGTGTGTCGCGGCAGCGAGACACAATTTCAAGTGGGTGAAAATGAGACAAGTGACATTAATATGTTAATGGTTCTCATGACAAGTTTAAATTTTAGATACTTTATCTTTGGCATGGGACCCTGTATCATCGTCTTTGTGCTAAACGTGATTTAGTGATTTTAGAGAATCTGGTTATGCGGGGTATTTCTGGCACGTATATGGATAAAATAAGTGCATGAAATTGAGCACGGACTTTACCAATTCTCCTGCATTAATCTAACTAGGTGATACGACGTTTTCGCGTGACCGTTAACATTATCCTCTAAATGTCAATAACCGATACGGCAGCGACAGTATACAAGATGGAAACTGGAGATGATAGTATTTGTTGATCACAGCTGTAACCTCTAGAGCACTGATGTCGTCTATTCTAGACTCTTTGTTAAAATTTGTTAAAATATGTATTCAAATGAAGCGGAAAGAGATAATTAGGCCATTTATAATGATTTCATATTAAAAAAAACCATTTGGTCCCCATGGTGTATACAAAAACATTTCAGCAGTTTAAGGTTTGATAGCACTTAACTATAGCCCCAACGGCCACAAATTGCACCCACTCAAAAACGTGGGACTTTCCTTTATCTCGATTAATCACGTCGATAATGTATTGATTAGAATCAGGAACATCCTACATTGATCACCTGCTCAGCTCCTTCGTCACAACGTCATTAAAATTAATTTTATGGACATTTTTCAGACCGTGGGTGGAGATCGCTCTGAGTCAGACACCGCCATGTTGAAAAATGTCGATTATCCGGGTAAAAAGAAATATAGCACGGCAACACCTTTAATGCGTGGGACGGCTATTATGTAACCAGTTTTTCAGAGTAAAATATTTCTTAACCCTTTCAGCGCGGGGACCGTCTTTAGACGTCAGAATCTGACGTCCATAGACGTCAGATTCAGACGTCTAAAGACGATCCCCGCACTGAAACAATGTATAATGGTCGTAGACCCATAACATAAGTATTCCAAATGAAGCGGAAGGACATTTATGATGATTTTAAATTGAAAAAACCTTTTGATCTCCATGGTTTATTCAAAAATATGTCAGCCTTGTAAGGGTTAAAACACTGATATTTGCTGGTCCTTAATTTTCACAAATCCAAGTAATTTACAGTGACTTGAAGCTGTGGATCGCGGTAGCGAGACACAACTTCAAGTGACTGGGAATTTAAATTGAATAGTTCTAGTGATTAAATTACACCCTTCGACCTCTTGATGATATCAGACATGTATGTGTTATATTCATCAGAAGCAGGTTATTTAGTAATTCAAGTCGATCTAGTTTGGATGGGAATGGTGTTGGGTGGGTGATATTGCGTCTTCATTTATTCACTGATGCACACTTTAAAATATACTTAATTTACTTATTTTACAATGCGAAATCATCCCAAAAAGGAGAAATGCGAATTGTGTGAGATTTATGGTTATAAAACAACACAAAAAAAACACATTAAAAGTTGTCATCACTTAACACTGTAATTAAATATGAATAATGGGCGTCCATTAAAACCTAATTGTGTGTTTTATTATTCTAATAAATGACTCTGCGCTGTGATGATGGTCAGCATAACATTCAAGCTTACAAGTACAGCGTGTTTGACAACGCCTGCTGTGACAACGCCAAACCACTGACTCCTCTCTTTTCCCTCTGCGTTATCAGGTGGGTCGCGGGAATGAGGTTTTTTTTCAAATAATTCCACCTTGCCTAATGCGCTAGTGGAGGGTCATTTCTCAGATAGTTACGCTGGATTTATACAGCCCGCACCGGGCCAGAGGGACGTCCGCCCTGATGGAAAGGCCCAGTATATCGTCTGCTTTCCAGCACACGCGAGTCGCTCCACCACCGATGGTTCGCTGTTGGTCCAACGTCTGCGACGTTGGCCCAACAGCAATCCATCGGTTGGTCATTCGGAGGGGTACATGGTCTGCTTATGTCCCTGTGACGTCCCCGGTGGGAGCTGAGACGGCTAGCGTTACCAAGTGGTGGGCGTAGCCTTTAGCTCACAGGGCGATTGCGTGCACGAATGAACGGCACACAGGATTAAGGACTAGCCGGCGACCAGAACACGATGGCCCGGCTTCCCCGATTCTGGGCCGATAATCAACTGGTCCAGCAAATACCGGGGTAGTTTCCCTCGACTGGTTTAAAACTCGGTCAGTGTGCGGGACGTCGGCCCGACGCCAGAGCGGCGTCTCCTCGCGAGTCATTAGGACGCGCATCTGGCTGGGAGTGTTGCCCATGCGCGCAGGAAAAGCCCACGCGCCGGAGTCGCCGACCAGTTTGAATAAACTAATTAGCCTCGGCGTAATGAACTCTGAACCTCAAATATCAGCAGAAAACCAATTTCTTCAGGCAAATGTCACCGCGATGGAATGATTGCCGCGGAAATTGCGGTAGAGATCTGGATGAGAAGGGCATCCCGTGCTTCTAATTATCCCGAGGAGTTCTAGTTATACAACATAAAGGCGAAATGCAATGATCCGCCTATTACTTCAAATGATCAATTTGAATGGAATCCAATATCGGGGATTATTGCGTTAAGGTCCAGCTGTACTTGGTAATTTATCCAATTCGGCCTTCTGCACAGCATCCTTGGATACATGCGTAGGATTGAATGATGAATACATATTCTGTGATTGAGAATTACCAGCCAGTCGTTGCATTAATTTCACCCAGCGTCTTCCGATTGTTGAATATTGATTAATGTCGAGCGACCTTCAAATTGCTGAGTTTGTGCATTGGCTGGAGTGCGCAGACAACTGAATCTGATGCAAATAGGGCACAGTACGAAACGGCCCACCGTCTGCGACTCTTGCCCGACATTGAACCAACGTCTGTTAGCGTATTTCTTTACTAGGATATACCGTCCCCTTGGATATGAAAGGGTGTATCTGTCTATTTGTAAAGTGGCAGATACACCCTTTCATATCTAAGGGGACGATACTGTCTCGCTATCGATCTACGTGTGACATTAGACTGAAATCATGAAACGAGGTATAAGGTTACTCACAGTCCGCATTTGATGGCGTAGACCACAATTTAAGTTTTCACTCACTTGAAGTTGTGTCTCGCTCACGCGATCCACAACTTCAAGTGAGTGAAAAATCAGCGACTAGGTTAACAGTGAATGCCAACCCAGCAAACAAAAGACATTATCCCAATGTTGAATCAATGTTAGTCCACTGTCTACGACGCTGCCCCAATATTGATTCAACATTGGTTGAATGTCTCGTGTTAGCTTGGAAGCGTAATCCACACGGTTTAGCTAAAGTAATGAGACGGATAGAATTTGAACGCGCGCCGCAGTACTCCCTTGTCATGGTAAAGGTTTATTTGAGCATCAAACAATTGATCCTGTGTCTGGTGAGATGGATTGATCTCCCGGGTATTCTGACATGTTGACCAGGCGGCCGATCTGCCCCCCCGATCTCTGACTCTCAAATTACACCCTTAGTCCTCTTTAACTCCCATTCCGAGAGAGCACCGTCTTTAAAATCAAAGCAAGCTGCTTTCCAAAGATTTCGCCGATTTCTGTGACGTCAATTAAATGTATTTGTTTCGCGTACTATCCCTATGATCAATTTAAATGTTCGTCTTTAAATCGCGGGGTGTTTTAAATGTTTGCTTTTAAATGGCGGAGTGTTTAGATTTGATTTCTAGGTCTTCTACACTTATAAATATTATCTAAATTGTCTGCCAGGGGTTTTTCATGTAAATACTACCCATCTTGTGAAATAATAATAATTATTGTCTTTATGTGCGATATGCGTCAGTAATCAAAAGAGAGATTCATTGTAATTCCGAGTGGGAAAATATGGAGAGATTCAGCGGAATAGCAAACTAATTAACAGTGTAATTACAACTGGTGGTAATTTACTACATTTGGAACATAATAAAATGTGCCTAATGAACGATAAACATTTTTGTGATGACAATATTGAGCTTACATTCAGCCCATTAGGGTGGTTTTATCTTACCGACGCCAGACAGACTAATCTCAGCCGACTGGCTTGTCTCTACAAAACACCAATGAGATCGTAACACTGCATATATCAAGTGGAACACTTCATTGCAAGTGTGATTGAACCATGTCGACTTGGTATTTTTTTTAATTGGAATATATTCTATTTGCCTCTCGCATACAGTGTCCCTTCGGATTTGTAATGTCATGAACAATTTATTTGAAGTGAAAATTCTAATTTAAATCACAAGAACGTGTTTCAATTCATCCTATCACAACCTGATAACATAAAATAACAGTCAAACGTACAATCAGCCAGGTCCCAGGCTCTTCACCAGAAATTATCTTCCTGAGCCATTTCCAATTAGCGTGACGATTTATCCTGCTGATGCAGGGCAACCCTACATTGTGCGCACTCTGGAGCCGTATTCTCGTACAAGTTACGATGTATCGTAGGCTTCTGATTGGTCGAGATGTCCATCTCGACCAATCAGAAGCCTACGATATATCGTAACTTGTACGAGAATACGGGCCCAGGGTCTCCAGATTGGAGATCACCTCAGACAGTCAATGTGTTTTTGTTTCAGCAATGCCCCCTAACTGTGTACCTGCTGCTAAACAATGTAATGACACGTGCTCATGAATAGTTATCTCGTCATCACAGCACCCTGCCGCCATACCACTAGAGAGATTCCATTTAGCTCCACAACTAACGGCATCCAATAATACTCCCACAGTTTGCGTGAAATGAATACAACTTAGGCGCATTGTCACTCCATGCTGTGCTTCTATGCCCGTATTCTCGTACCAGTTACGATATATCGTAGGTTTCGGATTGGTCGAGAAGCCTACGATATATCGTAACTTGTACAAGAATACGGGCCCTGCCTTAAACGTTGCTGACAACGCCATAGTCACAAGAGGCACCATAATGTTGAGCCGGTAATGGTTTAATGTTGGCAATGGTTCAACAGTAAACTAAAATCAGGTAACGTCGCTTTTTTTGCTGGGATAGCGTTGGTTGCTGTGATGATATATTATTCGCAATTCCAAGCCGATTTCTAGTCGAATTGATTGCCAACAATATATTTTTGTCATTTTTTCTTGTTGGAAATGTACCGGCGATTGCTAAGGCACAACAAATATTTCGACGGTTTCCACCTCATAGAAAAAGTACTCCACGTTTTTTTAAAAAATTCAAATTGTTCAGAAGAAATAGTTTGTTATTGTGAAATTTTACCAATAACTTTCAAGTGCGTTGATGTTTGATGAAGATTAAAAAATACAGTGAATTTCAAATGAATATTTTTGTCAAGAAACCTTATCAGAAACGCCCAATCACGTACAGTGAATTTATCGTAGACACGCTGAAATGCAGCGAAGCAAATATTAGCCCCCAGGATAGGGCACATTTTTATCTCGTATACCGTTTTCACTTGAAATTATACGAATGGTCACACTGATTCATCTTGTCAGGTATTGAACTGCTGTGTGTGTGACTATATCCCAAAACATTTAACAAATGATGATGCGATGTTGGGCACTGTGGCCCAACATCTAAATGTCTCGTTTCTGCTGAGATGTATGCGCTTTGGGGAAGTCTGGGGTTGTTGGCATGGGGGGGGGGGGGCTGATGACGGAGGAGGAGTGTTGGTGATAAGGACATCAGAGAACAGTCACCCGCTGTATGCGCCCACATCTACTGCCGCGGTTATTTGGGCAATTCCCTTCCTCCAGTGGACACAACGACTTCACCGACTTCCTGGAAATGTCACGCCCAACCCAGGCGATTCAGATTCTCGTCGTCTCAAGCTATTCACCGTCTCAAGCTATTCATCGTCTCAGGCTATTCATGCGCTCCAACGTCACAGTGTGACCACCACGTCAACGCTTATAAAGTGCTAATCACGCATTATTTGTGTCTGCTTTTCTCTATTTTACCATTTTTCAGTGGGTTTAAAGGGGACTGCCCCAAAATTACTACATGTTTGTAAACGCACACTATATAGGTGAATATGCAGGGAATGGAATCTGCATGCGTGATTATTGTTGAACTCAATTCAACTGCTGATCGAATTGTGCATCTAAAATATCCATTGAAATCAATCGAAAATAGTATGGCTGTTTCTACTCACTCATCTGCTAAGATATATTAGGGCGGGGCCCTGGTAGAGTGATTAAAGCTGCCTATAAACATGACTCGTAGGTTTTTCCCTCGTTCTGCCATCCAAGTTTCAAAGGAACAAATGTTTCTTCCTCGCTCACTCGTAAAGATTCAGTATTGTGATGAGCCTCCGTGACCGAGAGATAGCGTGCTCTGCCTCAGATCGCGAAGGTTCGAATTTCGAATCCTGTGTCTGGAGGTCAACGTTATCTGATTCATCTCACCATCCTCAGGAGGTTCTCCTAGCTCAGTTTAGCCTATACGTGCACAAAAGTGGCCTACATCCCCATTCATTCATCTATTGCTAAGATATAAATTTCATCTTTTTTGTTTAAATATGACCATTTTCTGAAAATTTAAATAAGCTAATTCAGTCCGGTGTTAAATCAACTGGAAACGTGATGATAATTAGTGATTTTGTGCGGTTTGGTTTGGTATTGGTGATCTGTTTCTGTCGGTCTGCGGCCATGCAGGAGAGGCACTGTTTTTCAGCTGTTAATTGGATTGCGTGTTGTTGAGTGAAGGGCTCCACTATTCAAGATGACTGGTTCCCCATTCTGATGGGTTTCACCATGCCAGCCATGAAATTGGGTTTTGTGATATGAAGATAACAGTGACTGGATTAGTACCAAGTGTATGGTGTGGGAAAAGATATCAGCTTTTCATTATGATAGTCTTGTTTTTCTTTTTATAATTTATGATCAGCTTTTATACCGTGATGAATTTTCTGGTTAGGGAAATCAGCAGTTTTGTATTACAGTACTGGACTTGGCACGATGAACGGTTTATTCCCAGCACAAGTAATCAAACACGCTTCTTTTATTGAGCTGTTCAATTGATTTAGATCAATCAAAAAAAAGCCGACTTGAAATTGTTTCTCGTTTTTGACTTGAGATTTTTTCAAATTAATTTTCATATCACATGCTATTGTGCCACTCTGATTGAAACCGCTTGACTAAAAAGAGTGTTTTCATTGGCTTCCCTCACTTGTTGATTTGGTCTACTAATATTAATCAAGCGAGCTCGAAATATTATGCTCATTCAGGAACGAATCACAATTAACAGTTGAATAAATTATTTCCCTTTTTATTTTTACATGAAACCAGAAAGTATGTACTTTCGTTCATATATCGTAACTCGGTTAAGTGTAGTTTACTGGTAGAGGATATTTATACCATAACCCAAGAAAGTGCGTATAATTTTGCACCACTGCGGCGCAACTGTAACACATCAAATATAAATTAATACCAGCGCCCGAGATAGAGATGGGGAGAGGTAAATAAATCTAGGCCAGTTGATGAACCCCCATCTCCCGGTGAACCCCCATCTCCCGGAACTGGCCGCGGGTTATTCACAGCTGGCCCCACAACAAATAACAATGTGGTGTGACAAGGCCGTCACGCAATGCCGGGTTAATGTCGGGGCAGCGTCTTTGACGCTGGCCCAACATTAACCCGGCATTGTGTGGACGTCTGTTGTTTGATGGGGTGGTAATGCGGCGATGCCCTGGCTGGCCCCCATACAGCCTCGGCGGTATCCACCTTGGTCACCTTCGGGTCGTAGATATTACTGCCATTTTATCTTCTGATTTTGCGATCCAGCTGTGTCACACCAGGTAGTGTAAATGTGGACAATTGCCCATTTTTTAGGACATTTTATTTTCGTTGCGTAATTTATATACGGACACAATTTATGTGAATATCTATCATAACATTTATTTTGTGCCAGTATTAAAGTCACATCATTAGCTAGGGAGATAATTTTCGGAGGCAATTATCCACTTTCAAATGGATAACTGATAATTTCCAATTTAGTTTTCACCACACTTTTGAGGGGCTGAGGAGCAAGGGTGGATTCTCTCGGATAAATAGCACTGAACATGTAGTGCAAATATCCTCGTAGATGAAGTATTAGAAAGCTCATCTCACAATTTATAACAATAATAACAATCTCTGATTATTGAGGCGGTTTTTTTTTAAAAAAATCTATATCTTCCATCGTGTACTGCTGATTATCTGAGGAACAACCGTCGTGGGGGCCTTCTTTACTGTGTGTTCATTACATATATCTGATGTAATAAAGATAATTGATTTTTGCGCGAAAGTAGCTTCGACGTTATGCAACCCGTTATAAATTCGCACCTATAAAATGAGAGCGAAATCGTTGCTTCATCCCCTTACACATGCTGCATTAATTTTGCAGCACGTATGGTTGCCCACTAAGTGATATCACGTTTTTTCTTCAAAAAAACCTCTGATGAACAACTGATCCTAAAAGCCATTATATTACAAAATCAGTCAATTAGCCATCTTTAAAACCGTACGCAAATTGAAAGACACCACAAAACGAAACTGATTTATTATTATTATTATTGAAATTACTGGGCGCCCACAGCAGGCTGAGCTACGCCCATAGCAGTGTAAGGGCTAAAGGTTGACCATTTCGTGGGAAGCATGCTATTTCTCTCACCTTGAGCTAGTTTCCCAGCAATTACAAGACATTGAACCAATATTGGGTCAATGTTGGGCCGATGTCGTAAACATTGAACCAACATTGGTTCAATGTCTTGTGTTTGCTGGGTTACTGGTTGGATATAGGACGGAGTAACGGAGATCTTTCCATCCATTTAGTTGCGTTTATTTATTTTTATCAGATTTACTATCTGTGGTTACTGAATGTAGCTAATTGATCTCGTTGAATGGTATCGGAATAATTCCGATACCATTCAACGAGATCAATTAGCTACATTCAGTAACCACAGATAGTAACCCGCTTTTTCAGAAGTAGAGCATCTACCGTTGTGTAATTGTTTCCTGTCGAACGACCGGTCTTCCAACTTCCAACTACTAGTATGTATTTGTTTACGTATGACCATGGCTTCCACGCGAGGTTGTAAATGTGCTACTATATCTTCCAGTGTTATTTTTTAAAATTTATGTGACACAAATTGATCGGATCAAAAATTCTCAATTTAATAAAATACTGTTTTATTGTACTTCTATAACACGATTTTATCGTGCACATAAAAGTACAATAAAACAGAATTTCAATTAATAAATTGAGCAATTTTCATCCGTTGAATTTGATTTGTCTTTATAAGAGGTCCCTATTTTCTGGGCTGCTGGTGATTGAATTGTGAATTGAACTGAATTGTAAAAAGAAACGTGCCTGCAAATGTATTATTTTTTCAATCAGATTAGGGGCTTGATTGTTGCTGACAATTATTGTGTCATGAATGCGTACAGGCGTCCTTGGTGTGTACATGTACCGGGCTGTTTGTTAGTAATAATTATTTGCAGAAACAGCCAATGCCATAATGGGCGCCACACGACAACGACTGACTGCGTTGTGTCGTCAATTTGTATGGAACAATGCAATATGGTGGATGCTGATTGACACGGCGGTAGCTTAATGCACCAGACAGCGATAAAGAGCTGGGCCAACGGATGAAAATGATTTCTGTTATCAACGTTGTGCCAACACATTCTTCTACCTGGTTGAGCACACCAGTCAGGCACGCACATAGCAGTTTCCTCGCGTGAGACATCAAACAGGCAATGAACAGATGAATGAGAAAGAACCAGAGAGAGATGGGGCTTGTCAATACCATGTAGTTTGCCACGTTAGCCGTTAGATCTGGCATCGCTGAGGACGGGCATGATCCGCGCCAGCCCAGTAAATGAGATTCTAGCCCAGGAGCGGTCCAGCATTGGCCCAGGTTTAAGCCGATGTTGCATCAGCGCCTTGAAGATTCTGCCTAATAAGCGTCGGCTCATCAGACGGCTTGGCATTTCGGCATCAGCTCGGCTCTCCACCGCGAGGTGATATATGTCTTCAAGGGCTTATCCCATCCCCACAAAACACCATTTGCCACCCCGTTGTGCTGACTGGCCGCTAAATTTGTATTCAGAACGTGGCACTTGAGAAATTTGCTATCGCACGTAGGGTGACGCCCTCGTCCACCACCGACAAAAACCCATGGCCTCTCTGGCAGTGGCACCGGCTGGGATGTTTTAAGCGGATGTGATTGAGTAACCAGCTGTTCAGCGGTGTAACTCTGGTTTGTCACCACTACAGTGGACATGGTCTTACCCTTAGATCCAGAGACATGGATGCTCGCCAGCCATCTTCCCAACCGACTAAAATAAATTGTCATTAGCCATATTAACCCTTATCCTGCTAAGTTAATTTATTTAAATTTTCACCCACAACTTCAAGTGTCTGAAAATTACTCATATTTGTGTAATTTGAACACAAATATTTGCAAATCTTGATGTTTACACACACATCTCATTCCCAATAACAGTGATTTGGTTGACTAATAAAACAGAAAAATAACAATAGTCGTGATCAGCAGGATGAGGGTTATTAGGAGTAATATAATGACACTCGTAAAATATGGGTTAATCCTATTGTAAAACAACAAAAGACAGTAAAAACAAAACAAAAGGATAGAGCGAAAGCGGGGTTTTTGAAATATTTGACAGGTCATACAGTTTTTTTGTGTTTTATCAGTATACACACTCAATGAAAACTGGTGGCTAAATTTTATTTGGTCATTAGGCTTAAGATATCTCTCCAATAACCATCTCACATAATGTTAGAGCCGTCTTCTAAATTTATTTGGTACTATGTTTCTACATTGATAAATTCTACCCGTAGAAAATGCAGATACTAAACATTAATATACCTGTGTGTAGTTAGAATAAGTCGTCGGTCCAACGTCGACCCAAGTATTTTATCTGCAGGTTATGCCCAATTGAGTCATGTAAATGGCATACTACGGCGCTGCCTTGCAAAATCAAAAGGCAGTATATGCTTACTTTACACGTAAACAGATACCGCCTTTTGGCTTTGCAAAGTGGAGCGGCAGGATCAATGTGAACCAATTAGCATTGCCTGCGGTGCATTTTATCGATTTCTTTGAACACACAGCCCACATTAAGAATTAGATGGTTTGCCATGCTTGAGAGGATGTCCACCTTGACAAAGTGGCGATGTAAAGTCTCAGTGACCATGGAGCACAGAGACAGTGTCACCGCGCCAGACATCAAGCATGGGATCATTCATTAGCCGGCGTCTAATCTCACCAATCGATACTCCATGATTTACCTGACAATAATAGCCTTCTTGTCACTAATTAATCAATTTGTCAGAGCAAGATACTTTATTTACGAATTTTATTTACTATTCATGACACACCGACCTAGTCCGTGACACTTTGTATAATACTAGTATGCTATAGATTATCATATACCAAGTCTCAGTATGCTTATTTTTCTGTTTCCGCTAGTTAACAATTATATTCATAGAAAATACACTAATGACAAATTACAATGCGGCTTAGTTTGTTGATATATAGTGTTGTGTTGTGTACAATAGAATGGGTTGAGTATCCGAATGATTTCGTCCCATCGGAGTTAGAAGTTGCTAAGCTGCCACTTTACAAAGTGGCAGCCCCTTCTGACTCCAAGGAGACGGATTTGTGTGGTAATTAGAGAAGAATAAATGTCATTGACACTTCCCTGAAATAAAAAATATATCCAGGCTACTTATTCGGTTTAAATTACATTGGTATCTTGTAATTAGTGTCACCCTTACAATGGAATTCGCGTTTCAAGATATCTTCCCTTTCACATACATACACATACAAAAAGTGAGTTAAACGTTCACAGTAAAGTACCATTGGCATGGTCAGTGAATGTAATGGTGTTAGCAAAAATATCGATTCGCTTTTTGTAGATCATGAGATGGTAAAAGGTCGTAACGCACTAGTCATCTGTTATAGGCTTTCGTCTTCAACTCCAGACTTATCTAGCTTATCGTGGCTTGTTTGAGTTGCTTCTCTTGGCTATTATGACGAAGGTAAATATTGTCTACGAGGTAGTCTTAACCCTTACAACGCTAAAATAATTTTGTATAAATCATGGAGACCAAAGGGTTTTAATAAAAATCATCATAGCTGTCTTAGTCAGCTCTTTCTGATTCATTTGAATACCTATGTTATGGGGTTACGACCGTTGGAAATATTTTTACTCTTACAGTGCGGGGATCGACTTTAGACGTCAGAATCTGACGACTGAAGTCACCGATTCTGACGACTGAAGTTGATCCCCGCGATGTATCCTTAAGCTGGTATTTGCGCTGTATGCCTGTACTTTAACGCCTCCACTTTAGAGGTCGGCTTGGCCTTTAAAAATCAGAGATGCGACATGACTTATACTCTACGTGGCATAACCTCGTGAATATTGTCTGACTTGTTTCAATTATTGTTTTTTTTTCGTCATTTGAAGCTGGAATTGCTAGCCCAATTTCCAGCTTCAAATGACTAATTTTAAAAGCGTAGTTTGTTGCTAGGCTGGGTGTTCTGCTCAGGAGGCCTGGTGCTATGACATGATGAGATTAGCTGCATGCAGTCTGATGATGTATCTATATTCTGGGTTGTGGTGTTTCAATTTGGAAACTGCAACAGCTGTCAAACCCAGGTGTAAACTCAGGTGTTTATGCAGACGTCTTGAGACGTGACAATTAAAAGTGAACGCTGAAATCAGCGTAAATTTGTGTTTCTAGTATTGTAACATCGCAGTCAGCAGTCTGCGACGATGGCCCAACATTGAACCAACATTGGGTCGGTGTATCGTGTTTGCAGGGATTGGGTACATTCTTGTCATAAACTGCCATCAGTTTCCTGTACCCAATCATTCTAAAAGCAATAGCCTATTGGTTCAGTGATGGCCAGCGTCTTGAATATTCGCACAACAGTGAGCCAATGTTAGGTCATCATATCGTGCTTTATACCTGCTTCTTGGCTGGTATTCAGTTATTGACAAAGATGTACCATCATGTACAGACAGAAGGCCAAAAAATAACGTCTCACCTTCTACCCACCTAACAAGAAACTCGAGTTTAACACTGGCTCAGTATTGCGTCAACGTTTTCGACGTTGGCCCAGCAATAAATCGAAGAGAGATATCTGTACTGTTTCCCCGCATAGATATATGTACTATGTTGGTTTGCATAGGAAATATTTGTATCCGCCCTTCGGTTATTTATCACTATTATTTCTTTACATTTAGAGCTGAAAACAAGTATATGTGTACTGTATTACGAATGCAGCCTTTTTGAACTGCGCTAAAGGTTTAAATCTGTAGGTGGTAAATAGTGAAAATAGACAATTGCTAAGGCGTACTTACACTGCGCAGACTGTTTCTTCTTGGTATTTTTAACCATCTAGTTGAATGTACCGGCGGCACTCTTTTCTGTACTAGTAAGTAAATATAATAATCGGCGAGGGTGTACACTGATTGTGTCCAGAATGTAAGATGTATTGTTGCTCATTATTCAACACGAGACTATATATAGACCAGCTGCGCGTATAAGACAATTATTTCGGTAATGTGATGTGACATCCTTAGGTGTGCTGCTGATACGGATGCTGGTGATGCAGCTGCTGCTGCTGCTGGTGGTGGTGGTGCTGATGATGCCACTGTGGCTGATGAAGCTGGTGTTACAGGAAATATCATTAATTCTGCGGCAGTCAGACTTATGTAAAACCAAAGGAAAGGAAATGAAAATGTCCATACATACATGTAGATTCTCAACTGTGGGAGTGGACGTCAAAAGAGCATCTCTGCATTGATCACACTAACGATTTTGTCAGGTGCACATGTGTTTGCGTGACTGTCCATAGTCTACAATGATCACTAGTTTTTGTCTGATGAGCATACTGTCCACCGCAGCAACCCTTTGCAGCAGCAGCGGTACTACCTGTGTCCACGCATACGATATAGGCACATCCCACAAAACATTTGTATATCATTTGTACAACGTCGGACCAACGTCGAAGACGTTGGGCCGACGTTGTACAAATGTTGTACAATTTTTTGCCGGAATGCAATGAAATCTTAGATAAGCTACAGAGAGTATAATATATACATACCTAGCCCAGCCACCCTGTCATGGTGATATCCGTAATGGCATCATTGTGCTTGGCCACACGCGTGGACTTGTTGCTCGAACGCAATGGATGGTGGATTTGTCTCTGCGGTGCAGTCAGTGGCTTTACCCCGTGGCTTGGGTCTCCGCCGCTCCTGCTCTTCTAGCGCGTTGCTCTTCTGTCAGAATTCTGGCGGCGCGGACCGCTCAGTCGCTCACTGGGGCTGTGCTGCCGGCCTATCGCGGCGATGCCCCTCTGATTGTCCTCGTGTTTACCGCTGTTTTTGCGCGCGAAATCATGCGGCCACCCCAGCTGAGCAGAATGCTGCCACAGTCATGCCATGCCATGCCATGCCATGTCATGCAGTGAGCGACGCTGCCGCCGGACTGGCAGGACGTCGATACTGTGGTTAACCGGCGGCGTCGCCGGACACACGCCGGTTCAATGGTGGGTCGCCGTCCGCGCCGCTGGGCCGACCATTGCCCGACGTCTTCTGCTCGATGGCAAGCCAGCACTGGCGCTGGATCGTGACCTGTGTATTGCGCGACCATTGTCGTACCGTGTTGAACAAGCCGATTCTGTTGGGGGGGGGGGGTATAGAGTCTCCACTGGGAATGTCAGATGACCACATAAGCCTTATTGTCCGATGATCCACTTCTCGTATTGACTAACAGCAGCCCATGCAGCAAACGCTACACGTTCATCCTGTGCTGGTTCAATGCTGGGCCAGCGTCTGCGACGCTGGCCCAACATTAAACCAGCACAGGGTCAACGTCTCGTGTTTTGCTGGGGTCCATGTACCCCTCTGTCACATTTGTCCCCTTGTACAAATACCTGTTGTGCTGCCTCTCGCCACCAGTCAAGTTTACATTACTGATTACCTTTCTTGAATACACTGTTCGTAATATTCATTACCGCAGTCAAATAACCAGGACAGTGTACATTATGAAGGGGGGATGTACATTTTATAGTTAGTATTTACAGCCCTATATATACATATTATAAGCGCAACGTGAAATTATGTAACACAGTCGGATTGTATGAACAAATATTATAATTTTATGATTTTTATTCAAAAAAAATGTCAATCAGCTTGAAATTCTTCGTCTTGTTTCTTAAAGTTTATTGAATCACTATAAAACAATTGTCATTGTCATTTTACGCCAAGTCGTCTCTAGATTTAAGATATTTAGTTATTTTGTAAACCTTTAAGAGGGCTTTAAACTAAAACATATCTCCCGTTAATGGTTGTATATAATAGCTGTGTATATCATATATCAGTGGTCGACACTTGACTTTTGAGGTACTTGTCTTTTTGAGGGGCTCATGAGTAAATTTAGTTTTCCTTTGTGTTCGTACTTCGTGTTTTCTGAATAAAATAAATCACTGCAGAAACAGTTTAATTTCAAAGCTGAAGTACAGACTGTATACACCATAACATATACTTTTTTAATCACTAATCGCCCGGTAAGACTACAAGCTTTAATTATTGATAATCATTAGTTGTCCTATACTTACATTGAATACAAACATCAAATGACTATCCAGCGCTTGAAGCCAGTGGGTGAATATAAGAGACAATTAAATGACATGGAACGAAGGACTAGGGTGAGGCATGGCAATAAACCTTAAAGAGTAATGACCCGAATGAGAAACAACGGCTTAGTCACTGGCTGCCGCCCGGCCCATAACCTGGTTTTGGTCAAGCATGATAATGGTAATTCTGTTGCGCACTGGAATGTGAAGAACAATGGCGTAATCGGCCATTTGCTATGCCGAAGAGCAGTGGGGTTTTCTATACTATTTTATTTATTTTTTATGGTGTTTATTTTGACAAACAGTTGATTGGCTACTGCTAGATATTTCAAGTTTTCCTTATGTTTTGACTTCACCATAATTTTATTTGAAGTAAATACTTTAAATTTCACACTTTGTGGAACATTATTAAAACGGCTATGAATCAATTTGCTGTACATCCAGTTAAATTAACTAGTTGAGTTTCAAGTCAATTTTATAGCTTATTCCTTTCTCATTGAATATAGTACAATTAACATGGGACTATAAATCAATTTTGTTTGGAAACATTTGTCAACAGAATACACGCTGGAGGAAGTTATTAATAGCGAGTGAAATCTGAAATTGCTGACATACGCAGCATTGACGTTTATTGTATCTGCGCATGGACGGACGCTATCCTAATTTGTGCTAAACCAGATTATTCATAGGCTTCTGTGCGCCTTCCTATATATAGCCGTGCATGTAGATGACGCTTTTGATAACATCATTCGAGCTGTAAATTTGTCTGTGCCGTTAGCGTGCTGCAGGAGGACTCTCGGAGCGGGATTTACAGTGCAACAAGTCACAGGCGTGGGACTGCTCATCCCCGGGGAATTTATCCTGGCCGTTTTAAGCAACTATTGGCAGCTGGCTTATGCAATAAAAACGCCAGATAAGGTGGATCCCAGAACACACGAGACGTTCACCCAAAGCTGGTTGAATGTTGGGCCAGCTGGCCCAACATTCATCCAGGTTTGGGTGAACGTCTCGTGCTGGGATGGTACCGGTCTGCCTGTACGAGGCCAGCACTGGTTCAAATGCAGGCCGATATCGGAGACGTTGGGCTGGCTTCCAGTCGGCACCGAGACATCCTGTCAGGCGGCAGTCGCTGGTCTGGTAGAGATAATTTGTCGTCCTTTGGGTATTTGACAGTAATGGCGGTCGCACATCGGACCGCAGCCCGTCAAGTAGATTTATGTGGCCAAAATTGTGTCAGGTCTGTGGAGAAAAGACCCATTTGAAAAGCATCGAGGTTGTCTATGCGATTTTAAAGGCGCGCCGAGGATCAATATCTGTCGTCCCCCGCTTGCCTTAGTTGTGTGGAAGGGTTCTGAGGATTTTAACAAATGCACAGCCTCGCACGTCATATTTCTGGACTTCTGATGGTCAGAGAAGCACTTTTTTTTTTAGAAAATATCGTTCCTTGCGGACAATGCGCACGTAAAAATGGTTATTGTACTCTGTCGATTTATCACTGCCACAGCGCCTGTCTCGACTAGCGTCCCAGAAAAATATTCCTCGAATACGACTGACTGGATGACTGTCCATATCAATATTCTATAATCGAAATCATTTTAGATTGTGGACACTCAGTAATTGTTTTTTATCATCGATAAGGCAAGACAGTTTTGTCAAACCATCATAAAACAAACACGCAATGTCGTCACAACTAGAATTATCTGTTATAAAGCGCTGAAATATTGTTTATATGAACCAAGAGAACAAAGGTTTTTTTTCAATTTGAAATCAGTATAAATGTCTTAGCTCTTACCTCTTCATTTTAATACATATGTTATGGGTCTGTGGCCATTATAAATATTTTACTATTTCAGCGCGGGGATCGACTTTAGACGTCAGATTCCGTCTAAAGTCCCCTTGCTGAAAGGTTTAAATTAGGCTAAAACAAATTTCTACTATGAAAAAAAAAACATTTCAAAATTGAAGCTGAACAGGGACGTAGATGTGAAAAAATTGGCTAGTGTATGGGCCTGTAGTGTAGTGCAGCTAGGAACTATGTATTGATAGGTTTATTTTATGTTGTGAGGTTAGAAAAAAAATACTTTTTCTAATAAGGCAACCTAAAAGATTTTTTCCTGAAATATGTTTGGTCGGGAAATAGTAGGAAAAAAAAGTTTGAACGTGTGATAGATATTACCCTGCCGGTTTGAGTACATACATGTAAAAAATGCTCGCTTTCTTCAAATGTTCTGATTTGTTTGTCAGGTTATGTGAGAGAAAATCTTACTCTGGGGATAAAATGAATAGCCCCCCCTTCCCCATCTCTTCGTAACATCTGGTCTGCCTCTAATTAGCATGATTAAACAGACAACAGGTCACTACAAGTTACTACTGAGACATAGATCAGAGTCTCTCAGAGTCTCTCTATTGTCGGTGACACATGTGGCGGGTATTTTAACTCTTATCCTGCTAATCGCTACGGCGATCCACAACCTCAAGTGGTTGAAAATTATTCATATGTGTTTAATTTACAAATCTTGATGTTTAATCAGTCATTTTATTCCCAATAACAGTCATTTAATTGGCAAATAAAACGGATTATAAACGACAATTGTCGTGATTAGTAGGCAAAGGGTTAAAGGAAACAAATTTTAATCAATGCCTGACAAGACTATTTTTCTTATAAGGAAGTATGAGACATACCGAAACATGCTTGTAGCGCACTAGATATACATTTCCTCAATGTTATCTTACCCCACTATACGAAGTGAAGCTCTATATCTTCTGGCTCTGTGGCTGTATGTTTACCACAAATAAAATTATCAACAAAATAAATTATATAAAATTAACAGTGACTAAACAGGGGATATTGATATCACATTGTTCGTTCGGCTTCTGTTTGGCAAAATATTGCTACCACAATTTGTCAATTGGGTGAACTGCAACTAGATTTAAAAACACAGATTCTTTCTGTGGTTCCTAATTTCCCTTCTGGTTATCAGGGCCCGTATTCGCGTACAAGTTACGATATATCGTAGGCTTCTGATTGTTCGAGATTGCCATCTCGACCAATCAGAAGCCTACGATATATCGTAAATTGTACGAGAATACGGGCCCAGTGACATTATTTTCGGCCTTTATGCACTTGTAGATGTATTCAAGAGTGCGACCCGTATCCCATTGTGGCTCTTTTTAAAGCTATGGTACTATGCTCTAAGCTAGAAAATTGTCACCAGGACTCGTACTAACACTTTAGTCTACTATTCAAATATTAAACATTTGGAATGTTTTGAATTCTGAATTTCCAGAGCCTGAGTGTGATGCCATGTAGCATTGCATGAATCACGTGTTCACGTCTATACGTGGTCCATGTAATGCGCAAGGCAAATTTGTTTTCTTTATTTTTCAATATGATAGCTATTATCACGTAGGTATATTTAACCTTTAACCCACTAAGCACGACTATAGTCGTTTTTAAATCCAATTTAGTAGCAGGTTTAATCACTGTTATTGGGGATAAAATGAGCGTTTAATTAATCCTTTGAGCCCTCACGATGCATTAAAGCATCATTTCACATCCATGAAAACATAATTAATTTTCCTACAACGAAGGGTTTTAGAATCAAAATTTGGATTAAACTGGTTCACTAATACATTGTAATTTTCCTTAATTTTTATACCACATCAAATCATCTTCATCCACTACAATTCGGGAATTGCGACAGCAATTCGCGGTTTGTAGTGGATGAAGATGACAATGGTAAATTCAGGACTGAAAGGGTTAAACATACAAGATATGCAAATGTTGGGCCTCAAAGCAAACACATGTGAGTAATTTTCACGCACTTGAAGTACCGCGACCCACAACTTCAAGTACTTTGGAAAATTGCATGTTGTCCCTCTTGGCAATGATCCTACCGACGAATTCAATAGACATCCTTCTTTCCAGCAAACGAGAAACGATCAACCAATGTTGATTCAATGGCGGTCCAGCGTCGTAGTCGGAGGACCAACATCAAACCAGCAATGCATAAATGTGTCGTGTTTTGCTGTGTTGTTTGTGACTCTTCGTTCTATACACGTCATGTATAAGATATAATTATCTTTGCCTCTCGTGTCTATGGTTGTCCATTCCCCACAAAACATGCGATTTCCGTGTCGGCAGCACCCCTCCACATTATCTCCATATCCAACTCAATTAAAAATGTATAATCAGATCCATTTTGGCGATCAATTCTTGGCCCGGGAATGTTTGGATCACAGTACTCGACCACGCATCAAAGTATTCGTCATCCCAGCAATACTAGACGTTGAACCAATGCTGGTTTAATTAAACCAGCCTTGATTCAACGACTTGTGTTTGCTGTGATGCAATCATGCTTATGTGGTCTGTTTGGATAAAGGCTGGAAAGAATAATCACGTGTGGGGAATACGACATTCAGGTTTCAGTGATATGCAGTTTGTTGTGGTAAAAATGTATGAATGAGCTATATGTAAATTTGTTAACACTTAAAAGTGCTTATCATGTATATAGCCGTTTTGAGAACGTTTATTTGTAATTCAAACATGACAATTTCATTTTAAATGAGAAATATCGCGAGGGATATTGCCAGCAGCCTGTCCGGCCGTCGGACCATTATTGACTTTCCGTGCGTCTAGGTTCCGTTTCCAGACGATATCTCGGAATCCGTTTGCTGGATTGTTTTTAATTTTGACACATACATGTACATGCCTTAGGGGGTTTAGATGTGCCTTTTGAGGGTTATGACCTTCGACCTAATTTGACTTTCAGTGCGTCCAGGTTCTGTTTCCGGACGATATCTCGGAAACCTCTGATTGTTTTCATATTGCACACACACACGGGTGTAGATGTGCTTTTTGGAGGGTTATGACTTTTTACCTAATTAATGGCGAGGGATATTTTGAGCCTCAGCGCTCTTGTCAAACTCATATTTCACATTCCGAAACCGTTATTTAAACATGTTGAACGTCAAAAAAAGTTTTCATAAACGACTCGGCCTAACTGACCCTGTTTACTGTACCGGTATTTTACTTCTGGTTACATTCTCCTTTACTTACCCATCTATGTATACGTGAGTAAATTTGGTTTGTGACTTATTTTACTTTGTTCAACCTGACTAATATCAGGGTTTATGGATTTTTTTGGCAACTTAGTTCACAATATATATATACGACCGTGCAGAGAATAAATCATTTTAAGTTATCCAACCTTATTTCTCTGATTGAAAATTGTCGTAAATAAATATAGATATCTGGAAAATGTATCTATGTTTATATAGCTATTATAATATTTGATCACTGTACGCTCTCTCCATTAGCCGACACATTAGCGAGCTTGTCCTCGCCCTTTATAATATGCATAATCTCGGGTAATCCACGATTGTATTATTCTAAGTGGTTCCACATTGTCAGAAACGTGATGATGGTGTGATCTGGTGCTGCGCAGTGTAATAGAATAAAAGCCATGCTATACCGTGCCATGCCATGCCATGCCATGCCGCGCCATGCCATGCCATACCGTGCTATGCCATGCCATTCCATGCCGCGCCATGCTATGCCATACCGGGCTATGCCATACCATGCCGCGCCATGCCATGCCATACCGTGCTATGCCATGCTATGCCGCGCCATGCCATGCCATGCCATACCGTGCTATGCCATGTCATGCCGCGCCATGCCATGCCATGTGATATGCCATGTATTGTCATGCCATGCCATACCACGCCATATTAATTATGCCATGCCATGCCATGTCATATGCCATGCCATGCCATGCTATGCCATGCCATGCCATGCCAAGCTGTGCAACGTCATGTCGTACCACCCCGTGTCGTGCCACGCCGTGCTGTGCCAGCGCCATGCCATGCCATGTCATGTCATGTCATGTCATGTCATGCCACGTCATGTTTTCTATAAATATATAAAAAAGTATTGATTCTATTACATGAGTACATTTCTTTTTTAATTTGCGTTGTCAAATTGTTACCAAGTAGTATTTACGTATATTTCGTCTGGAAGTATTACCTGTGTCTGTGTGTTTTCGTCGTTTAGGTTTTGGTAGTTTTACAGTAATAGTAAATGAAATGAAATGAATCGGGCTTTAGGCCACCTTTGTGCACATATAGGCTAAACTGGGCCAGGAGAACCTCCTGAGGATGGTGAGATGATTGAGATGACACTGTCCTCCAGACACAGGATTCGAAATTCGAGCCCTGGCGGTCTGAGGCCGAGCACGCTACCTCTCGGTCACGGAGGCTCCCCACAATACTAACTTTCACACGTGGATGGGGAAGAAACAATTGTTTCTTTCAAACCGCCGAGACCGGGAACCGAACCCC
This sequence comes from Flabesymbios commensalis, assembly GCA_964017125.1. Lineage (NCBI taxonomy): Eukaryota > Metazoa > Annelida > Polychaeta > Terebellida > Flabelligeridae > Flabesymbios > Flabesymbios commensalis. The sequence goes on from OZ024911.1 coordinate 52,913,925, forward strand.
GGACTCTGGCGTGAAAGGCAGCGGTGCTAACCACTACCCTAGGGCCCCCGCCCTACAGTAATAGTAGCTATATGTGCTGTATACCGTTAAATTTAAACGTTCACCAAGAGATGCAACGTATTCAACAACGCTTTAACCCTCAGGATGCCTCGAAGCATCTTTTGTACCTCTTTATACTGGATTTATTACACCTACAAGGCCTAGGACGACAATTTTCATGAAACTGTTTAACACATATGGCAATTTTCTTCCTTCCTCACTTCAAGTCATCTTCATCCACTACAAATCGAGAATTGTCAATTTGAACAAGCTTGCAAAGGTTAGCACAACCCAATGTAATATAACAATAAACTTATTGATATTATACGTCATATTCTATACTTGTAATAATAAAATATGAATGTATGTTTATTGTATGTGCGGTGCCGAGAGAGTCAACAGCTAAATTTCCATTATCTTACAGCACTCCAATTTTCTCTATGTACCAACTCCATCCATAATAGTTGACAAGGAGACCTAGTCTAGCTGTGTTACTCGACCACAATGACCTCTGTCTGCCCCAGCAGACTCTACTGACTGCAAACACATTTTGATTTGGCAGATTTTTGTTCTGCTTATACAGGCCATAAATATAAATCTAGGCGAGCTGCTTTCAGTTTGCCTAGATTTTCAGCTCTATAATTTTATCTCCCAGAGACTACCATGTGCTTTGGCGCGTCGCTTATTCCCACCGCTGGTATAGCTACGGGAAGATTACACTGCGCCTATGTTATAATTCGCCCCTTTGGATATGAAAGGGTGTATCTGCCACTTAGTATAGTGGCAGATACACCCTTTCATATTCAAGGGGACGATATTATATTGCTTGTTACCCCTTCTGTTTCATTGCTGAGGAGAGACATTGCTGGCGGTCAGTCTGCAGAGAAACATAGAGAACAAGCCCGCCGTCCTGGCCACTTGACCTACGAGTGACTCCGACGTCGGCGCCGAGGCAAAATTGCTTCTCCGCATGCGTCCAATACGTCATTGTTTTAATATGGAGTTTCATATTTCATAAGACCGTGAATGGCGATACGGGACGGCGCTTGGCGGCTATGTGAACGATGGCCCATTATTAGTAATCAGTGCATGCCGCTGACCTTGCCCGATGCAGAGGTAATTTTTCCCCGTCTTTTATTCATGTTTACTGTAAGGGCATATATTTTGCTCTTTGTACAAATCAAAGCTAATTCCTTCTATATTTTTTGCAAAAGCCGATTTTTCACGTTTATCATATTTATTGGCTGCTCTTCTTTATCATTTATTCGCCGGTGTAGAAATATTTCATGAAACAAACAGCGCATTGTTTGTTTATATTTTATTTTGTATCAATCTTTACTTAGAAAATATATTTTATCTTCTGATCTGAGCGTCACCGACACTGTTCAGTCTTTCAGTGTGTTTTTCACACGCTCCAGACTGTTCAATTGTAAGGGATTTGTCTTTTTTTCGTTTGGCCTTCTGTTCAAGATTTTGTGTGACAATTCGCGGTACGCGACTAGAAACGTCAGCCACTTTCTGATAAAATTCGCCGACATTAATACCTGCCGCACACGGCACATTGTGTCCGCCGGGATTTGGGTTTGGGTACTTCTCCATGAACAGAAAGAGGGTGCCTTTGATTCTATAATCCGTCAATGCTCTGGAGACGGGAGAAAATGTACTCATATTCTGATTGATGTACGGTCTAATGGCTGTCGCCAAAGCATACTTTTCAGCACACAAAAGAGACGTTGACCCATTACTGTTTTAATGATGGGCCACCGTCTGCGACGCTGGCCCAACATCAAAATAACATAGGGTCATCTTCTCCTGCTTGCTGGTTTTCTTGATGAATGATCTTACACGCGTGGATCAATACGGATTGCGCATTAGAGACATTACCGTCTGACGTTAAAACAATGTTGGTTGAATGTTGGTCCAGCGTCGAAGACGATGGACAAACATTCAACCGTGGGACAATGATAAGGACCAACGTCTCCGGCACTGGTCCTGATTTGAGCCAACTCTGCGTCTGCATCATCATCTGGGCAGGATAGCCTCCCTGTAGGTTGCACCCGTTGAACTTGCCAAAACGAATTACTTGGCAGGAAATTAAACCTTCCCTGGGAGACACTGGGCTGAATCTTTAGCTGCCCACTTTAATCATTAATGAACATTGATATAAATCAGCCAGTTAACCCTGTGAAAGGTGATGTATCACAAAGGAAATTTTCGTCTATAGGATTCAGTCTCCCCTGTTCATTGTAGACTTGACGCGAATGGAAAATGAAAAATAATTTAATGCCTGGAAAATGAATCCACTTTTTTGTAGGCCATAATCAGCTGCTAATGTAGGCTACATGTAGATGTTTTGTGTTCTACGTAGATTGTTTCGTGTAGGTTTCTCTTAGTCTGAGATGGTCACTTCCCAGCAAACACGAGATATTGAACCAATGTTGGGTTGATGTTGGGCCGACGTCGTAGGCGGTGGGCCAACATCAACCCAACATTGGTTCAATGTCTCGTGATTGCTGGGTTGGTCGTCCTCACAAACAGTGCATCTTAATCAACATACTGCCCAGCAAACTCGACGCATTTAACCAATGGTTGTTTAACGTTGGGACAGCGTCGTAAACGTTGGACCAATATTAAACCAGCATCCAGGGAAAAAAATGTTCATTATTGCATAGCAAAATGCTACGCAATTCTGCCCATTTGCTAATCAAATTTGTAATTGATTAGCAAAATATTTATACATCAATGATAAGGAGGTCTAGCAAGTTACAACTTGAAGAAAATTGATAATTATAATTTTCAAACAATTTTTTCCCTGACATCGGGTAAACGCCTAAAGTGTTTGCTCTGTAAACTGTCATCTGCTGACGCTATTCAAACACTGAACTGTCCAGCAAACACGATTCGTTCACCCAATGCTGGCTCAATGTTGGCCCATCGTCTGTGTTGCTGGTATAACACTATTTCAACAATAGTTCAAGGTATCGTGCTTGCTGATAGGATACGTGTAGCCCGCTCGGCACGTGTTTGGCCACGAGGCCTGTTATGCATTGAGACACTCTTTAACAATGGGATTCTTAGAGTAGCTAATTAGTGTTTTAGTATTTTTAACCACTATACACGAGAAGCTTTGAGAATATTCTCACTATAAAATATTGAAAATTTCCTACAAAAAAGAGCAGCTGCTCTTGGTAATTCACAACAATAACAATTCTGCACCTACAGTTGTAATATTTTTTTCTTTATAGCGACACAATCAGGCTAAAATCATCAAAAAATCAATATTTGTTTTTTGGCTTTTAATATGACCATATGATATAAACATGTCCACAGACTAGAACTGCGTATTTATTTTTATTTTTTGTGTTTGCGCATTTACCAGTTAAGCGAGATATAGAGACGAAATTCTTATTTTGGACATGCATGTCCGAAATAAGAAATCGGTGATGTAAATTTTAGCCTGATTGTGTGGCTTCAAGTCTGCCTTTTGAAAGACTTGATATGCTTATTTCTTTATTTTGTGATCACTGAATCTGCTGTATAGGAGCAGTGACTGTGTGTACCATACGACATGTCTACATTATGAGGCGAGCTGTTTAATTTTATGCTCAGACATTCTCAGTGCAATCCGTTGATGAAATGTTCTACCATAATGGGTCTTGAGATGAAATGAGTTCACTGAGAATTGATAATCAGCTGGTTAACCTTATAGCTGACCATCACAAACAAAATTAAACAGAAATAACAATTACACACGGTTAAGTGATAGCCAGCAATGAAAAAGCGTTTCCCTGACGTCTGTGTGTGGCGGCTGTACAAATCAAAACGATACATTGACCCAATGTTGGGTGAATGTTGGCCCGCCGTCTCCGACGTCGGCCCAACATTCACCCAGCATTGGGTCAATGTATCGTGTTTTGCTGGTTATCTGGTCCATGTTGTGTCCATGCGTAGTGGCACGTGCTTGTGGTACCAACTACAGGCAAAGGTGATTTGAACGCCATTGACATGGCAATCCCATTTCCCTGGACAGTAAATCAAAATCACGGCAAGAATATACTTGGTAACGGAATGTACCGTCCCGATGGATTTGTGTACGTCTGTCCGGATTTATACTTTTGCACAGCCCTGAAGGAATATTGCCACAACAGCCACTTTACGATGCATACGATGTAAAAAAAACTAGGAAAATCGTCGACACATACATGTAGGTCTTTATCCAGCGGGTACTTTGTTCACAACAATTCATGTATTATATATACCGCCACTTAACCCTTTAAGTGCGGGGAACGACTTTAGACGTCGGAATATGTCGTCTATAGACGTCAGATTCTGACGTCTAAAGTCCATCCCCGCACTGAAAGAGTAAAAATATTTATAATGGCCGTAGACCCATAACATAGGTATTCAAATGAAGCGGAAAGAGCTAACTATTATAAGACATTTTAATATAAGATGATTTCAAATTGAAAAAACCCTTTGGTCTCTTGGTTTATATAAAAATATTTCAGGGTTAAACGAATAAAATCTTCCGCATTACAATTGAAAATGCAACCATTTAATCCTTAGATGATACATTATGATTGTTATTGGATGTGCATATCAACCCCAACACAGGGTACACTGACACTCGCGCTTCGGGCTTCCTTCTGTCGCGATATTGCCTCAATGTGCAGAAAGCGACGTAAAGCAATAAATACATGTACATGTATGTATGTACATACATACATACATACATACATACATACATACATACATACATACATACATACATACATACATACATACATACATACATACATACATACATACATACATACATACATACATACATACATACATACATACATACATACATACACTAGCGCCGCCTACCGAAAAACTCGGATTCCATGAAATAGAGACGAATATTTCAATTGCCTCTAGTTAAAACCAGGCCATTAAACTAGGCGTAAACTTGTGATCGTATTAGAACTATTACATGCAAAAATGGAGGTCACTGTATCAGAGCCTTGCAATGTCATCACATTCAGGGTAACCACTGGGCTTTTTAAAAACATAACATTAGCTTCCGAGCTCCCCACGTCAAATCTCTTGTGACGCTGACCTGCCCCTTTGACAAGTATATCCATGTTCCTCACATACCCAGACTAATTGCTAAAAACATTGTTATGTAGAAGTTGATCGTTTGAGTATATTTAAACAGACCCATACTGTGAATCTCAACAGTCTGATATGAGAACTATGTGTCGTAGTTACATTTTTTGTGTAACTGTATAATGTTCGAAACAAATATGCTATTTAAATACAAAATACTAATATCACTGTTCTTTTTATAATAATTAAAGGACGTTTAGTCTATCGAGATATGAGTATATCTATAAGAAAATATCCCTTTATTTCGGTTGTGCATAATATCAGTGTAGAGGTACGGTATGGGCCTCCTTGCAATCTAGAGCAGTTCTGCACTGGTAATATTTGTCAGTAATGGCTTATTTAATAATTTGCGTACAGATTCATTGACAGTCACATGATGCGCAGTGATTTATGAAGAGTGGTCTAAATATCGCGTGCATCAGATTTTACCAAGTTATGCAATGATCAATATCCCGAGACATCAACCCAATGGTGTTTTAATGACGGTCCAGCGTCTACGACGCTGGCCCGCCATTAAAACAACATTGAATTTGCTGGGATGGAAGTTCCTGCAGATTGCTTCCCCGCCCAGATTGACAACGCTCTTATTCCAACTCGGCTTATTTTCATATCCGAGAAACTCCGGTGTAAAGCTCAAGGAATCCTGACAGCTTTAGTTTAAGACCGGGATCAGGCCAATAATGACGTTGTCATGGCGAAGGTGTCAAGTAGAAGACTCAGTGTCATTCAACCCACCGTTTTCTGAAAACATGTCTATTTTCTATTCTCTATGTCTATTTTCACAAGCAATGTTACGCTATTACTTGTGTGAAGATAATCAATATTTACAGGTTTAATAGACGTCTCTTTACCATGCGTATTGAAATTATATATTTTTCTAAAAAAATATCTTGATAATTTTTCCAATTTATGGCGTAGCAAAGTCCCTATTAAAAAGGGGAAATGGCAATGGAAATTGATCTAAATTAAATTCACTACTTTGATTTTTGACATTGTATACATTATGCCGACTTCAAAACTTGAGATGCTTAGAATTATTTCAATCAGGCTGAAACCCTGATCTTTCATCACTATGTTGATTTTGGTAATCACTATGTTGATGTTGGTAACTAACCAATTTAAATAATTCCCATAGAAAGTTAGCCTTGTGGATCTAAACTTCTGCGTCTGTTATTTATTGGGGTTGGCTGGACGCGTGGGAGTTAAAGAAAAACTGATTATCGTCTCAGGCTGTGGAGATCGATGCGTTTTATTTTGTTAGATCAGCAGCACCAAGTGTTGACATTGACGTGAAGTACCTTGGTTACCAGTACTTGTGATAGAGAAGCATGCACCTGTGGCTAGTTTGCGTTAATAAATTATGGTCAGTTCGCCTTTAATACGTGTGATAAACATGCCCGGAATTTCCCCGCTGAATTAAAGGAGCACTACACGTGAAATGTTAATGTTAATGCTCGCCCTAGCTGGAAGATGAACATGCTATTACGGTGCCAGAACTAAGGTCCACCAGATGCAGTTGCTCACAGAGAACTCCCCAGCTGGTACAATTATGTTGGCTCAACACTGGACCAACTCCATCAGTCCAGTCTCTCACGCTGGTGAGGCACAAACGTGGTTTTTAATCGAAATATAAAACATCGGCACAAATGGATTGTAACAGGGAGCGCACAAATCTGTTTTTAGCACCACCCTAAAACTACAGCCAAGTTGATGAATGCAGATTGCCGGGCACGTTTGAAAGCATTGAATGGCAATTTTGCGTTTTATTTGCAATGGCTCGCGTCTCACTCGCGTGCGACCTCGCTCTGCACCATTAATCATGCATGTTTCTATGATACTGACTGAGATGAGGCTCTGATTAAACATTGGCTCATAGATGGCCTAACGCCTGCTACCTTGGCCCATCTGTAGGCCAACCTTTGACCAGATCATGATGTTTATATGGATAGCACTGCGTGTGATATTTAATGCCCAGCCTCACTCATCACAGAACGAGGGGCTGTTGAAATTGCGCTGGGAATTGTATCAATTGTTAAACTAACATCACCACGCATGACAGGGAACATTGACCCAATGCTGGCCCAACGCATTGCACGATGTCTCTGTGTTGGTTCAGTGTATAGGGACAAGACTATTTGGAGAATCAGGTTGTGTTGTTAAAACATGGTGTTCGTCAACAGTGATCTATTGCCTTTGTCTTACTCAGGTTCAAGTTCTGTTGCCGCTATTTCAACTCTGGTTCAAGTTCTGTTTGGCTTGCATCTTTTTACTCTGGTTGGCCGGCATATCTTACTCTGGTTCAGGTTGGCTTGTATTTCTTATTCTGGTTTGTCTGCATCTCTAGCTCTGGCTTGCCTGCTTCTATTGCTCTGGGTGGCATGCATCTCTAGCTCTGGTTTGCCTGCTGCTATTGCTCTGGTTTGCCTGTTTCTATTGCTCTGGGTGGCATGTATCTCTAGCTCTGGTTTGCCTGCTTCTATTGCTCTGGGTGACATGCATCTCTAGCTCTGGTTTGCCTGCTTCTATTGCTCTGGGTGGCATGCATCTCTAGCTCTGGTTTGCCTGCTTCTATTGCTCTGGGTGGCATGCATCTCTAGCTCTGGTTTGCCTGCTTCTATTGCTCTGGGTGGCATGCATCTCTAGCTCTGGTTTGCCTGCTGCTATTTCTCTGGGGGGCATGCATCTCTTGCTCTGGTTTGCCTGCTTCTATTGCTCTGGGTGGCATGCATCTCTAGCTCTGGTTTGCCTGCTTCTATTGCTCTGGTTTGCCTGCTTCTATTGCTCTGGGTGGCATGCATTCCTTTCTCTGGTTGGTCTACAGTCGTCTTGTTTTCGTTGGCATGCATCGCTTGCTTTTCTTTTTCTTATATATTTCTCTGGCATGCATCTTTTGCTCTCTTTTGTTTTGTATCTTTTGCTCTGGTTGACATGTTTCGCTTGCTCTGGGTGGCATGCATCTCTTGCTCTGATTGGCATGCTCCTCTTGCTGGCATGTTCCTCTTGCTCTGGTTGGTCTGCATCTCTTGCTCTGGTTGGTCTGCATCTCTTGCTCTGGTTGGCTGCTCCTCTTTCTCTGGTTGGCATGCATCTCTTGCTCTGGTTGGTCTGCATCTCTTGCACTGGCTGGCATGCATATCTTACTCTGGTTAGCATATATCTCTTGCTCTGGTTGGCATGCATCCCTTGCTCTGGTTGGCATGCATCTCTTCCTCTGGTTGGCTGTTCCTCTTTCTCTGGTTGGCATGCATCTGTTGCTCTGGTCGGCCTACATCTCTTACTCTGGTTGGCATGCATCTCTTTCTCTGGTTGGCATGTTTCTCTTGCTCTGATTGGCATGCATCCCTTGCTCTGATTGGCATGCATCTCTTGCTCTGGTTGGCTGTTCCTCTTTCTCTGGTTGGCATGCATCTCTTGCTCTGGCTGGCATGCATCTCTTACTCTGGTTGGTATGCATCTCTTGCTCTGGCTGGTCTACATCTCTTGCTCTGGTTGGCATGTTCCTCTTGCTCTGGTTGGCATGCATCTCTTGCTCTGGTTGGCATGTTCCTCTTGCTCTAGTTGGCATGCATCTCTTGCTTTGGTTGGTCTGCATCTCTTGCTCTGGTTGGCATGCTCCTCTTTCTCTGGTTGGCATGCATCTCTTGCTCTGGTTGGCATGTTTCTCTTGCTCTGGTTGGCACGCATCTCTTGCTCTGGTTGGCATGTTTCTCTTGCTCTGGTTGGCACGCATCTCTTGCTTTGGTTGGTCTGCATCTATTGCTCTGGTTTGCATGTTCCTCTTTCTCTGGTTGGTCTGCATCTCTTGCTCTGGTTGACATGTTCCTCTTGCTCGGGTCGGCATGTATATCTTACTCTGGTTTGTCTGCATCTCTTGCTCTGGTTGTTCTGTATCTCTAGCTCTTGATTGTCTACATCTCTTGCTATGGATGGTCTGCATTTTTTCTCTGGTTGGCATATATCTCTTACTCTGGTTGACCTGCATATCTTGATCTGGCCGTGATGTCGTTTGTCTTATTTTCACATGCCATGTAAATGCCTGTTTGTATCTCACGTGATGCATCGCTCTCTCTGCTTCCCTTCTTTAACCGTATGTTATCGTCTGCGAGATGTAGAGAGCATCTCCCGCCACCCAGCAAACACGAGACGTTGAACCAATGTTGGGTAGATGTTGAGCCAGCGTCGTAGACGATGGGCCAACATCCACTCAACATTGGTTCAACGTCTCGTGTTTGCTGGGTATAACATCAACATTAGTTTGGCAAATATTTGATCGTGTGCATCTAGTTCCATGCCAATAACCGAGGAAGGAAGCTAGACTTATTTACCCATATGAGAAATACATTATCAAATGATCATAAAATCAATATAATTACCTGGAGGAAATCAAGTTATTTTATTTCCATGAAAAATACTACGTTAATTTTCACTTTCGATTTCAACATATTTAATTTTGAAGAAAATAATCTTCGTTATTATCGATGCTGAACACTTATAATATAAAAGAGAATGAATGTTGGTGGATTCATTGAATGAGGACCTTGGCATTTGAAAACCGGTGAAGATGTTCATTTTGCAGCTGAACACTTATAATATAAAAGAGAATGAATGTTGGTGGATTCATTGAATGAGGACCTTGACATTTGAAAACCGGTGAAGATGTTCATTTTGCAGTGAAGATTTTCATATTGCTGTTTGATGAGTCTTTGATCGATCACCTTATCAGTTTAAAAATCGGGGGTTTGAGTGTGTCAATTTGAAGGAACGGGTCCCTTTCTCTACAAGATTATCTTACCATGTTATGTTATTGTGGGTATTTTGGCCAAACCCCTTTTCAAGCGATCTTAATTTCAGTTGCCATCCACGGGGAGCATTTGTGGCAGAGATGTAGCGATGCAGACTGCAGATTGGATCAGGAGACACTTGCCCAATTCGGCTCACTGTCGACCAACGTCTGAGAGCCTCTCTTGTAGCCGGCTTTGAGTGATTGAAGCCCAAAAACGACTGTAGATTTCCATCCGGGTAGTAAACGAGACATGTTTCTACATTATCTGATGGCCGGTCTTCAGACAGTAGTCCCACGAAAGTGGGTTATTTAATCATACTTTATTTCAGTGGATTCCTCTGTTGATAAACATAATATGTATAAAGATAGTATACAAAGTTATATAGTATTTATTGACTAAATAATGGTATATACTCCGACTCAGAAGTAGGGCCTACACTTTTTTTTAGAAAACTAGTTAATGTTGTGGTGGAATTCAAAGTTCAAATGTGAAAGTTTATATCAAGTGGCTTGTTTTCCCTTGTGAATGCTGCATTCCCGAAAAATGTCAATATTTCTTGTCTTCTCTGATATGGTTGGTGGTATTCATGGCCTCCCCGCCGGCATAAAAACTGACTAATTTGATATCAAACACGGGATTCCTCCTAAGAAATAGGGGTACTGCCTCCTACACGTCATCGCAAGTGGGTGAGGATGACTGATGCGACAGCACGAATCCCGGGGACTGTCCCGGGATATCTACCCCCGTGGACTCGCATATTACCATAAATATTATCACCTCAAGCGTGCTTTAATAATGATTGCTTTACCGGGCGCGTTTGTGCGGACATAATCGCCTATATAGGCCCGCGGTTATCAATAGGTTACACGGCAGTGTCGATGTCGGGGGGTTTTCTGGAGTAGTCGGGCGTTGATTTGTTTATAATTACACGTAGTCGGGTGATCACGCCATGCTGCATGTTGAGTCGCCTCTATTCTGGCTACTTGACTCCCAGGGAATAATCCCCCTGGCAGATTTATCCCTATACTCCCGGATCTGATGCCTGACGTTGTGTGAGTGCGGGGCCAACGTCTGCGACGCTGGCCCCGCACTCACGCAACGTCAGGCCAGCTTCTGGTGATTCCTGGTATTGTTGTGCTTGTAACGTCTCAGATCAATCACGGTGTCCACAGCGGACTCTGTGCCGGGATTCACCGCGGACTCCCCGTCTCACCGTGCCGGGATTGCAGGCAGCCAGGGAGACAGGCTGCCTCGGGGTTTCCTTCCCTCCTCCCAGGCCCATCCTCTTCCGAGTTTAGCACTCCCAGTGCAGGAGACAAACAGTCAGAAAGCGTAACCGGCGGCTAAGGCCAAAACTTAAAGCCCTGGCATAATAGCGCTCTACATTCAGCTATCGGCTTGATTTTCTGGCTAGAATATTGACTGGTGTGGTACATTGTAGTTACAGAACATGTCATTTAGAAAGATGATTTAATTTATTGCATGATAGTATTGCTTACATGTATTTAGTTGTAATGCCACACAAAATGTCGTGTGTGTTTTCAGATTACCAATTTTCAACTGAAACCTGAAACTGAAATATATTATAGTTACATGATTATAGTAAATTAGAAACATCTTTTTGTTATAGAACATGTTTTTCTTTTTATTTCTTTTTCTTGACAGCAAGGTTGATGAAACCGTGGCTGTGGTCTACTTCGATGTAAACCCCGTGGAGACACCCGAATAATATACAAAGGGCACTTTCCAACAGGAGACGAGACGTTGATTCAATATCAATCTAATGTTGGTCCACCGTTTTCGACGCTGGCCCAACATTAAACCAGCATCACTTCCACGTGTTTTGATCGCCGTGTTACATTAAATCACAGTTCGCAATATCAAATGATAACATGCCCGCAGTAATGACGTGAACGAAAAGTCAACAGAGGAACCACAGTCTACTGCGCTTTACTGCTAGGATATTCTTTCCATCCCATTTCTGTTACCTGTCGCTCAATCAATAACCGTCGCGGTTTCATATTCAATCTGGTTTGTTTATCAAGCAATATTTTCATATCCTCAGTGCTCGGGTTATTCAAGATATTGCCTGACAATCTAAATAACAATGATGCTAATTCATCTGAAATGTAACCAATTTCATGCTAAACCATGTAACATACTATGAACCCTTTATAAATCTAGTTAAATATATTACAATTGTCATAAAAAAAAACACCTTCGCTAAACTATCTATCTTCAGAACTTGGGTATTTACATGAGCCCTGTTATATTTCTGGTTGTCAACACTGATTTCATATTATTGTTGTACTAAATTATTACCTATATACTGTATACTATTATTAAGGGTAAGTAGCAAGAATCTATAATTATCCATTATAACATCTTTGTGACATGTATCCATAGCATTTGCGACTGGTCTTACAAACCCAATGCTAAATTATTTAACATGTTTTAAATGGAAAGATCATATTTGCTGATAAATGGGCACCTTATGACCCAGCATACACAATTTAGCCGCCGTTTGCAACGCTTGCCCAACAATAAAACAACATTGGGTCAGCATGTCGTGCTTGCTGGTGATATCCTGTATTTAGCAGATATTACAGTTTTCCATAATATTGGTAGCCCTGAATACAAGTCTATTTCGCCGAGCCTTGTATTTAGGGCTATATTATTGATGATCCAGTCATTTCTCTCTTATTTGTCAGTCAGACGTAGATAGGTCTGCAGCAGCGAGCTACTTTATCCAATTGCAGCTGCCATTGCGACGAGCCGAGCCACCCCTCATTTAAGAGGAAAAAACCTGACCGTAATAGCAAACCTATACTTCGGGTGGACCATCAGGGTCCTGCCAGGGGTGATGATGGAAATGCAGTTCAAGTCCCGCATCGCTATTTCATTGGTCGCCACATTTATGTGTGTGATGTATCCACTTTTATTAATTGTATGTGTATGAGGTACAGCTAAAATGTGTATGCCACTGTACTCTATATTGTACGCAACCTTTATATATATGTGACAGTACCCGCAAACCCCGGCTGTGCACCGCGGAAGGCGTTTCACACATCACTCATGAATATCCCACTACTGGCTGTATGCTGTCCAGGTCGGTTGAAATACGACGTACCAAAGAGTGCCTACTTCATTACCTGATCCGCTGAACCAACGCTGGGCCAGTGATGTCCCAGCATCCCCGATGCTGGGACGTCACTGACCCAGCGTTGGTTCATTGGCTCACAAAAACTGGGTTGCGGTGGCCCGCGCCTTAAAATGACCCCTTGAGTCTCTTTGTAAAGGGCAAGGGATTTTTTTTTCTTCTCGGCCCGGGCCTCAGTGAGAACACCCTGCCGCCGCAGTCTTATCACCTTCTACTAAATCAACCAATCTCTGCTGCACTATCGTATTCATTGATTCAAGTTTTTGGCTATTCGAAGCTGACCGATCACAATATGTTCACTTACATATGATTATGGTGAAACTTTAAATTCTTTCTATTGGTCCGCCATTATGGCGGCTGTTCAAGTGTGCTTATTACGTACAGTATACTTGAATTCGACAATCTTAAAGAATGAATACCAGGCCTACTATTATTGAACATCATAGAACGAACTGAACATGTATCTAAAATGGAAAAAATAATACAGCAGTATATTATACTGATATATGGAGGAAGAAAAAATGTTTTACTCTTCGTGTAACATATTAATGGTTAAAAATAAGTACTCGACAAGTAAAAGAAATGATTTAACATGGTAAGCGCCACCATACTGAGCACTATAAGCGAAAGTGAGGACGGGGGTTATGGCGTCAGCATTTCCGCCAGTACGTCCGCATTCTCTGAAACCCTTCGGGGAATTTATTTCATATCGCACACACATGCACATGGGGTGGAGATGTAGCTTTTAGAGGTTATGACTTCTGACCTACATCTCATAGCCACGATAGCTTAGCGACTAATTATATCGTTTCTGGAGAATACCTCTGAAACCTCTTGGGGGACTCTTTCATATTGTACACATACACCCCCAGGAAGCTTAGATGTACCATTCTGATCTACATCTCTTGAGTCAAAATAGCATAGAGAATAGTACGTCTGTCCGCATTCTCTTTTCCGGAGCATATCTCTGAAACCCATTGGGGGGAATTCTTTCATATTGCACGCACCTTTCCCCCAGGGCGGCATAATTGCACGAAAGACAGCCGTTAACAGCAGGCACAAACATACAATAATCAGTGGCCACAAGCACACAAAAGTCGCCCACTTTTCATTCTTTTGACATTTTATGTTTGGGGACCTAATCGTAACAAGCTTCCAGCAGACCATGCTTTACAAACAAGAGCACCATAGCAATATTTTGTGACACGTACAGGCATGCCATCTTGAAAAAACTGTGAATGAAAGTGGGACAAGGGGAGTGAGTGGGGTATTAGGGTTGGCTTACGTGCATTGTGAGATAACACGCAGTAAGGTGGCCTCTGTACTGCCGGCCGACGTGACTGGATCAGTACTCATGTTTCGATAACAAGAGATGATCCCCCACTAGATCTGGAGAGCCAGCCAGTCAGCCTGTCTACCAGCCAGCCAGCACAAAACATTTGTATGACATTTATACAACGTCGGACCGACGTCTAAGGCGTTGGTCCGACGTTGTATAAATGTTATACAAATGTTTTGTGTTTTCTGGGACCTGGCTGCGGGGCCTGTGCCAATGTGTGCACTCAAGTTTTCCGCAATTGGAGACTCAATTTGCTGGTTTTGTCCCTGGTCTCTTTGTGTACTGGAGACTGTGATTTGCCAACATTTTCCAATTTTATTTGTCTCTCTCGCCCAATACATTCAATCCATGAAGATATTGTTGTTACCTGTCTCTTATCTATTATCATCAACATCAAACTTTCGATAGACCTTAATCTGCGTCATGCCTTATCCTATTGTAATATTTGATTGATATATTAAACCCTTATGTTACTGGACGTGTCTAAGACTATACTTACCCCTTACAACGCTGAAATAATTTTGTATAAACCATGGAGACCAAAGGGTTTTTTCATAATCATAATTTATGTCTTTATTAGATTTTCCCGCTTAATTTGAATACGTATTTCATGCGTCTAAGACCATTGTAAATTTTGAATTCTTCCAGTGCGGGGATCGACTTTAGACGTCATAATCTGACGTCTATAGACGTCAGATCCTGACGTTTAAAAGCGGTCCCCGCACTGAAAAGGTTAATTATAAACACCACTACATTTAGTTTTTTGGTTTAAATTGAAAATCTCATCCCCAGTGACTAATTGTGTATGATTATGTGTGTAGGCCTAATACTTAGTGACACCTAAACTAGTAAACCTGACTATTTCAATCACTTTGGACAAATACGCTTCTGGTTCCAGCCAGTGACGCTGCCAATAAGTCGTTTAAACCCCGGGCCAACATCCAATAAGTTTGCCGTCATCGATTCAGCATCAGGCTAATGTGTGATGTGAGAAATCAGAGGAGATGGCAGCATTAATGGCGTGTCCGTTGGCAGCTTGTTTATCTGACATTTGGGCGATACAGTGAGCTTCATTGATTTTCACATATTCATCTCGCCTGATAAGACACGTCGTGTCAATGCCGGACCAATGCGCGACAACGACGACCCGGCATTGATCCGGCGATGTCCGGCACTCGGCCGGAGTGCCGCGCTCGTGAACGGACTTTATTACGATGGATTGACTCGGGTGTTGAACGTTATTGTAAGTTTGGATAATATTTGTGTTATTGAGGCTAACCGTGTCGCCACGCACCCCATTCACAGCGTGTCAGTCATTGATTCCCATCCGTAGGGATCAGCGTGATCACACGTCGTTTTAACCATTAACCCTTTGCCTACTGATCGCGACTAAAGTCGTTTTTAATCCGTTTTATTAAGCGAATAAACCACTGTTATTGGGAATGAAATGACTGTAAACATAAACATTTGTAAATGTTTGTTAACAAATTTAGCAAATATGAGTGATTTTCAACCACTTGAGGTTGTGGATCGCGGTAGCGAGACACAACCTCAAGTGGTTGAAAATTTAAACATAATGACTATAAGAGATAAGGATAAAAGCGCTGATTTATTTATCTAGGAAACATGGAAACCAAAAGGTTTTTTCAATTTGAAATCATCATAAATGTCTTGGTTAGCTCTTCCCGATTCGTTTGAATACCTATCTTATGGGTCTACTGTCATTGTATATATTTCAATTCTTACAGTGCGTCAGGGGGTACTGGGATGATTCCTAGAAGTTGTACATTTCGCCCCCATCCGGGGAGGGTCATTAGGGATTTGTTCCGTCAGTTGCATGCTGTACGGCATGGTACGGAAGCACTAGTCTACAGAAATCATCCAAGGGAAGCTTCAGCCTCCTTGTATCTGGCCATAATCTTCGGGCGGATTGCCAGTGGCGTGCCCTGTTTCCTCCGCTCAACTGCGGTGCTAATGCAGCTCTCAGTGCTAATGCAGCTCTCGCATCAGTGCAGTGCAGTGCAGTGCAGGTGTAGGCCGTGGTAGCCTCAAATAACCGAGTGTTTGACATTAGGTCTCTCACGGGGGATGAATGGAGTTGCCCTTCCTATTATTACTCTGGGGACTATCCGACCCGAAGATAGCGGAGCTGCGCGAAATGCCACGGAGTTTCAGCATTAAATTGCACAGCTAAACCCAAGTCTCCGGCCGTCTGGGCATGTTTGGGGGTAGATCCCCTAGACATGCCCAGAACCCCTTATCGGGCGAGCGAGGGCGAGCGAGGAAAACGCTCTCAATAACCCACCATGCCCTATCACACCCACCCTCACATCATCATCTGTACATCATTTATCTCATCAATTGACTACAACGT
This sequence comes from Flabesymbios commensalis, assembly GCA_964017125.1. Lineage (NCBI taxonomy): Eukaryota > Metazoa > Annelida > Polychaeta > Terebellida > Flabelligeridae > Flabesymbios > Flabesymbios commensalis. The sequence goes on from OZ024911.1 coordinate 52,930,775, forward strand.
TTTTATCGTATTACAGTGTGACTTAAAAATACCATTTGTGCCGAAAAGTGACGTAAAGCAATGATTTACTACTACTACTACTACTACTACTACTACTACTACTACTACTACTACTACTACTACTACAGTGCGAGAATCTGACGTCTACAAACGATCTCCGCGCTGTGAAGGGTTAATGTTGGGTCAGCGTCATACACGGTGGCCAAACATTAAAACAACATTGGGTCAATGTCTCGTGTTTGCTGGGTGATAATGCGGTGCGCTACCGAATATAATAGCGTGTTACTGGTTTTATACCCACCGTTTCAAGTTTGGCACTTTCTGTGCTAGGCACGACTATTGGCGTTTCAATCTGCTTTATTAGCCAATCTAATAATCACTGTAGGCCTGCATATTTCGAGATCAAATGAGTGTCTGAATATCAAAATTTGCAAATGTTCGGTCTCAAAGTAAACAAATATGAGTAATTTTTACCCACTTGAAGTTGTGGGTCGCGGTAGCGAGACACAACTTCAAGTGGGTGAAAGTTTAAGTAAGATAACTTAACGGGGAAAGGGTTTATACCACCCCAACAAATACGAGACGTTCAACCAATGTTGGTATAACGTCGATTCACAGTCTACAACACTGGCCCAACATGATACCAACACTGGCTTAGCGTCTCGTGTTTACCAGCCTACGCGCTGCCACGGCAACCTGAATAATTATTTAAAAATTCAAAATGACAGATTAATTAATCAAATAATTAATCAACTCATTTTTAGCCCGCCTTTTAATTTTAATTAAAAAAGGTGGGCTATTGCAATTGAAGTTCGGCGTCGTCGGCGTCGGCATCGGCGTCGGCGTCGGCGGTAACATTTACTTGTGGGCGCGATAACTTGAAAAGTTTTTCATGTTTGCTTCCCAAATTTGTTTTGCATGTTACTAATGACCACTTCTCGGACAAGTTCAATAATGGCTGAAAAAAAATTCAAAATGGCCGACTTATTGCGATTTTTCACCTTTTACGTCAATAATTTGACCTTGTGGGCGCGATAACTTGAAAAGTTTTTCACGTATCCTTTTCAAATTTGTTATGCATGTTACTAATGACTAGTTCTCGGACAAGTTCAATAATGTCCGAAAAAAAAAAAAAATTGCCGATTTATTGCGATTTTTCACATTTTACGTCAATAATTTGACCTTGTGGGCGCGATAACTTGAAAAGTTTTTCACGTATCCTTTTCAAATTTGTTATGCATGTTACTAATGACCAGTTCTCGGACAAGTTCAATAATGGCCGAAAAAAAAAAATGGCCGATTTATTGCGATTTTTCACATTTTACGTCAATAATTTGACCTTGTGGGCGCGAAAACTTGAAAAGTTTTTCACATATCCTCTTCAAATTGGTTATGCATATTACTAATAAGTAGTTCTTGGACAAGTTCAATAATGGCCGAAAAAAAAAAAATGGCCGATTTATTGCGATTTTTCTCATTTTACGTCAATAATTTGACCCTGTAGGCGCGATAACTTGAAAAGTTTTTCACATATTCTCTTCAAATTTGTTATGTATGTTACTTATAAGTAGTTCTTGGACAAGTTCAATAATGGCTGAAAAAAAAAAAATGGCCGATTTATTGTGATTTTTCTCATTTTACGTCAATAATTTGACCTTGTTATTTACGTGATGACATTCGTCTTTACTTTCTTTATCATAATTCGGCGGCGGGCTATTATCGAGTGTGCTCTTGTTAATTTAAGTTGAACAATTGTAGCGTTCTGCAGCGCGCAGGATGAGCGTGGGCTTGAGTGACAGGCCCTTTAGGAAGGCACGAGTGTGTGCTGCACTCTCAAGTTGCTTTTGAAAATTCTGCGCAGAGAACTTTCCCATGTAATATTTCATTATCTGGGACGAATTAATAATAACATGTAAAATTGATACCATGCCTATTTATTGCAACCAAATTAAAATGATGCAGACACCTCAACATTTGCTGCAATTTAACCGTTTGATTGGGCCTATCATGATTATGTTATGTTCTTTTTGTATATCATTATCTTATTTATTTCCAGGATTTGTATTAACAATTAAATTGAAAGTCGTGGTGGATGCAGCCTACTGCTATATTTCAGATTATGTATTGGAATACGTGCTGATGTGCACGCTATGCACGGTGTAAATTAACCTTTGAAGTTGTAGACGTCAGATTGTGACGTATAAAGACGATCTCCGCACTGAAACAATTTAAATATTTAAAATTGTCGTAGACACATAACATAGGTGTTCAAATGAGAGATATCTAAGACAAATATGATGATTCCAGATTAAAAAAAAATAGTCTTCATACTTTAACAAAAATAATTCAGCGTTGTAATGGTTAAAGGAGAATTAAATAAGATACCTTGACAGGCAAGGGGTTAACAGCGCCCACGTCTTACGTCAGGCGCCAGAGATTAAAGGGATCCCCTCTAAACTGATTAATTACTATCGATTTCTGAGAGCAATCAAATTGACGTATTTATCAAAGAATAGTATATGCTAAGCTCTTCCGCACCTTGAGAAGCCATTTCTCCGTGCCCATCTTTGCGGAATCCCCGCGGATTTAGACCCTTTTTCCTGCTCTGCGTTTTCCAGATAAGACTTGATGTATACGCGCCTGCGCGCCCCTCCAACCCGGCCACATTAAATTGACTGAAACAGCGACTTCAATTACGATCAGGTTTTGAAAGCGCATCCTGTCGAGGCTGTCATTACAATTGACAGAACATTCATTGACGAGAAAATGGAGGAGATTTGCAAATATTTGCCGCGGCCCGTTCCCGTGGCACTGCTGCATATGGATCGTTTTTCAGTGAACAACGGCAGTTGGGTGAGCGCTGGTTCAACACTGGGCCAGCATCTGCGAATGTGGGCCAGCCTTGAAACAGCGTTGCAGCCATCTCCGGGGGTGTTGTGTTCCCCTGTCCTTGGACACACATGTTATGTGACATCGCTCCAGAAAAACTTGATACATTGAGCCAATGCTGATTTGATGTTGGGCCAGCGTCGCAGACGCTGGGCCAACATCAAACCAGCACCGGCTTAATGTATCGCGTATTTGCTGGGACGGGAGTGGAGAGCCCGGGATCTGGCCGGCCTGAATTAGGTAATGAACAGCCCCGGCCGCCTATCTCTGCTGCTAATGCTCACTGGCCTATTCAATTAACGTGCAATTTGTTCAGTTTACGCACCACTCGGGCGGTCGTGTGGCACGCTAATATATGGCATATCAATATTGTGTATTGATGAAAGTCTGGCATTAGACCTCTGTGAGCCGTGGGGTGTGTGATAAATTCGCCCCTCGTCAAAGAGAAATGCCCTGCAAGACGCGGGACGCGCGACGACTTTTCGCCGTATTTTTTTACCAGTTAAGAATTCCAGTCGCATCCACGTCAAGTGCCGCATCGCCGCGGCGATGCGGCACTCGACGTGGATGAGACTGGAGTCGAATATTCCACCCCGGAGTGGGTTAACGGCTCGGGGACTGGCATGTGGAGAGGGCACTTTTTGGCCAGGACAGTTCTCAATCTCGGAGTCATTGCCTGAAGGTCACAGCAGCCAAAGGTTTATTGACACGGCTCAAGATGTCCCCCCACTGTGGACGGCCAGGCCACGCGAGGGCAGCAAGCTAATTTTATATGCTGCCTTTTTTTCTAAGCTTTGCATCCAATATAGAGATGTTATCCAGTTTAGATTTTAGTCAGAATGACAAGTCAAAGTACTTTTAGCTTCAGTTTTTTTTTTATTTTAAAAGACCCGGCTGGTTTTCTTTTGATATCCCAATATACTGACAGAACAGTGATCGTCATGATCGATTTGTCTTCTGACCTTATTTATTTGATATTTACAAGAAATATTGTGTACTCGAAAGCAATACTGTATTTTCGCACATGAATCTAAGACACAATAATTTTTTCGCGCCACTCCAGATGATCTTTTTAAATACATGTCACTGTCTATAAATACCTACTTTGGGAGTGTATATGGAGAAATTACTTCATTCCACTAAGATAAGCTTGAAAACCATCAAATGTGTAATTAATTATGGTTTAAAATATCAAACCGAGACATGCGAGTCATTTTGTGGGCTGTGATCAGCGAATATACGCAAATTTAATGTTTCGCTGTTGATTATGTTTACATGTACTACAAGTGCATACAATTGGCCCGTGTCATGTTTTCAGGTCCGTTTATTATCACCACAAATGTTTTATGTCTGTGCTTAAATTCTATTTCCAGTCTTAAGATATCCATTAATGGTTTTAACTGTGATGCCATTCGTGAGGGATGCTGTTAACCCTTTAACCGCCGGTGCCGTCCATGTTCGTTTTTATATATTATATTAGCACATTACATATCATCTCTTAACCCTGTTAAAGATATAAAGTGACAATAATCAGCAAGATTTGACATTCTTTGACCTCCATTTTGTCAAATCTGAATAATTTTCACTCACTTGAAGTTGTGGATCGCGTCAGCGAGACACAACTTCAAGTGGGTGAAAATTCAAATTGAATAATTTGGCGGCTGAAGGGTTAAACGTTTACATTTCTACATTGCTAAACTGTGTTTGTCATATGTGTTATATTACCATGCATTTAAGTGTGATATTTTACATGTGGAAAATACCAGAAGTCAATCAAGAACATACGATATATCTATATACGGGTGCCATTAGGAGCATCGCTGTATCAACTAATAATGTAAGTTTAAACATGGTTTTGTTTGTGTATTTTTAGGAAACAACGATTCTAACAAGTGTCCCTTCCTGGTGAATAAACTTCATGCTAACGATGTACAAGACAGTGCTGAGGTGATTGACCTGATTGCCACAGCAGAGGCCTCTGTACAAGGTCAGTATGTGTACTACTTACATGTATGTAGAAAAATAATAGGCTGGGGAAACATGTCAATGTCAGTATCTGTACTACTTCTGTAAGAAAAATAATACACTGTATAAGCATATCAAGTTGGGTATGTGTGCTACTTCCATAAGAAAAATAATTGCTGTATAAACATGTTTTTCAACATCCGTATACATGTGTACTACTTATGTAGGAAAAGTAATAAACCTGTATGAACATGTCAGCTTCTGTACGTGTACTAACTCTGTAAATAATATGATGTACGACCTTGTCAAGGTCAGTAATTTTACTATTGCGTGTAAGAAAAGTAATATGTTGTACAACCATGTCATGGACCATATGTCTATTATTACTGTAAGAGAGTAATACGATGTAATAGGAACTCGTCAATATCAGTATGGTGGAACCTGGGAGACTACCGCCATCTGACACCAACCTGCTATAGAAGACTAATAACTGGCTCCCCCAAATCGGCTTTTCCATTGAAACCAACCAGCTGTGCAAGAACCACTTTTTCTGTTGGGAGCTCGTTCATAAGAACTGATAACCGTAGTGAACAGGTAGTGAATTTGTTCAGAACAGCTGATGATTGCAGCGAGCAGGCTGTTTGCTCATTCAGAACAACAATACTGATAACCACACTGAAAAGGTTGTGACCTGATGACCGCAGTGAATAGGGCAGGCTGTTAAATCGTTCATAACAAATGATAGCCGTAGTGAATAGGCTAGGCTGTTAACTCTTTCATAACAACTGATAACTAATAGAGAAGAGGCTAGGCTGTTAACTCATTCATAACAACTGATAGTCGTAGTGAATAGGCTCATTTATAACAACTGATAGTCATAGTGAATAGGCTAGGATGTTAACTCATTCATAACAACTGATAGCTGTAGTGATTAGGCTCATTCATAACAACTGATAGCCGTAGTAAATAGGCTAGGCTGTTAACTCATTCATAACAACTGATAGTCGTAGTGAATAGGCTCATTCATAACAGCTGATAGCCGTAGTGAATAGGCTAGGCTGTTAGCTTATTCATAACAACTAATAGTCATAGTGAATAGGCTCATTCATAACAACTAATAGTCGTAGTGAATAGGCTGGGCTGTTAATTCATTCATAACAACTGATAGCCGTAGTGAATAGGCGAGGCTGGTAACTCATTCATAACAACTAATAGTCGTAGTGAATAGGCTCATTCATAACAACTGATAGCCATAGTAAATAGGCTAGGCTGTTGACTCATTCATAACAACTGATATTTGTAGTGAATAGGCTCATTCATAACTGATAGCCGTAGTGAATAGGCTATGCTGTTAACTCATTCATAACAACTGATAGCTGTAGTGAATAAGCTAGGCTGTTAACTCATTGATAATTGATAACCGCGATGCAATGGGCTAAGCTGTTAACTCATTCAACTGATAAAGGTAGTGAATATGTCAGGCTGTTAACTCATTCTCATTCATAACAACTGATAACCATAGTGAATAGGCCAGGCTGTTAACTCGGTCATAGCAACGGATAACGTAGTGAAAAGGCTAGTCTGTTAACTCATTTATAACAACTAATAGCTGTAGTGAATAGGCTAGTCTGTTAACTCATTCATAACAACTGATAGCCATAGTGAATAGGCTAGGCTGTTAACTCATTCATAACAACTGATAGCCATAGTGAATAGGCTGGGCTGTTAACTCATTCTCATTCATTACAACTGATAACCATAGTGAATAGGCCAGGCTGTTAACTCGGTCATAACAACGGATAACGTAGTGATTGGCTAGTCTGTTAACGCATTTATAGCAACTGATAACCGCAATGATTAGGCCAGTTTGTTAACTCATTCATAGAAACTGATACCCGCAGTGAATAGGCTAGGTTGTTAACTCGTTCATAACAACTGATAACCATAGTGAATAGGCCAGGCTGTTAACTCATTCATATGGTCATAGCAACTGATAACTGCAGTTACCATGAACTTGTTCAGAACAAAAAATAATCACAGTAGTGAACGAATTGTTGAGTTGCTTAGAACAACTGAACTGATAACCGCAGTGAGCATGATGGTAACTCATTCAGGACAACAGTTACTGTCTGATGACCGCAGTGAACATAATGTTAACTCGTTCAGGACAGCAGTTACTGTCTGATGACTGCAGTGAACATAACGTTAACTCGTTCAGGACAACGGTTACTGTCTGATGACTGCAGTGAACATGATGTTAACTCGTTCAGGACAAAAAATACTCTCTAATGACTCCAGTGAACATGATGTTAACTCGTTCAGAACAAAAGTTTTTAATACACCATCACTTCCAACACACCATCATGTGGTTTTCAGAACCTTTTTTACTCTCAATTTGAGTACATATGTACTATGTTTCTCTATGAAAAATAATAGCTAAAACCCATTTACTATTTTATTTGTTCTATTCATTCATTAAATTCGATGAGTTATTTATTGGTACCCCAGGGGTACCACTTTGAAAAATAATTTATTTGACACAATGGCAGAAAAATAAAATTCACAAAGAGACATGTCAATTCACAATTACCATCCTTGTTTTAATATATTTTACAGCCAAGAGCAACCTATCTATCAATCAGAATGCCGCATTCAACCTGACTTGGAACAACTCTTCTGAATCAGTCATTCCTGAAACTGAACTTTTGGATAACACGACAAGTAGGTTTAGATTTTCTGGCTATATAGTTTTAATTATATTTTAAATTTTGTTTGTAGCAAAATTAAACATACCTGGTGACAAATGTAAAAACGTAGGTGTCTATTACGATTATCATTATGTATATAAATTATGTAAATTGAGGTTGTCAAATTTTTTCACTCACAATCACAAACACTTCACTCTTGGTAGTTTGTTATGTAATGTACATTTATTTTAGGTAATGTACGGTCTGAAATCTTCACTGAGCTGGCACGTCAAGAGTACAAGAAATCTCCGTCTCTGGCTGATGTGGCTCGTCAGCGCTTCTCCCCATCTACCATGACTCCTGTGCCTTCCACTGAATCACCCCTGAAAAATTTTGATCAGGAAAATGAATCATTTATTGATCAGAGTAAGTACATGAGTGGTTAAAATAATGTCATCTCTGGCAGTTCTGTGGCATTGCAATGTTTCAGTCTAAAGTAATATCCATTTTAGAGTTAAAATTTTGTAAAAATACAATTGTAAACCTTTTTCATTAAAATACTATACAATTAGTGGAAGCTGGTAAATTAATCTTCTATTTATTTATTTGTGTTGGATAAAAATGAATTGAGTCCAAAGGTGTTTTTCAATTTGAGGTCATCGTAAATGTCTTAGTTATCTCTTCCTACTTCATTTGAATAGCTATTATGACTCTACGGCCATTATAAATATATAATTCTTTCTGCGCGGAACCGTCTTTATACATCATAATCTGATGTCTACAAATGATTGATTCTGATATATAAATTCGGTCCCTGCCCTGAAAGGGTTAAGTTAAACATTTGATAAAAGATTTTATGGTAATGTGTCCTTGTTTTCAAATTTTTATTTATGGCACCATGTACATTTACTCTTCGACTAATTTTGATTGTACAATGAACTGCTTTTTCAGAGCCATTATCAACTGATCGTTTTGACTACGAAAACTTTTTTAAGAAGGAAATTGAGAAGAAAAAGGAAGATCACACCTACAGGATATTTAAGAAAGTGAGCCGCAGAGGTCATGAGTTCCCCATAGCAGATGAATATACAGGAAGAAAGAAGGAAATCACAGTATGGTGTAGCAATGATTACTTGGGGATGAGCTGGCATCCAACTGTGAAAAAGGCTGTCAGGTAAGTAGTTGTAAACATATTTATTTAAGGAGGATTTACAAATAGCTACAAAGCTGAAGTCAGTGTACACTCTATTTTGAGGCACTTTTCTTATTGAAATTATTTTAAATATATATGATTTTGTGATACATATACTAAATTATGCTTGCAATTTTGTTACATTCACAACTAGTTGTACATTAAATGGTAAAGCTGTATTTGTAAAGTATATGCATTGTTTAAATCAGAGTGTTTCATAGTCATATTTTCTATAACAGTAGAATCTGCTATGAGCAGCCACCCTTGCGACACAGGAAAAGTGGCCTTTGAATGCAGGTGGCTGCTCATAGGAGGTTCATTTGTATACAAAATGGCATTTTGGGGAATGGCCAAGTGGCCTCCCATAGGAGGTTGGCTGCTCATAACTGTGGCTGCTCAAAGCAGGTTCTAATGTACAACCAAATCTTTCTAAATATAGCTGTATGGACAACCAGAATTGTATGTTTCTCAGATTAATTAGTCAATTAATTGGTTTGATATATCTGACTAATACTTGGAAGACTTAGACATCAGAATCCGACGTCTAAATTTGATCCCCGCACTGAAAGAGTAAACATATTTATAATGGCTGTAGACCCGAAATATAGATATTTGAATGAAGCGGAGAGAGCCAACTAAAATAGTTATGATGCTTTCAAATTTTAAAAAACCCTTTAGTCTCTATAATTTATACAAAAATATTTCAGGGTCGTATGGGTAAATAAGATTGAGATACAAGTGTACAAAATTCTTATATAGATGTACAATTCCTTTACAACCTCTCACACGTAACCCTTTCAAGCCTGAATTTACCATTGTCATCTCATCCACTACAAGCCGCGAATTGCTGTCGCAATTCTCGCCTTGTAGTGGATGAAGATGATTTGATGTGGTTGACAAATTAAGAAAATTGCCATGTATTGGTAACCCTGTTTCATGGAGATTTTCATTATAAAACCCTTAGTTGTAGGAAAATTAAGTCTGTTTTCAGGGATGTAAAATGATGCTTTAATGCATCGTGAGGGCTTAAAGGGTTAACAGATGTATTATTCTCTGTCATTATTTACCATATCTACATCTTTTACTATGATAATCCATAGCATTTGTATCTTCTGTGACTTAACAGTGAGGCTTTGTATAAGCATGGTGCTGGTGCAGGGGGAACCAGGAATATCTCCGGTAACTCGCCTTATCACGAAAAATTGGAATCAGAACTTGCTTCATTACACCAGCAGCAAGCTGCCCTTGTGTTTGCGTCATGTTTTGTTGCCAACGATTCCACTTTGTTCACATTGGCTCGAATGCTGCCTGGTAAGTGAGAGTTTATCATTTGTCATACCAAGATACATTTTGTTTTTGATCTTTACAATTTCAAAATATTATCGTGGAAGACAAATTTCATTCATGCATCTGGTTTTTTTTAGATAAGTTTGTTTTTCTGTCAATTACATGTACAGCTCAAAATTGTGCCTCTATTACCAGCTTAGTCCTTTTAAAGCCTAGTCCTTTTACTGGCGACCATGCGTAAAGTGTGCTCATTCATAAAAGTATTCATTCATTCATGAAGTGACCAGCAGAGTCATTTTTCTCTTATTATCTGGAATTCCTAAAATTTGCTTGGTGCATACTTATTTTCGTCACGATGACAAAAAAACACTGGAATTACATATCTGATAATGTATAATTTGATACTTCATTATGGCTGATGGTTCGACCAAATTTGAAAAATATTTATGCATGTTGATAAAATAGCTACGAAATATTGCCTAAAATTATGTCATATTTTACTATTTTTAGCATTTTTCACAAAAACAATTATATTAAAATGAAACGAAGCAGAAATAAACTTTTAGATGGTTAAAATGATTATCGATATTTTTGTTAAAATTTTTAAGTGCTAATCACATTTATGGCTGTTAACAAAGAAGATAATTTAGAGGAGAAATGATCATTAACCCTTGTGCAGCTAAGACTGTATACCGGTATATAGGCCTACGGTTTCAAGCAGATAAAATACCACTAAAATTTGTAACATATCCTCAGGTAGATGCTCAGTTAATCAAATAATTCAAATTTAGAGACGTCTGTTTTTCATAAATAATATTATTTTTCAATCATTTGAAGCTGGAAATTGCGTCAGCAATTCCAGCTTTAAATGAATGAAAAATACCCACAAACAATTCAGAAGTACAAGAGTTAAATGTACTACACTGGCATATGTTTTGAGTCAAATACTCCAAATGTAAGTAATTTTGTCACCTCAACTAATTGAACTTCAAGTGGATTCAAGTCCTATTGCTTGAATGCATGTATTATGCATTTAATTTTTTTTCTTGTCAACTTAAAAAATATATGTATATGTTAGGTTATATGACCTATCCTTATGTAGGATTATTTTCAATTTGAAACCACCAATAAGAATTACAAATATTTTTATTTTGTAGGATGTGAAATTTTTTCTGATGCTGGTAATCATGCTTCAATGATTCATGGTATTAAAAACAGTGGCTGCCCTAAACATATATTTAAACACAACGATCCACAGCATCTAGAAGAATTACTCCAAAAATGTGATGTGTCTGTTCCGAAAATTGTTGCCTTTGAAACAGTTCATTCAATGACTGGTAAGTTTTCTCAATTGATGTTAAAATTTCATGATCAGTCCTGTGCCATAGCATTAGAAATAAATATCATCCAATTTATGTGTTTTGCAATGCACATAATTTAATATACATATATTTATTCCTATAATTCTACTATAGATTGTTATCAATTCCCCATAAAACTATATTTTACACAAAAATCCTATATTTCTGATATTATTTTGTTTGACAGTGGCTGGGACCACTGTTAACAGGTTAATAAAAAGATGTTACCACATCTTTTTTACATACAAACATGCATACATTTAGATCTCATCAGTGTTACTCATCCTGTGTAAAGATAACTTTTTTAAATCTATGAAAATAATTTTCATGGTAATTTTTGTCTTGAATCATAATAATTTATTCTGAGCAGATCTATCATTCACTTAAAAAAAAGGGTAAATCTGTCAACTCAAAGCATGACAGATCCACGTTTTTGATAAAAACCACGAAGCGGAAGATATTCTAAGAAGTGGGTGTTGCCCAAAAATATATATAAGTTCTAGATCATATAAAATGTTAATGACGATTTTGTATATTTAGGTGCCATTGTTCCGTTACAAGAGATGTGTGATGTGGCACATAAGTATGGAGCTCTGACTTTCATTGATGAGGTGCACGCCGTGGGCTTGTACGGTGAACAGGGTGCTGGTATAGGTGAACGGGACGGACTGGCCCATGAGATGGATATTATCTCTGGCACTCTAGGTAAGATCTGGTTAAGTCTTGTCAGATCTGGTAATTTTCTTTTCCTGCTGATCAAGACTATTGTCTTTTTCAACCTGTTTTATTAATCGATCAAATCACCATTGTTGGTAATAAAATGGGTGTTTAAACTTCAAGATTTGTAAACGTTTGGTCTCAAATTAAACAAAGGTGAGTAATTTTCATCCACTTGAGGTTGTGGATCGCGATAGCAAGACACAACCTCAAGTGGATGAAAATTTAAAATTAATTTTCCATAGCAGGATAAGGGTTATTCTATAGCCTACTTATTGATACTCGTTAGATACATTGTGTTTTAAAGTGACGATGTTATGTAATATAACATTGTTTTTCCATCAGCTATCATGTAAATACATTTATTACATGCAAGTTTACAAAGTTTAACCCTTTAAATGCTAAGCATGACTGTTCGTTTTCAACATTTTTTATGATATAAACTCACAATTCAGAAGTACAATGGTTAACCCTTTTCCCGCGCTTTTATCTTATTTTCATTTTCACCCACTTGAAGTTGTGGCTTCCTACTGCACCCATAACTTTTACGTATTTGTTCAATAATATGAGACCCTTCATTTTATTCCCAATAACAATGATATATACATCTTTTTGTATATAATATATACATTTTGTAATTTGAAATATGTCTTTTTCAAAATGTCAAATAAACGGTTTTTGATTTAATAAAACAAATTAAAAGTGATTATAGTCGATCTGCCCACTTAGAGGATTAAATCACATAGTCTCTCTAATTTGTCTGCATCGCAAGACAGAACTTGAAGTGGTTGACAATTTTATTTAGATAATTTGTGTCAAGTAATATTTCATAGCTTTCGAGATACACACACTTTTTCACCTTCACATGTAGTTTTATTTTAATCATTTCTTTTAAATGTCATCCCCCAAAAGACCGTAGTGTTACAGTTTGGGGATACTAATGCTAAATAAAGTATTATTATTGGATATATATATTTATTGGAGGTGATAATAATTTTCTTTCATCAATTCAATGTAGGTAGTTTATTCATAATTATAACTTACAGGTAAAGCATTTGGGAATGTTGGAGGTTATATCGCCAGTTCTTCTGCCTTAATCGATGTTCTCAGAAGCTATGCAGCTGGGTTCATCTTTACCACCTCCCTCCCTCCAACTGTACTCTATGGCTCATTGGCTTCCATTCAGGTAAGGATTTTGGTAATGTCTTTTTAACCTGCCTTTTTTGTGGGTTCTATTGCTTGTACATGTAGATATATTTGTCTTTCATGTTTACTATTACAAATGCTCAGACAATTTTGATAATAGTAAAAACGAACCAAAATGATCAATTTATCTAATTTACTACTAATTTCAAATTTTACTACAAGATAGTATAATTTATAATTTGTATAATTGTGAAATAAAAATTAGAAAAGCTTACTTTTTTGGATTTACTGATGTTGTTTGTCTTGTCTTAAATATTACAGTTTTTCATGCATCCTGATCATTTTTTTTGTGTGTTGCCACATGTACTTGCTAATAATCAGCTCTGGTATAACTTTTCTAATGGTAGGGAAATCCTTGAGAAAAATGTGGCTGTCTTATCGTTTTCATAATTTTTTTCTTCTAAATTTGATCATATTTTGGTTGAAAAACAAAGTCACGTCCATATTGTACATGGAAAACTTCACTCATTCATCATTGTTATATGTGTGATCGAATTAGAGCAATCATACAAACATGAAGTGTGACAAGCAGGCTTGATACAGAAGAATACATCAGATATTAAAATTAATGTTATGTTTCACAGGTTTTAAGAGGTGAAGAAGGAAAACAATTGCGCCGAACCCATCAAGACAACGTTGCTTACTTACGCGATCGACTCAAAAAGGCTGGACTACCCGTGGTAGCCTGTCCAAGTCATATTATCCCTATACATGTAAGTAATTATTTAGACATTGTAGCTTCTTTGTTATGTTGCTTCAATACGCAGCATTTTATAGCTTATACCGGAATGATGCTTATTATTTATGATATCTACTTTTTCTTCTGCACGGAAACCTTAACCATTTTTGTGTGACCTTAGAATTTATCAACCTTTTATGGAATAGATAGTGTTGTATGGAATTCACAGAATACATGTAATAGTAACCTGTTATGATTAGACATGCTTTTTGGATAGCTAATTTCTATGCAAGACCATCTAATAGATTACACAATCACACATCTCTATACAAGGGCCTATACAAATGTCTCTTTTTTTATTGCTGAAAAGTTAGATATCTTTCTTCATGGAAATAAATGTTATCGACATACTCATTTGGGTGAAGTTTTAGCTTTTTTAGGAAAACGAGAGTTCAATGCTTGTGACTACATGTAATATACTTTATGCAATTGTTGTTAAAGGTTGGTGACCCACAACTGGCCGTTTCTTTGGCTAACGCCTTGTTAGATGAGCACGGAATCTACGTACAGCCAATCAACTATCCCACTGTTAAACGAGGAGAAGAGATGCTGCGTGTAGCTCCTACACCTCATCACACAAGAGATATGATGAACCACTTTGTAAACGCCGTCATCTCCGTCTGGATGGACCATGGAATGGATTTGAAAAGTTGTCACTCCGTTCAATGCGAATTCTGCAAAAAACCTTTGAAATTTGAAGCTTTCGCCGGGGAATCGGGAGATCGTTGCAATGGTGTCAACTGCAATGATTTTCTACTTTCGAAAGCCATCATTTAAATGGCACAAAGATTTTGATTGAAAATGTTAAGCTTAGAATGGTAGTATGTCTGAGAAGGTCTATAACATTTGCTTCTATCAGAAACATCAGAAAAAAAATTAGGTCGAAATTATATTACCCACCTATTACGTGACCTCTTCTATTTTATATTAATTTGTGTAATTGTGACAGTGGACATTTTTGTAACAATTTGTGTTTCTATTAAATTTTGCAAATATTAAATCATAACAATTATTTCAAGTAAATCCTGATCCTCGGAGGGGATTTAGGCAGCAAACACAAGGCGTTAGCCCAATGTTGGGGTGATGTTGGTCCAGCGTCGTAGACGATGGGCCAACATCACCCAAACATTGGGCCAACACATCATATTTGCTGCCAATATAGTAGTAATATAATAATCTGAATAACAACAAAAACTGAATATCAGCAGCTCAGCATTGTTCTGAGCTGTCAAATTTCTTGAGAACCAATGTCACTATCCACATGAAATATTTTGTGAGCATGAATTACAGGATTTAGTAAGCTGTAAATTAATTATTGTGTTACGATAATCCGATTTGATTTTCAGTCAAATCCGTATTCCACCATCTGATATCTGTATCTCAATTATTATTCAATGCCTTAACAATATGTATTTCATACATTACACTATGATAAAAATAAAATTATTCAATGAATTAAAGAAATTATAGTATGTTTATCATAGTATGGTTATAAAGTTTTATTACTTCATATGGGTGGAATCCTACCAAAAAATGTGTAGATATAATAGTGCACTTTTATTGCAGGCCCCGATGGTAGATTCGATCTGGTTGTGCCTCGAAACTCAGAGGTACTGGGTTCGAAGCACAGCAGGGTCGGATGTTTGTCATTGAGGTTGTGCATATACAGTGCTCCAAACTGTTCAAAGGCCTGGAGTGTGCAGTGCTGTCTATAGTACTGTACACTATTAAGAACCCTTGAAGTCATTCCATAAGAGTAGGGCATAATCCTGACTTCGGGCTTCCTTCTGTCGGACGTAAATCAATATTCACTCTTGTCCCGTTTGTTAATTACCAGAGACTCTTTCAGTTCATTTTGATTGATTTGCTGACAATTTTGTGTGCTGTTTATTTACTAGATCTTCCTATATTAAAGTCATTTCAGGTAATATTCAGAAGTCTTGATGACTTGATTTTGGTGATTTTTTCTACACACAAATATTACTATTATAATACTTTAACAACAATACAAATGAACAATAGCACATACTACACTTTAATAATAATATGATGGTATTGTTGTTTTAATGTTGGGCCGCCGTCGAAGACTGTGGCCCAACATTAAAACAACATTACCATCACAATCACAAACCACCATGTTATGCTAAAGCAAACTAACCTGTTTATGTACCAGTAACCTTCATATCAGTATATGATACTTCTCCTACTCAAACCCACAGTATGGGTGGCCTATTGCTGGTTAACTTGAATTGGTTGGTAGCAATTCTATAAATTGTGCATGCTCTCATTAAAAATATAATAACACGTAAATTATGGTTCACCTCTCGTCATTCAATTGGTGTAAAACTGAAATTGTTTTATAGTAGTTGATGTAAGGGTGAAAAATATCTCGACTTACTTGCTATTTTTTGGTAATATATATTCATTTAAAATTGTTATTTGTTGGCCAACAAATGCTACCCATCTTCGCGTAATCAGACGCATCACACATTTACTAATCAATACCAGTATGTTGAATATATACATGAATTTCTTATAAAATCCATTTTTTGGATGGGTCAGTTGAATTTATTTAACATTGATTTAAATATAAATATATGAAAATGGGGCTGTTAAAGGTAATTTTAAAGGCTTTCCATTTTTTTCTAACAGTCATTTTTGGAAATATTTCAAACTCCATAACATTGGTTTGAATAAAGATACTTAAGCCACTGGAACCACTTGGAGAGTATACTTGTTTTTTTTACATTATTGCATTATCTAATTTGTGTGATGCGACTGATTTATTGAAGATGAGTCATTAATTTGAAAGATTTTATTGAGAAAAATAATGCTAATTTTCTCAATTCATTTTAGCTACTGACCCGTATTTAGCTACTGGTCAATCTATTACTACACAATTTTCTGCTAGCTTTATATTTTGCTTCATCCAATGTATCTCAGGTGGTGGTTTATTGTTTAACAGTCGGCATAATAGAAGTTATAGAAACATATTATTATGTTTATTTTAGTGGCAGGATTATCATATTTATTTTATTGAATACCCACGGTGCACTATATATTACCACCAAACACAAAACATTTGTATAACATTTGTACAGCATCGGCCCAACGTCTTCGACGTTGGTCCAACACTATACAATTTTCAACTCACAGAAAGCCTCTTCTTATCTAAAGTAGTCCAGGGACATGCTCCCCTTGGAAATTTTGACATCTGAGTCATCTTAGAGTGCATTTAGAGCACATTTCGAAAGAAATACAGTACATTTTTTGTTTTGGGGGCACTGCCCAGCAAACACAAAGCATTTGTATAACATTTGTACAACGTCGGCCCAACGTCTTCAAGGCTGGTCCAACATTGTACAAATGTTTTTAAAAATATTTTGTGTTTAGTGGGTGAACTGGTGGAGATGGGTGTGCGCTGACTGTGACTGCGGCCCTCTAAATCCGACACTGCTCACGTTAAATTACTTGAATAATAAATAACCTTTGTATTTTGCAATCATAGACAATCTGCTTCAGATGGAATATTTGTATCTGTTTCCCATTAACAGAAACTTTAAAACAATAGGATTAAAACAGTGAAATGTGGTTTATTTGAATACACTTGTTTTCGCAACACATGACAGCTATGTAGAAACTCATATTGTCACTGATTTCTACATTGTAGGAATTATCATCAAACAGGCATTATTAATACTACACAATTATTCTGTCATTATATGCACACTGTTACCTGATTTATACTTGTGGGTATTTAATTTACTTTTACAGTTATTTAGATGAGTTGCTTTGCATGATGTCTGCTTCGCATTATTCAATGACATAATAAACTGTTCTAACTCAGATTTGTGATACAACTCTGTCAAATTATTTGACTAGTTATACAATTCTATTTGCTCTGAAAACCTAAAGTGCCAGTTGTCATGCTTAAAGAAGTGCAGTGTATACTTTTGTTCCGGCTGGCAGTTCATTTAGATGCCTTTTCTTCACTTATGTGTAAAACTATGCACAATTATTTGAGTACATAAATAGGCTTATCAAGGACTTCACACATAACATTATTTCATCCATTTTATTTAGCTAATATTCAATTATTTGGTAATAAAATATTGGAAATCCTTTTAATCAATTTAGTGCATTATTCAAGCTTCATGCAGAGTGTCACCTTATTTGACGTGATGCGACATGTGCAAGTCACTACCCTGTAAACACAAAACATTTGTATAACATTTATACAATGTTGGACCAACGTCGAAGAAGTTGGGCCGAAATTGTATAAATTGTATACAAATGTTTTGTGTTTACAGGGAACATTCAAATGATCCAGCCGGAACGCTTATTGTTGTGTTGTGCCAAGTTATATTGTTTGTCGAATTTGTGTCATTGAAACGGTAGATCTTGTTTTTCATAATCAAAATATATTTTAATCAAATTAATCAAGATATATTTAGATGGAATTAATTGACTGTTGGACCAAGTATGCCTGTGGTTGACTGACTCTGAAAGAAATCGGCGCCATGATATCCGAACAATTTGTGGTTCTCTTGCTTTTATCAAGAAACTACTGAGAAAACATACTGATTTGCAAATTGTGGAGTTGTGTAATGAAGCCTTTTTCTGTAGCTAGCAGTTCGATGATGCTAGCTCAAACACAGAATGTTTTTGCTCAGTTTCTTAAAAATAAATAGTGAGAAATATAAAATTGTCATTTCTAAAGATAATAATTTATAGGGCTTTGAATTTTGAGCTAAGAATGCTAACTATTTACACAGAAAATTTTTGTGGAAGCTCCAGCATCTGCCACAGTACACGTATACAGCCCACAAAAAGTTAACGATATTGACACTATGTTGTTCTAATAAAAGGCCAGCTTTGCCAGGATAGGCCAGCGTTGGTCCAGAATGATATCAACATAGGGTGGACCTGTCTAATCTGCAGACAGATGTTACATATTCATTAAATTATCAAAGGATGTTATTTATTTTCAATTGAATTATGTGACTATTAGAACTTTACTATAGCAACATAAATCCAGCTATATGGTGAACAATATTTTGTTTAAGTTCTGGTTATGTTTTGAACGTCAGAATATTATTTACATATATTCTTCTTTCTTGCACAGCCAATTAGTTTCTATTGACTTATGTGACATAGCGGGGTTGACATGAGCTCTAAAGTGCAAAGCCAAAACGCAGTATAAGCTTACTTTACAAGTAAGCAGATACCACATTTTTGCTTTGCAGAGCAAAGTTATTGTTTTCTGTAATTTATTAAACATCCCCCTTTAGGGTGGATGCTTACTGTTTTTGCATTAACCGTGCGCCGCCACCGCCGTGTGCGCCGACGCCGCATTTTGTTTTGGCCAATGAAGATTGTTTTTAAATTTCACTAATGTACTGTAGGCCTATATGCCTGGGGAATTCTTTTGGTGAAAAAAAATTATTCACAAAATCCTTTAAAAGCTACTTTATAACAGCTCACACACATTTGATTCATTTTCCTTTCGGATTATGCAATTATGTAGTCATAAATGTACCTCCTGGTGCATACAAGAGCAGGTGATATGTAGGCCTACTACGTCACATAATTATGTCATATGTGCGTGCGTGTCTATGATCCAATTATGCGTTGTACCGTAGTTTAATTGCAAGTTCTCATATTGGAACTACTGGTGATAAATATTTTTTGTGGTGACTGGGAAATTAGTATGATTTTGATTATTATTAAAACAGTTACCTTTTTTCGATGACTTTATAGATGGTTGAAATTTAATCAATCATCAACAAGACATGCCGTTTGATGTTCTCATCACTTTTATTTTAGCGGCATACATCCAATGCATGCATATCATTCATGGGTGTAAAATAAAAATATAAGGAATTGCCATCAATTTTCTCACAACTTAAATTGTTGATGTTTATTAAAGTTGATGATTGAAATTGTTTAATTATACTGTTGTAATTTGTAACTGTTACCAGCTGGTTACTGGGAGTACAAGACAGCATAACTTATCCTTGTGTTTTGTGACTTAGCCATCGTCTTGGCCCTGGAAGTGTCAATAAACTAATACAATGATTGACAACTAATATTTCTCTTTTGTGTTTGTTATTTTGAATAAGTTTTCGTAAATATTTTCCGATATTTATACCCTCCGTTGGAATAGTCAACTTTAATTTGATTTCTTGTCAACTGTTGTGCCCGTTTAATTAACCCTTATCATGCTAGGTTATTTTATTTAAATTTTGATCTACTTGAATTTGTGTCTCGCCACTGCGACCCACAATTTCAACAGGCTGGAAATGACTCATATTTGTTTAATTTGAGCACAAATATTTGCAAATCTTGTTTAGCCACACAGTTCTTTCCCTATAACAGTGCTTTGGTCGACTAATAAACCAGATTACAAAATATTTCACTTGACTTAGGTGAAAATGAGTATACCTGGTAGGACAGAGATGGCAATTTGTATGATAAGGTCAATGCGCCGAAATGGCCACAGGACTGTATGCTCTCTGTGAAGTTGAGATGGTACACGAATGAGCATGTCCAGTGACCAGGGGGTAAAAATGTAAAAGTCGGATGAAATACTTTACATCACACTATATAAACCAGCATCATTCAAGATCATAAATTATCAGCCACTAATAATGAATGGATTTATAGCTTCTAAATGCACAGCTCTAATGACACCAAAGGTAAAAAGAAAACGTAAAATTACTCCAGGCTTGCGAGCACCTCTCGTGATTTATTAAATTAATGTTACCTCCTCTCTTGATTTACTTCTCTGAGCATGGCTTAGTTAAGTGTTGTATTAAAATGTTGGCGCATGTGTATACCCTGATATAATTAATTGGATTTTATATATATATTTGGTGTAGGCCTATGATAGATCACTTCAATTGTTTTACGAGGCGTTGGTACCTGTGTTGCTTGTATTCAGGGGAGGATCCAGCATTTCAAAAAGTAGGGGGCGTGTGAGGTTCGGGGGCTCGCCCCTAAGATTTGTTTGCCATATTTAGTCCAATTTATGATACTTTTTAAAGAATTTGGCGCAAAAAATGGGTGGGCAATCCGTGCCTGGAATCAAGTCTATCAGTTAGGCACAGATGTGATCATGTCACATTACACAATAATTACACTAAAATTATTTTGAAATATAGATGCCTTAACCTAATGATGTTTTCTTAATTAAAACCCCTTTCAAGCCTGAATTTACCATTATAATCTTCATCCACTACAAACCATTGCTGTCGCAATTCTCGACTTGTAGTGGATGAAGACGACTTGAAGTGGGTGAAAAAATGGCCATGTACTGGTAAACCAGTTTCATGGAAATTTTCATTCTAAAACCCCTAGATTTAGGAAAATTAAGTCTGTTTTCAGGGATGTAAAATGATGCTTTAATGCATCGTGGGGGCTTAAAGGGTTAATTGACAAGGTGTAACGGCACAGCGTTTGATCTTCATTGACTTCGATGTCCTGGGCTGGCTCGAGTGAATTGCTCAACACGCATGAACAGCTACACAGGATGGTCAATGGTGACTCGGTGGCGTCAACTCCTGTTTCGTCTCCGGCCAGTGTTATACCTGTGTCGGGCCACAGTTAAGAGGTTTTGGCGGGTTTGTGTTCACTTTGACGAATATTGCTCTCTCTTAAACTCATCGTACCTGCATCGACTCACAATTGTTGTGGGTTGGAAGTTATGAGAGAACTCCTGTATAAATGATTGAGAGAATCGAATAAGTTTTCTGCCTAGCCTGGGCCTACGTCTTGCATCACTTCTGTTCTGGAAACAGTGTGTTATCTTTCGTTCCTGTTGGACATTCGAATGTTGGACATTTTTCCTGGTGAGGTGAGCTTCCCCACTCATCATCTCGGATTTTTCAGCGAATGTTAACCGTTTGACAGTCTGTTATCATCAATAATCAAGGCTCTGAGAGGTCAAATGCGTAATTATATACAACGCGAGAATTTGTATTAGTTTTCTGGGCGCCCACAGTGTACAGTATAAACATGTCAAACACTCGATGTGTGTTGAATACTGGGGAAACATTGCTAAGGGCGAGCCAACATTAAAACAACATCTCATGGTTGCTGGGAGGTGTTAGTTAGCCGCAATAATAGCTGTGTTTAAAGGTGATCTATCACCCCTTATATGGTATGAATAATTATGTCCTTATATGGGGTGATTGGCTATCATGTGACCCTCTGAGAGGGTCACATGATAGCCAATCACCCCATATAAGGAAACACTTGTTCCCCATCTTGTGGCATCTTTGATTTATTTGTCACAAAATTATTCATACTATATAAGGGGTGATAGATCACCTTTAATACAGCTTAATCTGTGGGAACAACGTGCACTTTAATTACCGGTATCATATATAATTGGTGGTCAATGAGTCAAATCTTAATGCTTAATGCCTTGGTCAAACACCTTGATATATTGATGGACAGTTTGCCGAGTGGTGCGCAGACCGTGACGGCGAGAATTACCGGCTGACGAAACATAATTTCATTGTCCAACTAATATATTAGTTATCTGGATCTATATAGATACTACTGAGTATTATAATCTGATATGTAGTACGCACAGCGTTTTAATCATGGCTATCAGATCACATTGCAATAACATTGTGTGACAAGGTTCACGTGGAGTCTAGAACAAATCATGGGCGTACAGAGGGGGGGGGGGGAGTCAGAGGGGTCCCGCAGGGGCGTAGCCAGGATTTGTCAGAGGGGGGTTCGAATTTGTGCTGTAGGCTTACCTCTCCAGCCTCGAAGAAGCTGCCCGGCCAGATGGCGCGGCCATTTAGGGGGTTGTGGGGGCATGCCCCCCCCGGAAATTATGAACTATTATGTGTGTATTGGTGCATTCTGAGGTCATTTAGCATTCACTTAGTTAGCTACAACCGAAAAATGATTTTTTTTTATAATTTATTTTTATTGATTGGGTGGTTGCCAATTTCCGAAATAAAACATGCCTATTTAAAAAATCAGAAAATAAAATTATATATCCAGGCCTCCAGCTATGTTATTTTATCGTCCTCAATTTTTTCTACTCGCCCTTTGATCCTCATTAGATTTTTTTTCATCAAAAACAGATAAAATAATCATAGTGGCCTATGGATAATAATACACCAAATTAACAGCCATTCCCATGAATCTTGAGTGTTGCATAATGCTGGATAACTTCATCATCAAAGATGACCATGTCATGGTATAGCCCACGTATGCATAAGAACATGGTATGGCGCATATATATAACGAAACTTGCATTATAACTTGTAGTCCATTCAAATTGCACTTTGATCTGGAGAAAATTTTACTTGCAACATAATTTACTTCGATGGGAATCGATTCTCTAGGCATAGATCTATCTATGTAACATGAAAAGTTTACAAAAGTGTGCGTTAAAATAATAATAATGAAATTGTTTCTAATTGTTTCTGTTTCTAAATAAAAAAAAATTACTAAAATATAATAAAGTGTATTAATTATTATTATTTACTATCAACGGCAAGTAACTATTATATGGAAAAGTTTGTAGTTTACAGATCATCGATATCTCTACAGAAGTAGCTAGTCCTATGTAGAAGGGTCTGTGTAACTGTAACTGTTTGTAACTGCGGCGGTGGCGGGTTGTGCGAGATATAGTAAGCAGCCTGTCTCTGTGGGTCACTGTTATTGAGAATGAATTGTGCTTTTGAATGAATGGGGTTTCAGGCCACCTTTGTGCCATGAGAATCTCCTGATGATATGAATGAAATGACACTGCCCTTCAGACACATGATTCCAAATTCGAGCCCCGGTGGTCTGAGGCCTAGCACGCTACCTCTCGCTCACGGAAGTTTCCCACAATATTGAATCATCACGAGTGAGCGGGGAAGAAATATTTTGTTTCTCTTAAATTTGAAGGTCAGAGTGGGGCTCAAACCCGCGATCTCCGACTTTTCAAGATGCAGCCAGCTTCAACCACTGCACCAGGGCTCCCGTACAATTGAGCGTTTGAACAGCGTCAGTAGGACCAATTCTATGTGAAACAACAGCAATAGCATCGGTTATGGCACGATACAGAATTAAGACGAGGCAATGATAAGCAATATCTTGAAGGGGCTACGTCGTCACATTCTTCTGATAATATAAGTACAGCCTACATGTTTCTCCTTTCAGGTTGGCCCATAATTAAGCATACATATGTACGCACGGTAAATTCCCGTGAGCGCACAGTTGTGATAAAAATTACCACAACAGGAATATTACTGGCTGAAACACAGTTACCTCTCTTTGAAATAACCATTTTGAATGTGTCATTTTGAGCCAAATCTTCAATGTCATCTCTTCATTTACAAATTATTTATTAAACTGTATCCCTCGCGGCTCGTGGTTGCAAATATGGTTATAAACCTAAATATTGTGACTCTTAACAATAATAAATTCGATATCATGGTGATAATAGTGATTTTGTGAAGTTTTGGCGGCCATTTTAGATTTTTTTAAATGCCACTGGATAAAATTTTACACACCTTCTAGAAATCACTACATGTACCTTGAACCCATATGAATCGAAATGAGTCATAAAAAAACTTTAAACCCTCTTGAGTGTTTCCACCCTTTGTAAAAATTCCTCCTGACTAACTTCTGTTGTAGTTATATGCCCATCAGCGATGTTGGTGCGCCCCAAAGGGGGGGTTTGTCAAAACCCCTCAAACCCCCCTCCCCCCCCTGGCTACGCCCTTGTCCCGACTCCCCCCTCACCCTTGAGCTGCGGATTAAAAAAAAAATTCTGGTAATTTCTGGGGGAAAAAACCCCATTTTTTTCTAAATTTTACCTCTTGATCCACCTTATATCGGAAAGCTGTAGATCCTGGAAAAGCCAACTATGCATACAAATATATTTAAATTGTATTTATAAATAGTCTCAAATTTATACGATTTAATGTTTATTATCATAAAACGCATTATGGGGAATATCATGATAGCAGCATGACTTGTTATCGCTTTGGAAATGGTTATAAGAATTTTTTGTAATAATAATGGATGTAATAGTAATAGGACTCAAAAGACTGTAATAGTAATAGGATATTTTGAAAGTTTAGATTGCATGTATGCTATATGCAATGCCTTTTTTCATATCACTACTATGCTCCAAATAGCAATCAACAAAAAAACACTTTTTAACAAACATTTTTCACGAAAATACATAAGGGCATATACTATCTAATCTTCCCCTGGTAACATTAACTAGATCATGATAAATACCACCACGTCAAATTTGAATGTGATTTAGTCAAGTCAAGATACACACAATGACGTTCACAAGTTTTTGGGGCAGCCGTCTTGGAAAATGCCTTTTTATGACCCAGACTTCCATGATTTCCCTACATTTCTTAAGAAAATTTATCAAATTTCATGATTTTTGCCATGTCGTATTTTCCAGTTTATACTAGATTTCCAGTGTGAATGGGAATTCTGTCAAACATATGACAAAGAATAAAGTATGGAAGGGGAAGTAGGTTCTGGAAAGAAAAACCCAAAGTTACAACTCTACGAAGAACTGAACTACAAATCCAATAGGAGTATAGTACCGTACTGACTGCAGATTGATTTTTGTTAATCCTAAATCATCACAATGGACGATCAAGACAATGGTATGGTCTGATTGTTGTCCTAAATAAAAACAAATCAACTATGTGCATACACGAATTGTTTGATTTTTTATACAGAGCACACAAATGTTTGTGTACAGTACAAAACAAAAAGGTTTGCCGTGTGGTTTTAACTGAAATTGTGGCAGAACAAAACTTTCTTCAGGTTGCATCACTTATAGGCTGTAGAACAACACATGCTTGGAAATAAACGTCACCATTCACTGTAAGGGGAATAGTTCTAAATGAACAGGTCGTCCATTTTTGACCGATTTTGTCATCTCTAGACCCCAGACAAGTAGTGTGTATTACATATATAGCCTACATACCAGAAACTAGCTTGTAATAATGCTGTCAATGAATACACTATACATTCTTATGTAGGAATGAATACACAAAGATAACATTATATTTTATTAACACCTTGGAATAAAAGTTTCATATATTTCGTGGTTTATATAGAACCTTCAAGTCCAAGGAGCGATATAAATAAAGGGAAATAATAAAAGGCTTCATGTAATAGAATAGCCATTGTACGACTTAAGCACATTGCAATTTTATGTTTAAAAAGTAGCAACGGTGACAAATCAGATTAAACAATATTTTTTTTTAGAAAAAAAGGTTACATTTATTGTGAGCAAGTCACATCGAACACTTGCATGAGATAAAAAAAATGTAGGCTCCCTCTCAGATTAACCGGACACAATAAACCGGGCGTCACGATTCTACTGTACTCGTGTATATCACAAATATTATCTCATAATCCAGCTAATTCTTATGCTATTGAGATATCTGATTGCTATCTCGGCTTGCTCATTTAGTAGGCGAGCTTTGTTGATAAAAAAAAGTTACTGTTTTTTGCAACATATGCTGATTGTGCATTCAATCAAAAACTACTTACCACAAAAATGTATGTGATAAATGTACTGTTAATAAAGGAAACAGAAAGCTATAAATGTATCATACATAAGCGAATGTAATTTTGTGGCTCGCTTATCAATACATTGTGAAGCATAAATGTTAAACAAAATGTAAGAATACTGCTTTGAAAATGAATTGAAAAACACTTCGTATAATTTTTTGCAACTTAGTTTGACATGAAACAAAGCTGTGACAGTAGTACCTGTCATAATTAAAAGTGCTGTGTAATGTTTTAATTCATATACAAGGCTACAAGACTTTTGTGTATTTAGACTGACGAGATACAGTTTGAAATCAGTAAAAAAATCAAGTAATTTACTCCAGTATGATGTCGATTCCAGTGTTGTAATTCATATGATGCAATACACTATAGCAAGTAGATAATTATTTCTAAAAAAAAATATACATGTTTTATTTTGTATGAAATTTCACACATTGCATATATATTTTAAATTAAAGTTTAGCAATTGGCAAGATTAAGTGACCTCTGTGCCTTAGTTATGAAATAAAATACAATAGAATTTTTTTAGTATTCACTAAGTAGAGAAATGTGATAAGCAGATAACATGAGTGAAGAATAGTGTAGTAAGCATTGCTGTTTCATTGCAAAATATTATTTTAAAAATCGGATTCTCATTTATTCTCTGACTATTTTATTTTCCTAATTTCGATGCACTATGATAAACCTCTAATTATAAAAAACCCCATTAAGTTAGCCTGATTGTAAAAACAGTAGTTTAAATCTGTTCTAATCTGTGCAATTACTAGTGCATTTTAAAAACACATACATGATTTCAAATATTGTATTGAAATATAAGCAAATTGATTGTGTCCTTAAATATGTATTACATAAATGAATGAAAATCAATAGTGGAGAAATTCAATATTTAAAATGATATTATTCATCAATCTAATGTATTCTGTCTCCAATAAACAAAATTATGTGTGAAAGCATCAGCATAATAGCTGAAGAAATCATAGGAGGTCTGATTATTATCTGTAACATTGCAAGATTTACATTTGCTGACAAATGATTATCACATGAAGTCTATGCTTGCATGAAACATAGACAAATGCAAGGACCATGATGATGTTATAATACTGAAGTTAATTTATCAAATGTACTGCTTTCATACATCTAAACACAAAGCAAAGAAATGACAAAGCCTAGAGCAATTCCGTATCAAGAATAAATAATAGGAAACAAGATATTCTTCCAATTATCAAATATCTATCATGTAGTCCATAATGGAAATGTAGCAGTGTAAGCAGTCAGGATACAGACATTGCGCCATAAAAAATTGTATGGTGTGTAATACAGTTCAAAATCTAATGCAGTGTCGTGATCTTGCTTACAAAGTGTGCTTAAACATTAAAGCATATCATGTTGAACAAGTTCAAATCATGTGCTTGAATCTACTTAGCTTTCATTTCATATCAACTTTATAATTATTTAACTCTCATGTCTTTAATTTTAAATTTTTGTCCATGAAATGAACACAATCTTAGTTCACCTTGGAGTCTAGAAAGAAAAAACTGAAGAAGTACTTAAGCTGTCAAGATCATAACTGCATTTTGTCATAACCTAAACACTTGCAGTGTGATCATAGCGATCTCTAGTAATCACCAGGTGAATATAGCTCTCTGCAGTTTGATCAATCGCTATTAATCATCAGGTGAAGTTTTAATGAAACTTAGAACCCAACTATTTTTCTTATCCGTCTATGAGACAAAAAATATTTGAATTCAAGAAAATCATAGCTCTGCAATCATGCATAATATTCAGTTACAAGAATACAAAATAGCTTTCGCAGGTGTTATCAACCGGAATAGACAATTTGAACTAATTATCAAGACATCACATCGTTAAACCCTTATTGCTAAAAAGAAAATTTAGTGTAGTTAATTTAGTGTAGTTTTATTCAACAGGTAAAAATGTCTTCATCAAGAATATATCTCTGGACATATGCAAGTCATTTCACCTGTTTAACGTGGGAAAGTCATGGAGCAGGATATCATAGTGACCTATTTCAAATTTAGGATTTAATGAATAATCGACTTAATGGATAAAATACAGTTGATATGGAGCAACCATACAAAAATAATTCAAAGAAGATTGAAGCACAATCTCGCAAGACGTTTCCTATCAGGTTGTCAATGTTGATTTCTTAACTGTCATCCATAAATGAGTGTTTATTCTGATGTGTGGAGCCAAATTAATTGATGTTAAATCCTATCCACAGTCTTCCCAAGGTCAGGTAATGTCCAATTTGGGAAACATAATCCCTCACAATAGTACTATGTACAGTGTGTCATTGGCATGCATACTGCTGTGTCCACTGCTTCGCTGTAAAAAAAAACAAGTCATTTATTATTTATATATACTGTACATGAACTGAAATTATTGAAAAATAAGAAGTGTGTGCTTATGTAAAAAATGATAGCTAATAATATTATATAGAAAGAGATGCTGACCCCCAGATAATAACAAGAGGACAGTCACCATAATCCCCCCCCACCCACTACGTGATTTTTCAGGGCGCATCCTTCCCTGAGCTCTGACATTCTGTTCTACAGTACTGATCTACCAATCTAACACAGTTCGGCATGTATATTACAGATATTAAAGTCAGCCATATTTCAATTAGATCAAGTTGACATTTTTCAGGGCATTATCCCTCCCTGAAACCGCACATTTTGTTTTATAGTAATGGTCTAGCTATCTGACACAGTTTTCCAGATATTACTCATACTGAAGTCAATGATGGCCTCAAGTCGGCCATTTTGAATTTGACTGAGTTCACATTTTTCAAGGCATATGGATCCCTCCCTGAAACGGCAGATTTTGTTTTAGAGTAACATCTTGCACAGTTTGCCAGATTTCAGGTATATATTGAAGGTAATTAAGGGCCATTTTGCACTTGATCGAGTTAACATTTTCAGGGCATATCCCTACCTGAAACCGCACATATGGTAAAGGTCTAGCTATCTGGTACCGTTTGCCAGATATCAGGCATATTAAAGTTAATTATGGCGGATAGTATGCCATTTTAAATTTGATCAAGTTGAAATTTTTCAAAGCATATCCCTGCCTGAAACGGCACATTTTGATTTATAATAATGGTCTAGCTATCTGGCATGGTTTATTAGATATCAGTAGTAGTAGTAGTAGTATTCGTTTATCCACTTCGAAAAGTGGGAGATTGTCAAAAGACTCTCAGGAGTCGCTTTCATGACAACCACCCATAAAACAAATTACAAAATACAGTATTACAATACAAGACGACATACATGATATACAAATATATATTGTTTCACAAAATAAGGATGATAGATGCGGAATGATGGGGAAACGGACAGTGCTAGGCAAATGGTGATGATTATACGAATGAGATCAGGCATATTAAAGTTAATTATGGTCGATGGTCGGCCATTTAAGTGGGTCAAAGTTCATTAACCCCAAAAGGCACATCATTTGAAATAAATCCTAGATCTGCAACTGAAAGGGAACTTGCCAGATATCAAGCATATGAAAGTTAATTATGGTCTATGGTCAGGCATTGAGTAGGACAGATGACCAGACAGACGATGAACAGACATCCGAGGCGACACCATAACCCCCGCCCCAACTCCGTAAAATCTAGTTGAAAAATCTTAATTAATTACAATATAAAACGTAGTCAGTTGACAGTTGCCGTTTCCACTTATTTACGTAGTTAGTTAACAGTTGCCGTTTCTACTTATTTTCAAGTGATCAAATTTTTTCTATAAGGTACAGCTCATTATACTAATTGAATTGATGGAAATTGTGTCGATATATTAGAGTACTCTACATAGTGTGGTTCAATATAAAGCAATAATAGGTCTATTGCTACAATTTCCAAGTGAGAGGGAATCATAGAATAGAATGAAGCACTTGCTATCAGAGACACCGAATCTTGTGACTTTATTTTAAACAGGCTTGTATCTATATATCTATGTTGTGTCATTCTACTTTGCAGAATTTTGTAATCTGTGCATAGACTGAAGTTTTAAAATACTTGACTACAGAATACTTGTAAAAATACCTGACTACAGAACAACCTCCCGCTCTACTGGATACAAAAGGTGTCAAAACCTATACATGTACATTATAGAAGTAAAAAAAATGGTTCTTGTTCCAAAGGACCATTAGGCCTACAACTTATCAAAGAAATCGTAAAAATGAAGTGTATATTACACTGTAGGCTTGGGAAATTTGTATCCAAAAATGGCTGGTGAACACTATGCAAAACAAATCTTTCTAACCAATGAACAGATAAGAGTTCTATGATAACAATTCAATTTTTACATTAATTTTGATGTAAGGAATGTACAGAATGATAGAGAATGTTTCTCTTTTTTAATCCAGCATGACAAAATCAGAGGCACTAATTTATATAGATTGCTATCCCACTATTTGTCTAATTACTATGGTTTGACTTCAATTGTTAATAACTGTACTACATGTGTGTTTTATGTGCTATAATCTCAGGCAATTTACAAAATTATGACAAACGTCTCCTGAAATTACACGACACTTAACCTTTTCAGTATGTGGGCCGTCGCCACAACGGCCCAAATGGTGTACACTAAAGTACCTGGGCCGTCGCCACGACGTCCTAATTATATGACATCATACAATAGGGCCCAGTACTGGGGGAACATTACTGCCAGTAGTGAAAGGGTTAAGAAATGTTCCTATCATACAATTGATTAATTTATTTAAGTCTTGAATAATAACAGATATCTTAGTTCACCTGTGGCTATTGCTTGTCTCTCACATGTTTTCCACTGCTCCGCTACATCATTGGCTAGAGGATCATCAGGATTGGGTGCACTTAGCAAAGCTTGGATGGAAAGAAGAACTGTGCGAATTTGCAGGGCAGGGCTCCATTTGTCTGAAACAGGCAAGATTATTACTTTGTAATATACTAGAATAAAAATGATTTTTTGTATCCGATTTAGTATTTTAACTGCATAAATATCAAGTCCTTTGAATAAACTTAAAATTGTAGTCTAGTAATTAATTGTAGCCTTTTTGTATCATAACACTGTAAGTAGTCCTTAGATATTTTTAACCTGATTTATAACTGCTAATACTATACACCTAAAGATATATATATGCAAGTAAAATTTTTTGATTTTGTCCAGATTCAGATCTCGTAATACATTCTATTACAGGATTTTCTGTTTTTTTTTTAATTTTGTGGCAAATCTGAAATTCTAACAGGGATTAAATTATGTGCTTGTGTAAGCAGCTGTGGCTGAACTATGTTTTAATGACTAAAAGTATCGTAGGTGTTTCACACATCACCGAACTAAGTCATGTAATTAGTCTACGGTGAAGCAGCGAAACATCAACCGATGCGTACCGGGTACTATGCATGTATGTGTTTTGTGCAAATCTTGACACCTGCATACTATATATGGGTACATTACTCTACCCCACGAAATATGGTACCTTGTTTTCGGACCAACTCCCTAAGCAGACCATTCCTTGTCTCCAGCCGCTTTTTTTTAGCCCTCAGCCAATTCAGCTGCAGACCATTTCCCCATCGCGTATGTCTGTCTGTCCACGTTCTCTTGTTAGCGAGATTGAAATGTATACTTGTTTTTATTTTGATTGTTCTGAAACTTGTTTGTATGGTTTTGCAATGATTTTGACAAGCCATTAATTACCAGACAAGTGTGTGTTTACGAACACAAAACATTTTCAATAAAAAATGAATACATGTACATGTAAATTACACAGCTTTCGAAAGAAGTGGGTTCCGATCCTCCAGGACAACCAAAGTCTCACGGATAACCATAACTAGCTCGCATAGTTCTCCGACAGACAACCTTTAACCCTTAAAGCGCTGAATGAATTTTATATAAAACATGGAGACTAGAGGTTTATTTTTAATTTGAAATCATCATAAATGTCTTAGTTAGCTCTTTCCGCTTCATTTGAATACCTATGGCATAGGTCGACGGCCTTTATAATTGTTCTCCGACAGACAACCTTAAACCCTTAAAGCGCTGAATGAATTTTATATAAAACATGAAGACTAAAGGTTTATTTTTAATTTGAAATCATTATAAATGTCTTAGTTAGCTCTTTCCGCTTCATTTGAATACCTATGGTATGGGTCTACGGCCATTATAATTGTTTCACATCTTTCAGTACGGGGATTGTCTTTATAGGTCAGAATCTGACCTCTACAGACGTCAGATTCTGAAAGGATTTAAATTTAACTAGTTGAAGAATACAATAAACTGCAGGCAATGACAGTGGCATACTACAGAGTGATTTGCTTCATTTTGTTAAATAAAAATATAATGGGTGGCCGTGTTGCAGAAATCTTATTTTATTACGGACTTCTGGATATAAGTTGTTCAAGACTGTGAACGCCTATGTTGTCACATGTGAATGTTTTTGCGGACTACCTCCATTAATGACAGACAACTAAACAGTGAACAATACAGTTCACCGGAAGGAAAACCACTTTATCAAGAACGCTGTTACAGATTCAAACAATAATGTGTTTCTCCTAATAACCGAAAATGAATGCATCCCCTCCATCCTAATTTTAAAATGGCCAACACTTTCTTGAAAATCGTTGAACTGCAACCGTTTCATTTCGTGTCCAGGCAGGTAAGTGCTTACACACAAAATCTTTAGAGATTCGGATAAGTGGTTCTCGAGATATCGCATTATTTTACAAATTTATGCGAGTTGTAGAGACAGCAGCGGCGGCTATGAGATATCATGAACACATACATGCTTTATAAAATATCTATACTAAATTTTCTGTCAAACCTTTTAAAATATCTAAGCAAATCCTTCCTAGTCTGTCAATATTTGGATGATAGATTTTTGTCATAAACCGAACTTTAGGTGCTGACATTGGATACTCCTCTGGTAAAAACAGCTCCAAGCGAAAAACCCCATTTTCATAAGGAGACTGTAAAATAAAAAATATCATGGTTAGTCATAAATGCAACAAGAACTTGGTTGCACACATTATGTTACTGCTAAGGAACCTAGTCACAAAGACATATACATGTATAATATACAAGTAGACAAAACATATATTGAAATTTATTTTACCCTTAAACTGAAGTTAAAGTACTAATCTGGTAGCATTTTTAGCATTTATATTTGTCCTCCAAACAAAAGAGAATTGAAGGAAAATGAACATCAAAATAGTTAGATTGGAATATTTTGATTCAAATTGAATTCAAGTAGTTTTATCTACCAGTACTTAAAAGTTGTGGATCTCGGTAGTGATGCACAACTTCAGGTGTGTACATTATTTGTTTGATTGGAAATAAGACAAATACTATATTAAAAAACAATAAAACGGTAATAAATTATGGTAAGTGATAAGTCGCTACTTGCAGAGATTAGTATAAAATTCGTAATACATACATCTTCTGGTCCATCAACTATTACATGGAAATGTCTTGGATTTTCTTCAGCTGGAACTGCTTTGATTCCAGGAACAGGCTCCTGCATCAGACGTACAGTTTCCTAAAAAAATAAAATTAACTAACTTAGTAACTAGTTTGAAAATATAGAGATAGATATATCAGTTTCACACAGAAGCTGTGTACATGGTTGTCTATTTCAAATCTCGCCAAGTGTAGGTCACGAAAGGGAGGTAAAAGGAAGTTCATTTTACACTGCATTGTCCCTCAATATATGGAAGTGTGTATCTAGCTGTACCCTTTCCTGATAAGGTAGCAGCCATTGACATAAGGATCTTTTTATACTAGACAACAGGGCAGGTAAACTGTGATTTTTGTCTGCCCTGGTGACTTTTAACTGGACCTGGAAGTGGTATGTACCTAGGGCTAAAACTATGAAAACTTTACCTGTGGGTCTGCCGATGTGGACAGTTTATCTGACCTGGGCCTTTTTAACTTGCCTCAGGCGGCCGGTCAGATGTTAATGTCAATGGCTGAAGTAGCAATTGGCAAGATTTGAAATATGGATATCACCCACGGGGTGAGGGGGTGTGCCACCATTTAAGAGCATCTCGACATGCTGCAACACAAGATCTGACGGGTAGCATTCAGAAGGCCAGAGGTTGTATCAGTCCTGAAATTGCCATGTACCGTATTATTCTACTAAAGGCCTATATTTCAATAAAAGCCCACCACTTTAATTTCAAAATCAAACCCACAATCATGTACATAAGTACAGAGTTTACACAGGGCTTTACAAACCCTATCGACCGATGCCAGGCACACCATAGAAATGGCCCAGGGCTAATATCTGTGTCTCTGTACATACCGTAAAGCGGGACTATTTTGCCACCCCCTCTGAAAATAAAATAACTATTTATCATAGGCTAGATGTAGGGAACATTTTTATGTCTATTCACAATATTTTTTTATGATATTTCAACACTAGAAAAAAATATTTTAACAAAGTGTTAATTTTTACGCGTTGTTTCGATATTTGACAAATTTGAACTCTGGAATGGTATTTAAGGCACAAAGCATGTAAGTTGGTACCACCCATGATTTCAACGTATCCCCATATTCTCTTTCATCATACATCAATTTAAATGGTCTAAGATAATTTTAAATGATACTAAGTTATAGAGAAAGCCTTGCAGAAGCTTAAAATGTGCACTTTTAGTGCATTTTGTTCAATATTTTCGGTCCTATAGCCCGCCAAACATTTGAAAAGGTAAAAATAGACCATTTTTCCTGTTTCACTGGTATTTTGAGCAAAGAAAGACATAATAACATAGTAAAAAAATATGTTGTTTCTTAGGATTTTAAAAAATTGAATGCGCAAAATATATGGTGATATTTCATTTCAGCGATTTCCCATTACAGAAAAACAAAAAAATACGTAAATATGACCATAAAAAAGCAAAAAGCATTTTTTGACATTTTTTTTGTAAAAATGATAATTAAAGTTTGCAGACATATTTTTAAATGACAAGTTGGTATGAATAACAAAAATTACATTTCCAAGATCATACCCTGGTGTCAGCTAACATATGGTACATTGTCTGGGTAAATCACATGGTTTTTGGCTGCGTGGCAAATAATGGATGATTTTCAGATTTTTTGTCCGACTGTACGTCACGCTTTTATTTTCGATAATTTTATAAAGTTATGATGAAACAAGTGCCTCAGATATTTCACATATTTAATAACATGTCAAAAGGTGTGTCATTGGGAAAAATTGAGAATTTTATCTGAATTATTTACAAATTATAGCTATTTATATTTTGTCCGACTGTACGTCACGTTTTTGAAAAGGTTGAAAATCTGAGAAAATGTCGAGCATAGATTTAATTTACCTACCACATGTCTTCTAAACAATAATAAGAATGCTTTTAAATAGCTCAGGAATATTAGAGAGGGATAAAAACAAATTGACAGGAATTCATAATATTTTGCAGATATTTTTTTGCTCAGGCTATAGAATTGTGGGCTTCAGATGAAAAAGTCTGCCCGAAATCACAACAGACTTATGTTGAAATGGTCCTATGAAGTTATTACCGTATATCCCCGCGTATAGTGCGACACCATGTATAATACGAGTGAAGATTTGAGGCCTCGGATGACCTGAAAAACGCCTGCCCCTCTGTATAATACGACCTCAAATTTTGGATGTCAGCAGCGTCCCCGGCCATCTAAATGTGATGTCAGATAATATCTTGTTCTACTAATCAGCTAATAGCGCCGATTACACAGGACAGACACTTGTATACACGATGCTCCATGACGGGAACAGCGGCAACATTACAGCTCTGCAAAACCAAAGGGCAGTATCTGCTTACTTGTTAAGTGAGCAGATACTTTATTTTCATTTTCCACGGCAGAGTGGATGTCATCGGGACTGTCTCGGGCAGACATTCTGAGGCCTGTATAGGCTACATATACACTGTATGAAATTGCCACTGGAAATATAATCAGTCAGATTTTAAAATATTTATATTTCGCCGACAAATTTCTATTATTTTAATTATCTTTTACAAAGACCATATTTTAATATCGTCGTGCTCAAATAAGAACATTCCAAAATGAAATGTGATTGTAAAACATTTGCAGACTAGCCGCACTGTCTAGACACAAGAGATGTTTGGCTGTATAAGGTGTCTGGGTGTAACAATCCACGTGCTACAGAGCCGCGCTCCGTGAACTACAGCTAACAGATAACACCATTTGCTCAATATCGTAGCATCAGCGGCAACGGCGGTAGGCGTTAATGTTATCCCAGCAATATGGACATTCTGAGGCCTACATGTATAGAATTTGCCATCGGAAAAATAATCAGTGATGTCTTGTTATATATCGCCAACGCATTTCTCTCATTTCAAAATGGTCATGTTCAGATAGGCCTACCGCGATCGTACACAATGGAACACTCCCATATGAAAGGCTATCTTAGATTAAATCAATATCATTATAATTGTACATGTCAGGAGTCTGAATTGGTTGCAGATTAACACTGACTAGCGGCGTCATTTATCTGCCCGTGGTTGTCAAAGGTGCCACGCACGTCGGCGAGAAAAACGCCGACAACGTGAGACAAACACAACACAACAAACACGACTCAATGTCCAATGCTGCTTTATAATTGCTGGGCCAGCGTCGACGACACTGTCCTATTTGCCACAGCATTGCGTTAGTGTATCGTGCTCAATGGGTGCATTATCACAATTATCGCAAGACCGCTAATATTACGTCGTCCGTGAAATACAGTAAATAACCTTCTACTAGTTGGAAAAACATAGTCTAACTGTTGTTCTTGTTGTATAGGCCTGCTTACCAAACACGCTGACTGGCCTTTTCAACAGATACGTTTTACCGCTAGAGAACTCACCGCAGAACTTACCGCTAGAGAGCTAAAAAAATGTACTAAATTCTACATCTATGTATAATACGAGGTGCCTTTTTGTGACATGAATAGCTAAGAAAAAACATCGCATTATACAAGGGGATATACGGTAGATCAATATAAATTCACATAAATTTTGTCGTAACACAGTAACAGTTCCATTATTTGTAGGCATACTACATTAGTATGAATGATTGGCCCACAGTAACAGTAACAACCTTATATTGATGGGCATTCGTGAAAAGTTCGCATACCGGTCATAAAATCCCAAAAATTGACAAAAAAGATTTTCTATGTTTCAGATAATGTTGAGCTCAACATTTTTTATATTCTTTGATAGGTAGCAATATCATAATTTGTCAAATACCTTGCAGTAGGCTTACTAATAAATATAGTCACCAGTAACATGATAAATTTCATGATAGTTTATATATAAATTTATCTGGTCTGTAGTCAGAGAAAATGAGTTACTGTACACTTGACCCAAATATATCAGATAACAAACTGAATCTGGGTGCAGACCTAGAAATTTATGTTTTTGCTAAATTTATTCAATTCTAACAATTTTCGTTTCCTTTAAATTATTGCGTTATCAAAAAATCCTTGACACTGCCACAGCACTAGAAGCCGAGCTTGAAGCCCCTGAATTAGGGTACTCTTCATGCACAATTGTGGTTATCCTTTTCATAAAATTTCTCAATAATTTAATCATTGGTCATTCGATTTTCTCCCACCTCGCTTATTTTCACTCCTTACACTTACCACTTGCATATTACAAACTGAAAATGATTTTTTTCTAATTACTTTTATAGTTTTAATCATATAATATATTGTTTGAAACAGTGTTTATCTTCTGTTTTGTACTTTATATCATGTTTGTATAGGAAAATACACCTTAAAGCCACTCATTTACACCCTTTACATGCTAAGTTCAGTCTTTCATTGGAAAAAAACTATAAATATTTAAGCCTCGCGGTTTTTTGCGTCATTTTTTAGAAATGATACAGTATATGATACAAACATTTTTAATTTTCTAAGATAAAGTTGATTTTGGGCTGTTTTGTCAATGTTGGTGAAACAAAGTGGTACCAACTTACATGCTTTATGCCTTAACCATTCTAATTTCTTTTAACGTACGTATTTTTCTTTTATGATATTCAAAGGGTCCCTATCCCACAAAAAAAATTGATTGATGAAATTTAAATATTGCGCCTGTTTCAAAGTAACCAAGGCAATTTTGCCATGCCATAATGGGGCTATTTCGCCACCCCTTCATAATGGATGCCAGAGTCTCGTATAATATAGAGCGACGACTACAGGATATATTATTGTATATTGGTACCAGGGCTCGAAATTAGCCCTGTCCGATCGTCCGAGACGACTAACAATCTGGGACCCGGAAGGACGAGTTCAGTTTCAATGAGCTTTTCCTACTGGACGAGTGACAATTATTAAGAAGGACAAGTGATATTTTTGGGAGCGACTAGTTGATTTTTGAGCTAGTTGTCTGACTGGACAAGTGGAAATTTAGTCCGATTTCGAGCCCCGGGGACGCTATTTTTATGACGTCGGGACCACATTTTCTGTTCTATATAGCGAGGAAAATGTGGTCCATAATTATTGGACCACATTTACTTTTTCAATAAACTATTTTTAATGACGTTGGGACCACATTCCTCCCATACAGAGACGACAATCTCCTAGCATAGCATGTTCTTCCTTGACCCACTTGTGAACTTTTTTTTTATGGAGGCCGGAGGCTTTGCCCAAATTTCTGATTGTTATGTACATAATGTGATATATTTGCTACTGTTACTGTATTGCGGGACACTCGTTGGGTGCCCTGATGTATCTAAAAGTAAAACTCTTAAAAAGTTCAAGAGTCTGGGTGATGTTTTGGATTGTGTTACCCCCATAATCGTTTACCACATTGAGGTGCCATCTTTTGGATGTTTTTATAATTTAGCACAGATTTTGATCTAGCACAGCCTTTTTCTTGCTCAGTGAAAACTGTGGAATGTGGTCAAGTATTTCTTTTAGCATGTCGGCAGTTACGAAAAAAGGCTCAGCATAATTTTATTCGACAATTTTAAAATTTATTGAATCTACCTAACTATTGGCATATTGCATTCTGGGGGACCCTTGTCCTGCGAATTTTGACAGTTGACCATACCTTTAAGAGGAAGATGATGGCCATGACATGAAACTGCATAAAAATAGTGGGCCTAAAACTAGATGGGGCACCTGTCTGGCACTTCGTTTCCAGACGGGGAGCTGGATGTTGTTTATAGACTCCAGGAATTCAAACAAAATGGATGCCGTTAATACTGTTCATACTAGCTCGATTCAAATTTTTAATTGTTTATATTTTCCTGATGCGACCTTAAAAACTTATTAACGGTGGCGGCCATACACTTTTCCAGAGTCACAAATTTATTGTACACCACTAGACAGTCAGATTAGGGTGTGCAGACATCGTACTGCCAAACTGCTGCCTCGACTGTTTTTTCAATAAGCAGCTTGACAACTGGGGGCGGGACCGGTTGACAATGTTGACTAGCCTAAAACCAGTATCTGAAACGAAGTGACTCGCACAATAGACTGGTGCGCCGGCATACCGGCGTGCAAGTGTATAGCGGTATATATATCTAGAACGCCTGTATGCCGGCGGCCGGAACACGGTACTTAACCTATAGACATATTACCTGGCCCTAGAAGCAGGCTGCCTGGGCCTTCTGATTAATCGCAGGGATCATGTATTGATTACAATGTGAACTGTGTGTATGAGTATATATATGCAAGTTGCCGATATATGCCCTCTATATATTTCAAAATTCTCCTGTATATTTAATTGTAGGCATGCTAATAGGTGAAATGCAATTGGCAAGAACAGTGGATATAACACCACCTAAAACGCAATTAATTTCAACAGTGCATACAGCGAACAGCCTGAGGGCGGAATCGGTAACTGATATGGCCTGCTGCAGATAAGATCACAGTATCAATTTCATGCTAGCCTGCCGGCGGTGACGACCCAGCGTGCACGTGGTAACAGTTTACTGGGATCCACAGTAAGACGGGACATTTTCACCATGATGCAGGCAGTCGCGGTGACAGCTATACATCTCTGATATACTTACTGCAGTGCATCATACAATCATTTTCATTTTAACCCTCTCACTCCGGACACCTTTATCATTAGTGTCCGCTGTGCCGGGAAGGTGATCTTTTTACACTGTCTTTTTATATGCAGTTTTCTACACAATTTTGGCAAATTCTGTATCATAAATGAATGAATATTCTGGGAACAAGTATTTAATTATTGCAAAGGTTGGATTCGGGCAGTCATATCTCGACAATTATCTCGGGAATGATAGGGGTAATCATGGTAATGTACTCATATGTACAATGCATGTAGAGTCTATAGTAATGTTCACTAGAAATGCATGTATTATCCATTTCTGGTAGTCTAACAGTGGACTTTTAGTAACGCCATCTTACCGTTGTCTGGTCTGATATCCAATGAATGAATAGGGTTTTAAGCCACCTTTGTGCACATATAGGCTAAACTGGGCCACTAGAACGTCTTGAGGATGGGGAGATGAATGAGATGTCATGACACTGTCCTCCAGACACATGTTTTGATATTCGATCGCTCTAGGTCTACCGCAAGCACAAAACTTATGTGACTGAATTTTACTTGCACATGTGCAAGTTTCCAGCTAAAAAAGGAATTTCGAAGGTTTAGCACAAGTATTTCTGTACAAAGACCTTCAAATGACTAATGTCTTGATAAACGCTCAAAGGGTTAAAGGTTCCAACCTGGTTGTTTGTCCCACTCTTTGATTTCTATAGGACACACTGAAATTGCGTCACTTGCCATAAACCAGATTTACGGTGCATGTTATGCGCCACCTGGTGAGCAGACAGTGCACTAAATGTACTAGAAAAGTCACTTTATTTCTAGGCTATCTAAGGCATTCTAGGTGACATTTGACAAAGTGTATTACATGTACTATTTAAGGTTTAGTAAACAGGAAAATAATAGTTTACTCTACATCGTACAGATGAGCCACCAGGGAAGGGTATTTGAAACAGAGGGGGTCTGGTCTACCCCTGGACCCCACCCATGTCTAACAAGGGCCCTGTCAAATTCATTCAACAACCTGTGTGATCTGAGTGCATACGACCTTGTGGCTGATGCTCATAAATTTACTGATCAGAGGATATTCGGCTGTGGGATGTATATATTGACATACCACCCCCCCAAAGTAGTTGAATATTTAGCAGATCCACCTCATTTTTTACCAATAACAGCTGACTGGGGGAGGGACTAACTCTCCAAAATGTGGTTTTATATTATGGAGAGTGAGTTGATTGACAGATTGGGACATTTAGACACCCTTAAACTGCTATGAGCCAACCTAGAAGGACTTATACATATATTTTGACGGTGCTGAGCTGGGGGTCTCAATCAGTTTGTCGGTATTTTTCAATGGCAAAAACACACATATGTCAGTACCAAAAATATACAGGGGATAGATATGCATATGGTTTGTACTGGATTAAAAGAGGATATCATAGACTAAGTGAGTAAGCAAACTAGCACCCTTTTAGATGAGAGGGTGTCTCTCTCATACAGGCAGACTGTCATGGCCGCCGCAGATGGAGTCATAGAGAGCGTTGAAACTAGGTCATGCACTCAGCGCTGAGGTCAATTTGTTAATCAAAGCAGCCCAGACTGTTCGCTGATATAACACACAGCCTAGGATGTAGGGTATTAACAACTCAGCAAAGTGATATAACATGTCTTGCAGGTTGGTGAAGTGCGATACTGGGAAGCGCAATTAACCCTTCTCATGCTGAAGGCCACAATTATATCCGTATTTAATAACTGTTACCCAAATAAAAAGTACAACTCTGTATATATTTGTTGTTATAAATTATTAAAGTCTGATAAACTATTTTTTTGGATGGATTGAGTGATACAATTGTTAGACGTCTTTCCGCTGTATTTTGACAATGTTTGAAAGTTACATAACGTGATTGCAGTGTACACTATAACGGCAGGGTTTTCCCCAGAAAAATGAGGAAGCATCATGGTACTTGGCGGTTCGGTTTCAGCGCGGTGCACAATTTGATATAAAAAAAACGCGCACAATTTGCGGCGCGCACAGTCTGGGGGGTCTGGGGGCATGCTCCCTCTGGGGGCATGCTCCCCTTTAAAATTTCAATCAGAAGACCTCTTTAAATTATTATAGCAGTAATTTGCATCCTCTGTTTGTGCTTGTAAAAAAATAAACACTGATTCTGCATGTAGACTGATACATAAAAACTAAGTGCCAGTTTGACATTAAAAACCCTTGTGATATATAGACCACCAATTTTCTCATATATGTACCATGTGTA
Source organism: Flabesymbios commensalis (assembly GCA_964017125.1). Classification (NCBI taxonomy): domain Eukaryota; kingdom Metazoa; phylum Annelida; class Polychaeta; order Terebellida; family Flabelligeridae; genus Flabesymbios; species Flabesymbios commensalis. Next base: position 52,973,672 of record OZ024911.1, read on the forward strand.
CACAGCAAATTATTTTTAAATGGGACTATTCTCTATTATCAAACTATGAGAATAGAGAAATAGTCTACCATGAAATGGGTGGGGGCCTGAGATGATTTATGTCTGACAAAACTATTGAATTAAATCGCATTGTGAATAATTACAAACAATAGACTAGCCTACACTTTCTATTCACAAAAATGAATTTTAAAAAATCTTCAGACAATTAGACACAGCCCACTAGGCATAACGTAATGATTCAGAAATTTACGAGATCTGTTCAATAGCATGCTGTTTGTTTGAGATGAAAATAAATTCATTAGGCCTTACTATAGGTCAGTGCCACGCCGTTGGATTATCATCAGAACTTGCTAATTAATACCAGAAAATAAGTTGGTTTAAATACAAGCATCTGGTGACATCGGCCCAGCCTTTAATGAACATAAACAAGGTCGGCATCACTTGTTTTGCTTTCAGAGAATATCATGAGTTACACACCAACTTATCTCAGCCAGGACGCTTCATTGCCTAACCAACGCTGTGTTGACGTTGGGTTTGTGTAGACACGGTAGAGGTTTGTGACACACCAGGCGTATGCTCTATCGCAGCAAAGACGGCAGGTGGAACAACGCGCTTTAATGTTGAGCCAGCGTTGCCGACGATAGACCATTACATCAACGTACTACACATACTTTTCTGTATCGTGTTTGCCGGGCGCAGCTGCATGCTGATAGACCCGCCAACATTGCCTGACCACGTGACATCATATGACCAATGGGCATGCGCACAGACGAGCCACGCACTGCCATGCGGCAATGCAGTAGGCCAATGTAATGCTGTAAGATCTAATCTGTCACACTGGACATCGCAACACGATGGCAATGTTGTACGGAAGCATCAAGGCATTGTTAAAAGCGTCACGGGATTTCCTAAAGCGTCACGGCACTTACTGAAGCGTCAGGGTAATAAATTAAAGCGTCATGGTGCTGTGACGCTTTGGGGGGAACCCTGAACGGTAGGCCCCTATTATATTTATAGAACACCGGTATGCAGTGCCGACGGACTGAACACGGCACTTAACTAGATTTTAGACAGGAATAGCGGCAAGTGCTGGCCTAGGCCTATATATAAGGCAGTAGCTAATCGTACGCGACTCTTCATGATGTAACTCTATGGGCAGCCTCGTTTACGAAATGACGGGCTTCCATTGACTCCCATTATAACTATCCCGTACGAATAGCCACTACGTATATATATATAGCATATTATAGCATATTAAATTGTAATAAAAATGAACTGCATACCGGCGTTCTAGATAATATAGGCCTACCGCTATACACTCGCATGCCAGTAGGCCGGCGCACCAGTCTATTATCTAGCACACCGGTATGTCGGCGTGCAAGTCACTTGTCTTGGACTTGGTATCTGAAAACATGTAAAAACAGGATATTGTCAGTTTTTATCAAAAACTTTAAACATCGACTGAGCAAATTGAAAAAAAGCTAACGTTACTCCCAGGATCAAGTGAAACAGACTGTAGTGAACTGTGCTGTGATGGTCATGACAGCGCACGAGCTGACGAGACTCCATGGACCTCGTCAGTGCGTCACTGGCAGTGGCACTGCCGTGAGCTGGTGAATTTGTCGTCGAGAAACGGAGTCGGACAAAAATGATTTTACTTCTAGTAAAACTTAGACCTAGGCAGAGACATTTTGTAAAAATAAATACACAAAAAGAAAACCTTTATTATTCGCCTCGGAAGACCAGGCAATCCGGATTGTACATTTTTTTGTTGTGAGAACTGTTGGGACATTATCTTTATTTTTTGTTCTCCTTCCCGTTAGCCTGTCAATATGGCGACACGACATCCGACAGTAGGATATATCTAAATTTTGGCAACTCGTCTACTGTTTCAAAAAAAGATCGTCTTCAAATCAACGACTATAGGCCCTACAGTGATTATTGAATCCAATCCCAATTGACATAGCGATGTAAACGGTACATAATACAGTCTCGGCTGTTTTCGTGAATTTCAATTCTTCTTCTTTGCGTCACAGAGTCTAACTGAGTCTTCCAGTTGGAAGGCTGGTTACTCCGGGTGTTTAATAGCGTGCGCTTGCAAATTTTGCTTAAAAGTTTGGTACCCATAGGCTAGGTTGTAGATTTGTCTTATCATAGCGGCTGTTCAACAATTACGTAACGCTTTTGGGGGAGATTTTTGACCACCCCCCTACCCCCCTTCGTAACGCTTTTTACCCTTGTGTTGACTACGGTCCGTAACGCATCGCTTGACCCCCCTCCCCCCTCTAGGCGTTACGTAATTGTTGAACGGCCCCATATTGCTGGTGTGAGTACTGGTGCATAAACGGTTTATGGGCAGAGCTACTAACAAAAATAAACAAAGGGGAAAGAGTAGCTTGCCAACAAGGTGCATGTTAAAAACAGTTTAGGTTAAAAATATTGTGAGGGGAAGCTGCAGACATATTTAGCAACTGCAGCTTTGAAGGCATTATAAGATGGGGATAAGACTATTGTGTCTGGTAAAGTGTTCAAGATTGATATTGCTCTTGGGAAATATGCATGTTTAAATGATTCAGTGTAACATCTGTAGGGGGGGGGGGGGAGACAGTGAATTCGTTATGGTTGTGGTGTGTATTGGCTTCAGATAGGGAATAGGATCTATTGTGAAAATACTGTTCTTGATTTTATATAACAATTACCTATCTCAGTCGTCATATCAAGAAAATAATGTAATATATTTTGCAATGATTTAGGTAATTTTTATAGCTATTTATGCTATTTTAGTGATATTGAAAATAACATGGTGAGTGAAAGTACCTGTCCCTGCGGTACGTAATGTGATACTGCACACTAGGCCCCTAATTCTCACTACCTACAAAATAGCCAACTCATTTGTTTTATCAGTGCTTAAGGTATGTAGGCCCCTATTCTTTTTAATCAACTGCAGCAACAATTATTATTAACAAATACAACATTTACCAATTATAATAAGTTTTGTCCATGTCCCCATATTTTTTTCAACTCTGTTACTTTTCATATTTGTTACAAATTCGAAACTCTATTAGATCTTATATTGACAAGATACTCACCAGGTGGTGCAGAAGCAAGGCGTCAATATAGAAGTCAAAAGGTAATGTTTTATCTGTTTCTGTATTTCTTTTAAATGCATGTTAGATGTGAAGATTTAAAAAATATTTTTTCACAATTCAACTGTGTTACCTAAATTTTACAATAACTGAGAAGAATTATCTAAAAAAAATCCACAAACTAATGTATTTTGACTGTATGTCTCTGAACATTCGATGGGTGGGCGATAACATGACAAAACCACGTGGGAAAGTTCTTTAGAACCATTAACTATCAACTATGTTACCATCAACTCAGTGACCAATTTCGTTGTTGTGTTGGTTAACAGAGTTGAGCAACAGTAACAGAGTTGATATTACAGGACTATGACAAACTTTCTTATAATTTAGCTATGCGAATATTTTTATTAGGCCTACAGGTCACATGAAGCAAAACAATAGCAAATGCGACTATAATATATGATTGCAAACATACCAAAGCCAATAATAATAATCTCAACTCTGTTACTGTACAATGTACTCAACTCTGTTATCATCTAATCAACTCTGTTACCAGCACTAAAACGGAAATTTCATCTGATATCACACGTTCATAGCCACGGGAGACATTCTATTGGACATTGTATTACATCTGGTCTGTTAATTATTGCAACATAATGATTATTTGGAGTCTGTTTTAATTGTACTTTATCATTTAATGTGTGACCAATGTGGCTATCTGTATATATTAACACAGAGCACAAAATATAAAATAAGTAAATCCCACTAAAACATATGATAAGCAATGTTATATTATGATGGATAGCGCATGGGACACCGTTGCATTAGATATATTCCGAAAAAATATATTATTTATTTAAATTTTATGCTGCAGTGATGACGCAATTGTCCGTAACAGAGTTGAGTTAAGATAGGGAGGTGGGTGTCTTTTTTGCCAATTATCACAAAAATGAAAACCACATAAGCCTTCAATTATGTTTGTAGGTCAATATAAGTGAGATATATTTCGTATCTATGATGGTTATTTTTTATCAAACCTGTCACATCAATATGTACCGTTTTCATGGAATGACCCAGCTATTGCAAACAAACAAACAAAACACATTGCTTGAGGGATAAAAAACTTAATAACAATAACATACAGTAAAAGAATGGTAACTGCTCTATCCATAGGCCTATTCAGAACGTCCTATGTTCAGAAGGTTCTATGTTCAGAAAATATTTGTTCAAAAGACTCTAGTATACAGTATGTTCAGAAGGTCCTACATTTAGAAGCCTCAAGATCCTATGTTCAGAAGGTCTTAGGTTCAGTAGGTTCTATATTCAGAAGCTCCTATGTTCAAAAGGTCCTGTGTTCAGAAAATATTTGTTCAAAGGGTCCTATATTTAGAAGGTTTTATGCTCAGAATGTCCTATATAATTTGCCCCAATCGCTATTGCTCTTGGAGTTGAGCCACCATGAGTTGTTATCGGCCATCTGGATTTCAATCTGTTTGATAATGATCGTCACCTTGGATTTTTTATATTGTTTGTAGGCCTATTGTGGCTATGTTGTTGGCAGTCATCTTGAAGTCATAATGTATTAGGTCATACCGTAAACTGGGGTGACTTAATTGGCCCTGTGGGGTGACTTTGGCTAAATAAAAAAAGAAATATTTTATAACGTCGCAATATAAGTATGATATTTTTAGGTCTATTGTTTTATTGATGTTGGGATATACAAAGGTTTGTGTTGGCACCATGTCCTTTTCTTTCTGATCAATTGTAGGCCTATCGTACAGAGGTAGGCACCTCCAAGAAGGTCACCAAGTTAAAACACGCGTTTTCTAGACCTGCAAGAAATACACTGGTTTAGGTAATTCTGTGGACACTATAAATGATCTACATCTTATTCTATAATGAAATCTCATATCTTGAGCAGTCATGCTCACAATTTTTCTAAATCAACAGCTATATTTCCGTAAATTTTCTGAACACAAAATAACAATAAAGTATTTTTAGGCGTATAGTTTTGGGGTGACTTTGGCCCAATTTAAAAAAAATGGATAACTCTGGCTTAAAATGCTTAAGAACAATTAAATTTCCTGAGATTAACATTTTTAAATTTCAAAACCTTTACGTTCTTTTTCAGCATTATATCTCTGTTTAAAATCACCGTGTAATATTTTGAGCTAAAGTCACCCCAAGATAATTATTTTTCAGGCGAAAGTCACCCCCAGCTGGGGGGGGGGGGGGGTGACAAGCTCCCCAGACTATCAATTTTATCACGTCAGAACGTCAAGTGCTATTATAGCATTATATCAATGTTTAAAATCACTGTTTAAAGTTACCGAAGTTGTAACTTATTTTCTTTGACAAAGTTGCCCAGCCCTAAAAATAAAAATGTGGAAGAATCGTCACCTCTAATTATAATTTATTTGTTACAATTTGTTTTCTTTGTCTATATGTGGCTACATTCACCAGAAACGTAAATTATTATAATTATAAACTCTCTAGATTTAAAACAACAAAAAAGTGGGCCAAAGTCACCCCAGTTTACGGTAATCAATTACATCATATATTAGGTCTACGTCATGTTAGCTATATCTTGGAGGGAATCTTGGATTTTGACGGCCATCTTGTTTTGGCTCACAAATCTTTGACTCACTCCATTGAACTAATTAACCCTCCTACTAGTAGGTCAACGTGATAATTTGAAATTAATTTTCTCTTCAACCATAAGCCTCTATCCTGTAGGCCACTAATGTTTCTGCTGACTAGCTACAATGATGTAGGACTACGCATATTATGAAGGTCTATTTGTATGCAGGCTATAGCATATATCAGTACCCCGGTAGGCCTATGCCTACTGATTGTATATATAGGCCTAGGCCTAATATAGCCTATATAGTCTACTATTGTTCATGGCTGCAAGGATCTAAGAGAGGCAAATGTTATGTCCATTGAATGTACAACCCCCCTCTCTTAATATTCGATTTATAAGACACCATTATTTTGGTAAATCTGTAGCGCATACTTTTTGTTGATTTCTCTGTCAATTCTGAACCGATTTCCCTGAAATGTTGTAGGCCATTTTCAAGTCATGTCCCAACACTGGTAAGAATTTCGTAAAATTATATTGAACATATATATAGGCCGACCTGTATTTCAAAAGTTAGACCATTTGACATGTAATAAAGAATTAGTGTAGGCCTAAGCTAACGGGTTTATAGACGGACCTCATAATGTCAATTTAGGCATACCACATGTCAAATGGTCTAGCTTTTGAAATATTGTGTATAATTTCACGAAATTTTTACCGATGTTAATTAGGACGTCATGGCTTGGAAATTGTACAAAATTTCATGCAAATCGATTCAGAATGCTCCACAGATTTACCAAAATAATTGTGTACATATCATCTATCATTCTATGGGCTAATTGTATTGCTGCAACAGATTGTCAAACATGGCAATGAAGCCAGAAGATAGTAGCTGTTTACTTTTCAATTAGGCAGTTTCTGCCCTTTGGCTCTGCACGACAGAACGGATTTTACTTGAGGACTCGGAATGCAGCGTTATTACGTCGACTTTTCGTAAATCCCAACTAATAATTTTGAACAATCCCTTCAGCGCGCAAACAAACATTCACAAGTTGCATGTAATTATTGACATATAAATATTAATATTTTGACATGACAGACGTACAAGGTGGAAGTAAATCTGTATTTATCTGCTCAAAATGCAACTTTACCGAAAAATATAATTACTTTGGGAATAAACCACCTTTCCTCAAAACATTTATGTGAGTCTACATCCTCTTTCCTGACTAAATCTACGCGTTTTTTGGCTTGTTTTCCCGAGCGATAATATAGGTTTCTGTTATTCGGTATGTATGATAATAATGTGAAACTAAATGAGGATTTTGTGCAATAATCTCTAGGTGGCTCTGTCGTCACACACATAATTATAGGTCTGCTGCTGCAGCTGTTTTTTCCAGTGAAAAATCCTCTCGGTAACTCAAACAAGGAATATAAAATATTATTAAAGAAAATCCTTGTAGTAGGCCTACCTAAATTGCTTTAAAGCGAATTGAATATTACAATAATGTTACCGTCAACTGGGGTAACTTTGAACACTGTTTGGAGTTATTCATGAATTGCCCGAAAATGCCGAAATATTCAAGAAATTCACCTGCATGGGAATCGGGGGAAGAAATGTGCCTTTTTGTATAAGAAGTGTATTGTATTATGCTCACTGTTACCCCTAGTGAGGGGTAACTTTGAACACCGAAGTGAGTGATTGCATGGTTATCTGTGTGCCATTTTAGTTACCATTTACTCAACTTAACAGATGCAAAGGAAAAATAGAACGGATTATTTTCAATCGATCCGACTCATTAAAATACCAAATACTGTCACCTTACAGATAGATTTATATTTGTATATATTTTTTCATATTTTTGGGGGGAATGGTTGATATATGTATGGGATAGGCTATAACACTGAACACCAAAATAAGAGATAACTATGAACATCAAAATAATACAATTAATTAACTTCAAAAAAGATAAATGTCCATGCCTTTGGATATAGTAGTAGCTTTTTGGTTAATTCCCCTTCGATGCCGAAATTACATGGGCATTTCACAATATAAATAGGTGTAAGCTTCATCATGTTCATAAAGAAAAGTATGTGGGGTAACTTTGAACATGTTTTGTTTCATCAAGCCCAAGAAAATGGATTTGAATTAGAGAAAAATACTACATACATTGTCACAAGAGCATATATATCCTACATTTTGTCACCATGGAAACAGTAATGAGCACTGTAGGCCTACTTGGCCACTTCCGTGGTATAGGGATACATATGGGTACGGTAACATAATCTGATAATGGACCAAAAATAAATATTAACTATAGCGATTTTTTTCACTGGATATAATTACCACATCATGACTAGTTTTCAATGTTTAATAACTCCAACACATGAGATTAAACATTGTAAAATTACGTTTGTAAAATGAACAGACATATTTTTTTCTGGAGGCTTATAACCTGTAATAACGTTTGTAACACGACAGAATACATGTTTAAACAAGGACAGACTCAGGGCACAAATTAAGGTTTAGATTTGGGAGGGGACTGTCCCCCCCCTGGAAATATTTTTAGGGGGGATTTTTCACTCAAAGGGGGGACTGTTTATGGTGTTACATTAAAAAACCAACTAGGCCAATGTGATTACAAAAAATAAAGTGTTGCTTTCATTTTAGATGTCACCTCAGATGCAGGGGTCACGAGTAGATCAATAATTTATGTTGTTGACCAGTGTACTTTGAAAAAGCCCCAGTTTTCAATACTCTACTACGTGCCCAACTATATGCCGCTTGGTCAGCCAACTTTGCTTGCCTGGGCCAGCAGTGTTTGGTGGCAGGTAGCTATATTGTCTAATCACCTGCCACCCAGTAGGCCTAAACGTTTAACAAATGCTGGCTTGATATTGGGCCAGTGTCGTAGACGATGGGTCAACATCAAGCCAGCATGAGAGGAGATATGGCGGCACAATGATGCGTCAAAGATGTACCAGCATTTGCAATTTTGGGCCCACAATCAAACCAATGCAGGCTAACGTTACTGTCGAAACATCACATGGACAGCGTGAACAGACGACGGTATCGAGATAAACTAAACACGATTACATCAGACATATGTTGTACCGACGGAGGGTAGGAAATGGTGCGGGAATATCCCGCACATGTGATAACTGATGTGCGGGATCAGAGTAAAAACAACGGGAATCCCGCGTTTGCGCACCCTAATTTGTGCCCTGCCTGAGACTGTACTTGTCTGTCCTTGTTTAAACATAAATAATGGCAAGGACAGAATACCAACACTTTAAAACTTTAAATAAAACTGGTATAAATGTGGATCAATAGGTGTAAATTAAATAAACATTAGTTATAGTAGGGAAACTTGTGAAAAAGGCATAGTGACACATACCCCAGTGATGGTAATATCAGATTATTATACATTAACGTTGTAACAATCCATGCACGTTCAAACACGGACAGACTGTCTTGATCTGTCCCTGTGTGAACGTGAATGATAACTATCTGTCCCACTGGAGAGTATATCTGGCACTCTGGCTTTGTATAATCATGACAATGTCACAACTACCTAAAAATGACCGATATAATAATGGCAACAGATCAGCACCCTTTGACAATACACTCTAGTTCTATGTATAATCAGCTTGGTGTTGATGAAGTTGTAAGAAACACGACACGTTTGTAACATGATCTATGTTCGTAACCAGCTGGTAACTTCAAAGACAGATTTTCTACAGCGCATTTTTTTAGTGGGAAGATGAACGCACGTGGTTAATTTTTGATACATATGTGCACGTGATCTGTATGCATTATGCATACACCAAGTTCGCTTGGGGTCCAAGTGTTATTTTCATACTAAAGATGACTTTATTTACCTGTTACAAACGTAGATAACAGGGGACAGACACTGTACTAGCCCAAAATAATTCAAATTTACAGGCTGACCGATGACACAGCCACGTCGGGGGATCGTACATCACGTACATACACATAAGAAACCATGCAGGATTATGTATGTACACATAATCTATCCATCCATGTATGTAAACACTGTTGCACGTGGACAGACACATATTACAAACGTAGATATCGCTTCAGAGGCTTATAAAACATCCAGAATGGATACAAAAGGAAGAAAAAGACAACAAATCAGAGTGTACAGAATATATATTTAAAACTTTATAAAGGGACTGTGCTATAAATATAGACTTGCAGGATGGGTTGGAGTATGTAGTGTGCTGACTGTTGCTAACTTACCATTCAAAGTTCGCTATAAATTTTACTCAGCATCAAAACAAACTACCTTATGATATTTTAATTTCGGTAAAATTGTTTTTGTTATATGTTTATATTCCATTTATTGGAAAACAATTCATAGCTCAAACAATTCCCACCTAGTTAGTGTTTTAAAACTGTTTGTTAAGTACTACCTACCAAATATAACCCAATAATGTTGAAGTGCCCACTTAATCACGTAGAATCAAAACTTTGCGGCATTCATAATGCTGTACCAAAATGACCGCCATTTGTAAATCCGTTGTGAAGATGATCAAAAGGCTGATCATAGTTAATTAATGCAATGTAATGAAATATAGGATTATAATGTGTTTGGATATATTTGTTATTATACATTACGATGTTGACAGAAAGTGGAATTATTTTTTTTGTAAAATTGGTGTTCAAAGTTACACCCCCTGTTCAAAGTCACCCCAGTTGACGGTACACCTAAATTTGCAATTATACTAGGCCTAGGCCTACATTTATGTACCATAGGCATTGCCACGGGCCTACTGACTGACCTCCCGACAAATCACCGCGGCCCCAGAACTCATCCATACTTCTACACAAAGGAAATAACAAAGACAGCTCCAAGTAAACTTAAAGGCCCATACCCAGTCAAATGGCATGTCGTTGTTTTAGCTCTGTTATATCTTTTTGAGTGTTTGCACGAGTGAAGGCAACATTCCGATAGATTACAACTTTTAGAAACATCCGTTGGCAACGTAATCAGGTTTCGAAAAAGACGAATTATGACAAAATGTCAGTCATTTAATTTTTGTCTTTTAGATCCACCCGCATTTTAATTCGGTTGCCATGTTTGAGAGGAAGCTGACATAGAGTCACCGATTTGATTATTTACTTCTAAAGATAGTTTTTTTATAATTTACTAGCCGTAATCTATGTCAAAACGTTCTTAACTCGTATTAGGATAAGTATGTAAGGTCTCGGTTGAATCACATCACATATTTTACAACTTTATGGGACATCGTGAACATCGCCAAAATACACAGGTTATATTCATGTGATGTTCGTGGCTGGTGTAGTGACAAAAAGGAAGGGATTTTCCTCAGTGTTGATCCTTTCAAAGAAAAAACAAATCAACATCGGACCCTTCATCTAGACCCCCAGCGGCTTAGTCAAAGCCATTTTAAAAAAAAGGTTGTTGTTTTTAATTGTATGAACATTCCGAAATACACACTTATCGGGTACATATCTCTTTCAAATGGAGGGTGGAGAAAGATAATATAGATTTACCACAATATAAGCCTAAATAACACAAATTTAAACTTTAAAATGTATATTAAAACTTTTTCAGTTCGGGGGCAGTTGGGCCTGTCACTTTAACCTCCTCGTGTCCTCGTTTTGTCCATACTGGACACACAATTAAAAAAGAAAACGAACCTGGGTTATAACGGCCGACATATGAAAGTTAATGAAAGAAAGAGATGCCTTTGAATTAAAATAAATGTAAGGAAAAAAAAAAAATAAACAAATAAAATCAAGACCTTGGATCTACAATTAAATACTACTACTACTACTACTACTACTACTACTACTACTACTACTACTACTACTACTACTACTACTACTACTACTACTACTACTACCGTACTACTACTACTACTACTACTACTACTAACTATCATAGCAAATCGGTGTCTCAATGTCAGCTGCCTCTCAAACATGGCAACCGGAACACATGGCATTGAAAAACGGGTGTAGCTAAAAGACAAAAATGTAATGACCGACATTTTGTCATAAATTGTCTTTTTCGAAACCTGATTACGTTGCCAACAGATGTTTTTGAAAATTGTAATCTATTGGAATGTTGCCTTCATTCATTCAAACACACAAAAATATATAACAGAGCTAAAACAAAGACATGCCATTTGCCTGGGTACCGGCCTTTAACTAATCTGTACTAAAGTCTAATATATATAAAGTCTAAATTATCTATGATACACTGATACAAATTTCTAATATCTAGCTCATTAGTTTACAATATAAAATTGTTTAATGTTTATTCTTTATTTTGTTGTGCATAGCTACATAATTTGACTGAATTTAGAACGTTATCGAAAACAGTAAAAAGAAAATATTATGATCTTCAGGCTGACCAAGATGATGACCATGATGTGCGTCCTCGCTTATTATGACATCAAATCAATACATTTTTATTGGAATTTCATTTAAAGGGACTGGCCCACGCTAAAATCATCAAAAAATCGGTGATTTTATTTCGGGTTCTTAATATGACCATATGATGTAAACATGTACATAGACTAGAACTGCTAATTTTTATAATTTTTGTGCTGCGCATTCACCAGTTAGGCTAGATATAGAGACGAAATTCCTGATTTCTAATTATTGACAACCATGTCAAAAATAGGAAATGCGGGAATTTCGTCTCTATATCTAGTCTAACTGATGAATGCGCAGCACAAAAATTATAAAAATTTGCAGTTCTAGTCTATGTACATGTTTACATCATATGGTGGTCATATTAAGAACCCGAAATAAAATCCCCGATTTTTTGATGATTTTAGCCTGGGCCAGTCCCTTTAATTTTTCAACAGAATATTTTTTTAAACTTTGTATTTTATATTTTTTACCCCCCAATTCTGGTATTTTAATTTTTCTAGTACAAAAGGTCATTAAGTGATCTCTCGAACCAACTTTAATTATTCCGTGTTGCGTATCTTTTCCTGGGTGAGACACCAATAATAAATCAAAAATGGATTCACCCCTTGTGCCTACAATTCTGGTTAGTTCATCAATAAACTGTTTAAAATTCAGCATGGGACATAAATTGTTTAAATCTTTTACCATATTTTTTCCTGTTTTATTTCTAACGTTAGTGTTGAAATCACCAAATATTATAACTTCTGAATTCGTAGAATCTTCGAAAACATTTTCCGATGACCCAAAGGACATTAAGTGGTAGCTCAAACCAACATTGATCTTAGGCCTATCGTCTTGCGTTACTTTTCCTGAGTGAGACTCAAAAGGTGGATTGGCCGTATTGACATTTTAATGATGAACGGACAGATGCCTCTCAACATACATGAATGATACAAGAAATAATATTGTTATATGATGTTATTTTGTATAAAAATATATATTCAATATCTGTTAAATTCGCTGAGTTAAAAATGTATTTGAATGATATTTGATAAAATTCATCAAATACAAGGATCAAATACAAATACAGTCCAGGATAGCTCATTTGTAGCGTGGTCGAATCAGAGCCCGGGGGTACCTGGTTCTAATCCTATTGCGAGCTATATATTTTTCCTTGGTGCACACATATTTAGTGACCCAAACCGTTCAAATTCATGGGATAATGACAACATAAACGTAATAACCGCATCCAAAAAAACATACATAAAAAAAATACAAATGACCAATATCATGAATATGTCAAATTTGTCATGTAAGCGGTCAATAAAACCTAACCTTTTCTTTGTAAAGCTACGAAGAAAATTAAACACCAGTACTAAACAAACAACTCACGCAGTATGTTTTTTTTCTTGTAGTGCTATGGAAAAAGTATATTTATTGAAAGATCCATTTTCCGAACAACGTGGTTGCATTGTTCTTGGTTCTCATTGTGTATCGTGTGAAAAATCAGTGTGCGTTGGTCACGTAAGTATTGTATAATTTTATATAAAGTTGTGTTATGGCTCCTCTGATTAAACATTCAATATTTGAAGACAGAATTAATCCACTTATCAAATAAAATTATGTTTTGTAGGATTGCAGTATATTTTATACTAAGAGATTTTGCCTAGACTGTGTTCGTGAAAACAGTGAGGAGTTTCCAGAAGAAATAATATCAGTAGGTTAAAGGGCCCGCTTATGCTGACATATCAACTTTGAAAATATAATTTATATGAAGTTATATAGCCTATCGTTTCTGATATGAAATAAAATCAAAACAAAATTTAAAGCACTGAAAAAGACTGAGCTGGTTTTATTTCCAAGTCGTATATTGTCATGTTAACACAGCTGTCTGCAGTTTACAACACATTATACCACAAATACCCACCGTCTTAGACGGCATGATCAATACAAAGTTACCACCTGATTACATCAATAAGCAACGACATAAACATTTTTTTTAAACATTGATCATGATCTGCGGGATAAGCTACTTCATTACAAAATTAAAAAAACAAAATTGATGTCATCCCACGGAGCACCTTTATAAATAAATTACATTTAATTTATATTGTGTATATTATAGTGATTATCTTATCTAGTTGTCTGTGTGTCCGGTGTGGTGTAAATTGTAAAACATATGTTGCACTATTTTTTCTTGGGGGTGGACGGTGGAGGGGGGGGTGTGGGTATGCGAGGGGTTTAATGCAATAAAAAAAAAAAATTCTCAAATTTTTGCTGAAGTATTTTTTTTCTTGAGGTATTCGAGGTGGGTTGCCTTTGGGACATGTTTTGACAACAGCAATCTCTGACAAAGATCAGGGTTGTATTTTAGGGGGGGGGGGTCTTAGGAGAGGGAGACTTTTGGAAACAAAATATTTAGCACTTGAATTATTGCGTTACCCGTTCTGGCCTTTTACAAGGTTTTAAAAGGTATTTTTGACCTGGAGTCGTGGTATGAGGCCGTGTTGGGACATTTTTTTGAACAAAAAAAGTGCTTTCTCTTTCACTCTTTGTCAATTTCAAAGATAAGGACAGTTTTTTGCACTTGAAATTTGAAAATTGTTTCAGGCTTTTAAAAACACTTAATGGATTTTCTTTCTTCAGGGAGAGAGGTACGACGGTGATTGGATGATTTTTTTGCAACAAATGTAATTTATGTAAAGAAATTATACTTTTTCAAGCTATAAATTCGCGTAACAGTCTGAAATTGTAGATAGTTTTATATTGCCCCATCCCTGCTATATACATGTTGGAAATGAATTTTAGTTGTAATATTAGACATTTTTAGAAAAAAACTGGCCTATACACAGGACTGATTCATTTATTGTAAATGGAGCTGATCTAGAATATACAAAATAAGTAATGTTTAGTATTTCATTGTGGATGCTGTTTTGGCGTAAATATATTAAAAACCCCAGAAATTGAAGTCAAAATTCTGATCAATCACGACCTTGAATCAGTCAACTAGACTAGTATATATAACGAACCCATGAAAGGAATAAATTCAAATTATAGTTCATATTTGTCTATTTTTAAGTGTAAAACTTTGTAAGTTCAATGTTCTTCACAACCCCCAACCTTATTATAGGCCCCACTATAGCTTCGGGTGTAATATTGAATCCAAAAATAGTACACGAATATAATTTATAAAACTTTAGCTGATTAGCACAGTCAAAATCGAGGTTGTCTTTCTATTTGGGTGGTAGGTCCAGCATTATCACCTGCTTTACAAATCATATTACGGTGTACGGTGCTAATACCAGAGGGAAGCTTTGTTTTCACTCTATAGGCCTATTGTGAAAGCGTTTTCTCAAGAACTATACCGTTAATGGCATGAACGCCTCCCTAATTTCCTTCCCTCCAATTGCCTGTCACTGACAAAACTGCGGGTGGGTGACATTGTTATCTTTAGTCATGGATAGTAGTTATTTTATGTAACACTGTTTCACAGATGCAGTTAAAATTGTCAGGCGTTGTCCTTTTTTGTTTTATCATGCTGATGAAATATAGTCACGAATGACTAGGCCTATTTATTATAATAAAAAGAGATAATGTTTTTTTATTTGTCGTCACAGGAAGTACAGAAACGAACAACTTGAAACCAACACTCTACTGGCGACTGCTGTTTATGTTTGTTGACAGATTAAAACATCAATTAATGCTGGACTGCTCTGCATTTATATGATTTGCATGTAGGCCTATATCGATATTATTTATATTCAACAACGTCACCTGACCACGTATATAACTCGCAGACAATTTTATTCTGTGTGTGATAAAACATTCACCTTACACAGGAAAATCGGCGATCGACAAATCATTTTAATTTAATAGATACGACACCATCTGATATTATAAAAGGCATATCAGCCATATTATATCACATAAAACATTTGTAAATATCGTGCATTTATAATGATGTAAACTTTTCAGCAAAATATAGTATATAATTAGAATTTTCATTTGAGAGAATGATCGCAGCTCTAAAGTTGGGAGCCACAAGTTTTGTTGATACCTTAGAGGTTAGAATTTGAACTTTTTTTGTTCTTTTTACATTAAATGCATTTTGACAGAATTTTAAATATTATTATTTTCCATTTATTTTCGGGCTGCTTATTGTTAGGCATCTATATCATGCCATTACAAGAACATTGTTATTTTTTTGCCAAATACTATGTAGAGACTCAAATTATTAATTTAGCTGTATAGATTGCTTAACAACGATCACTGGATCCTGAATCCTGAATAGATGTGATATTATAGTGAATATGTGTTTTTTAAAATAAACAATAAACATAAGATGTTATTACAGCTACTTCAGTTTCATCGATTTTTTAATAACTAGACAGTCAGTCAGTCAGAGACTGCAAACCACTGCTAAAATTATTGATTGTAGTACTCAGGGTCCTACATCCAGATCGTAATCCGAATCATCCACAAATTTAAATGGATAGGTTATGGGGAATGGCCCGAGACATAATATGATATAGACACCGCCTAAGGAAGACTCGTTCCTACTTAGTGACATTACAAAAGTTGTGCACCAAGCCTCCAAAACCTATGGTACTTAGTAGTATGGTAGTAGTATTGCATTAAATTATAAAGTGGTTAGTAAAAATTCTCTGCAGATGATCAATTATGACGACATAGATTAAGCCTATTTCCTTCACATCAGGTAACCAACGTTGCAGACCGGTACCCAGGAAGTTGATTGGGGAGGTGCGTTTCAGTATATTATTTAATTCGGCCGTTTTTTGTAGGGGTGTCCGAGGGCATGCCCCCAAATTGGTTAGAAAAATACACACTAAATAATGCATTCTGGCGACATATTACACAGAATTAAGGAATCATGCGATCTCACAAGTGATCATTAGTAGAGATTGAGTTTACCGGTAGGCCCTATCTAAAAAAAATACACACTAAATAACGCATTCTGGCGAAATATATACAAAATTAAGGAATCAAGCAATCTCACAAGTGATCATTAATTAGTAGGGCCTATCTAAAAAAAGTTAGTCTCAGAATGGGGAGGCGGCTGTTTTTGTAGGAGGGGGCGGGGGGGGGGGGTACGGGGCATGCCCCCGGATTTTTCTTGAAAAATACATCAGTTAAATAAGGCATTCATTATTAGTAGAGATTAAGTTTACCGGCGTTTCAGTATATTATGGACCTTAATTTGGCCGTTTTTTGTAGGGGTGTCCGAGGGCATGCCCCCAAATTGGTTAGAAAAATACACACTAAATAATGCATTCTGGCGACATATTACACAGAATTAAGGAATCATGCGATCTCACAAGTGATCATTAGTAGAGATTGAGTTTACCGGTAGGCCCTATCTAAAAAAAATACACACTAAATAACGCATTCTGGCGAAATATATACAAAATTAAGGAATCAAGCAATCTCACAAGTGATCATTAATTAGTAGGGCAGAATGGGGAGGCGGCTGTTTTTGTAGGAGGGGGCGGGGGGGGGGGGATACGGGGCATGCCCCCGGATTTTTTTTGAAAAATACATCAGTTAAATAAGGCATTCATTATTAGTAGAGATTAAGTTTACCGGTATCTAAAAAAATAAACACAAGAATGCGGAGGCGGTCGTTTTTGTAGGGGGGGGGGGTGGTACGGGGGCATGCCCCGAAAATTTTGAAAATTACTCACTCATATCTAAATAACGCCTTCTGGCGACAAAGTTACACATAATTAAGGAATCAAGCAATCTCACAAACTTGTGATCATTAGTAAAGATTAAGTTTACCAGTATTTAAAAAAAAGTTAAGTCTTAGGATGTGGACCTTTCTATCTGGGGGGGGGATGCGAACGACGCACCCCCCCCCCCCCCCCCTCCCCTCGGTACTCTGTCTATCTGTCCGTCGAAAGCAAATAACGGATTTACATGAAGCTTTTACTAGAGTTGTGTTTTGGGCCAAGGAACAATTAATCGATTACATTTTGGGGATGATTCAGATTACGATCCGGATACAGGATCTCGACCTACCTGTTCCAGTGTGGAAGACTACTTAATATGACGGCATAATCTCACAACTGTTGTGGTCTCCGAAATGGCAGTCCCTTTGAAACACATGTGGTCTCACCAGAGATGGTCTCACCAACCTAAAATGAGCAGACATCCAAGAGGGGTGGCTACTGACTGGAGAGTCCGTACCAATATTCCTGCTTGAAAAGGTTGTTTCCGCTTCTGGTGAATTAAGAAAATTAGAGGAATGTTGTAATTCTCTGGAAATGAGCGCAAGAATATTTAGAGAGATCCGGGCAATCTTGATCTTTTTCAGCATAAGGGTGCTTAGTTCAAAATCTAATAGGCTAGCATACCATTTGCCGAGCTGTTTCTAAAAAGGACGGCTTATGCCTTATTGTGGTGTGTCACATTTGAGGGTAGCTTATCTATGTCATTGGCTATGTGAATTAAAAGTGAGTTTCAGGTTTTCAGATGAAACCGATGGGGGGGGGGGGGGGTATTTCACATTGCACACACATCACTTGCATATGTATGGAAGGCCGAAACCGCCATATTAAAGAAACCATTGCAATACTCCTGTTTCATTGCAATACTTTGTATTTGTATTGCAACGCTTTGTATTTCCATTGCAATATTTTTCAAAAGCATTGCAATGCTTTTCAAAAGAAATTCCAATGCATTGCTTTTTCATTGCAATGATTTGTGTTTTCATTGCAATGCTTTGCATTTTCATCGCAATGCTTTCCGTTTTCATCACAATGATTTGATAAGCATTGCAATGCTTTGCATTTCCATTGCAATGCATTTCATTTATATTGCAATGCGTTGCATATCCATTGCAATACTTTTCAAAAGCATTGCGATGCTTTGCAAAGGCATCTTTGCAAAAAACATTGCAATGCCTCGCATTTCCATTACAATGCTTTGCAAAAGCATTGCAATGCTTTTCATTTACATTGTGATGTAAATGGTAATGTCGACTAACCTTGTTTCCTAGCCAGTCAATAACAGTGAGTATATCACACACAAATTATTTGACAAATTTCTGTTGTAAGTAACCAAACTCCCTAATGCGCCATGGCGTTTCGTCATGCACGGCTGGCAAATGTGCCTGTACAAGAAATGATATGCAGCAAAATAGATAAAATAATATCAGATTTGACACATCAACCACTGTCAGAAGAAACCTTGTCAGATTTCATGGTAAACCAAATGTCCCCAACATAGATATAAACACCACGCTTTATGTAGTATGAGTTAGACGTGTTGAACCAGTCTCTGTGCGAGCCCGGTACACAGTACACAGCTGGCGGGCAGCCGGACTAAGTAGCCTATGTCGGTATTTTTAATTTGTTATATTTCGGAAATGTAGGGCTTATTTATATTAATCTGTCACGGCCTTCCATACTAATCAAAACATTGTGATGAAAACGCAAAGCATTGCAATGAAAATTCGAAGCATTGCAATGCTTTTCAAAAGCATTGCAATGAAAATGCAAGGCATTGCAATGCTTTTCAAAAGCATTGCAATGGTAATGCAAAGCATTGCAATGCTTTTGAAGAGCATTGTAATGAAAATGCGAAGCATTGCAATCAAAACGCAAAGTATTGCAATAAAATGCAAAGCATTGCAATGCTTTTCAAAAGCATTGCAATGGAAATGCAAAGCATTGTGATGCTTTTCAAAAGCATTGTGATGAAAATGCGAAGCATTGCAATGAAAACGTAAAGCATTGCAATAAAAATGCAAAGCATTGCAATGCTTTTGAAAAGCATTACAATGAAAATGCGAAGCTGTGCAATGAAAACGCAAAGGATTGCAATGAAAATACAAAGCATTGCAATGCTTTTGAAAAGCATTGCAATGAAAAGTACAAAGCATTGCAATGAAACAGGAGTATTGCAATGGGTTTTTTAACATGGCGGTTTCGGACTTACATACATATGTGCCTTCGGAGGTCATTACCTTCGATCTCATTTTTGACCTTAATTTTTGAGCCAAAATAGCTTAGATTCTAAAAATCTAGTTTCTGGAGCATGGGGAGATTATATTCATAATGCACACACACATCACCGAGGGAGTGCAGATGTGCCTTTCACGGGTCATACCTTTTGACCTACTTTTTATCTACATGTACATCTCTGAGCTAATATGATTAATACACTAACAAGCTCGTTTCTGAAGCATATCTGGGAAACCTATGGTAAGATTACATTCATATTGCAAACGTACACATTCAGAGGATGTAGACGTGCTTTTTTAGGTTTTAAGGTCCATGATTGTTGTAATATACACGTAACTATAAAACATATTATGTGACATATTAAACAGGATCAATGTTATGATCATTTTATAATATTTTATGATTTAAAGTTGATTTGGCACAAAACATCCTTTTATACGGCAACAAAGCCTGAAACATACTTGTTTTTATTTCGCATAAGTAATTAATATAGATATGCTATTACTAATAGAAAAAATATTTCTTATTGAAAACGGCACTATTGCAGAGAAAATGACGATTTCCTCTGAGCATTTCCATACTTTAATGTATATTTTTCATTTATCAAACCATCGCTGTAGTATAAGAAATAAAAACATTTACGTTCTAGTTGCATTAATATATCCAAACAGCAAAAACTGTATAAGACTATATTCAGGTTTTTTTCACAAAATTATTTTTGAATGACCTTGATTGATCTTGAATGACATTGAATTACCTTAAAATATTAAAATCTATACATTTTACACATATATAAAATATTTCTGAAGCTACTGAACGTTTGAAGATATTTAGCTCTCAAAGTAATTATTAATGTGTATTTTGTTGAAAAATATTTCGCTAATATAACCAATATTGAATCATGTGTTGCCATGACAACGGGTATATGACAGAGATATGGATTTTGCGCTAAATGAAATATAACTTACCTCCACTACACGAAAGAAAAATATAATATCAAATGTGTGGCCTTGCTTATTGTGGAAAAAAAACTATCAATATAATTAAGGTATATATCACAATGAACTCATAACTTAGCAGATTATTTTAGTCCACTAATTATCAGTTATTTTCAAAAATAAAAACTGAAAATGTGCACATTTCTTGGGCTGGGCGGGTGAATGCTAGATGCCGGCCAGGAGCGGTCGCAGTGATGGCCATCAATTCTAGTGCTGCACCTGCATTCAGGCAGCGTTGGACCGGCGTTCCGTGTTGACTTTGGTCAGTTTTATAAAATCATACAATATATCACCAGGTACATGTACATGCATTTTAACCCGCCAAGCATGTCTCCACCTTTTGACGTCACGAATTAGCTCCGCCCCCTACTTTTGCCTTTCGGAAAATCGTTCCCAGTGGTTTAAAAATGGGAGCTGAGGAATCTAATATTTAAAAAGTCATCTAAAATAGTATGAAATATGACATTGTGCAGAGTAGGTCTGGGGACTACATGGGGCCTTCAATATAGGACTGATCTAGGGCCCGTTGCCATTGTGACGCCCCGGCCTGCAAACTATACATCCGCCAGGAATGAACCCCCCATGGTCTTAATTTTACATTATATCAAATTCAGCCTAAATTATATCTCGGTAAACGATCCGAGAAAAAACTACCTTTTTGGCCGATTGGCCCCCAGACTATAAGGGGTCTCAGCAGCATGAAGGGCTTCGAACCTTGCTCCTCATTTCGGTCAAGTAACCTCAACACATCATCATAGGGACCAGGGATTATAGTCGGCTTATAGAAAACAGCTCTGAATGTGACGTTGAACAATCGATGTTTATCGGAAGGCCGAGTCGGCCTGGTTTCAATGCTAGCTAACCCAACTAACAAACAAAAGTAGACCAATCCTAGCTAGCTGACTGATTCATTCATTCATTGTTTTCATTTAAAAACCGGCAACTTTTTGTCATTTCGTTAACTTCTTCAGTAATATGCAACCTTTAGAAGGTCAAGTTCACAG
Source organism: Flabesymbios commensalis (assembly GCA_964017125.1). Taxonomy (NCBI): domain Eukaryota; kingdom Metazoa; phylum Annelida; class Polychaeta; order Terebellida; family Flabelligeridae; genus Flabesymbios; species Flabesymbios commensalis. Next base: position 52,995,732 of record OZ024911.1, read on the forward strand.
ACTAGTTCAGCTCTGCGCACATTCATTTCAAGTCAACAACACACATAACTATAACAGTTAAAGTAGCCTAGTTAAACAGTGATAACAGTAGACCTAACGACTAAAGTTATTTGTCGGCGATAAAAGCCTGCAAAATAGGGCTTACAGCTACACGTTAATGTTCAACACTGCTCTCAAAACAGACCTGCCATTTGGTTTGCAGGCTTTGTCCAACTCCAAGACGTGGACTAAACCCTTGGTGTTTGCCCTTTACCTTTGCATGGTCGTACTCGCCTCGATAGTAGCTTTAGTGTAGGTTATTTGTAGCCTACATATTATTTATGTGTGTGTTTATAAATTATAATGATAACGTCACCAAGAAGATTGTTAATGTTATGTAGGTCAAGTGGAATTAAACAATTAGTTGATGCAGTAGGAGACATTGCCGAAGATAGGCATAGATCCGGCTCTATTCTGAAAGTTGCGACGGCGTCTTCAGAGAAATTGATTTCAACAAAAAACATTCACCTGTCTTCTTCTGATCATACTAAATATAGGCATCATTCTACAAATATGGAGAATAAATTGAAGTATTTGGATCAAAGCGAGGCACAGAAAATAGACCAAATACTCTTCGACGAATGTGGCTTCAGCGTGGACCAGCTGATGGAGTTAGCTGGCCTCAGTTGTGCTTCATCAATATCAAAATGCTATCCATCTGATATATTTGCAAAAAAAAAGGTGTTGGTGTGCTGTGGACCAGGGAACAACGGAGGAGATGGCCTCGTTTGTGCCAGACATCTGTCGCTTTTTGGCTACGATTCTAGTATATTTTATCCAAAACGGCCGAATAAAGAACTTTTTCGGAATCTTGCAAGACAGTGTGAAGTAATGGCGATATCGTTTCTTGAGAATCTTCCAGATAGTGATGAAATCAGCAGAGGATATGATTTGGTTGTAGATGCTTTCTTTGGATTTAGTTTTAAACCTCCAACTCGGCCTCAATTTGTGATGTATCTGGAAACACTGAAAAAGATAAGTACTCCTATTGCAAGCATTGACATACCATCTGGATGGGATGTGGAACATGGTGATGCTGGCGATGGGCTCAAGCCAGATCTGCTTATATCCCTGACAGCTCCCAAAAAATGTGCAAATATGTTTGCTGGAAAGTACCATTATCTTGGTGGTCGGTTTGTGCCACCAATGATTGCAGATACATATAAACTCAACCTACCTACTTTTCCAAGAGAGGAATGCTGTGTGGAACTTTGTTCACAGAAAGACATAGGGAAATTATAATTGTCATTGTATCGATTTCATATCGAGCATTGTTACTACAGGACTTGACATTTGTTGTAGCCTGTGTCTAGGCCAACCTGTTATTATTATGAGCTACGGTACTAGAAGTACATCAATAAAGAAATTGTCTGAGCGCAATACACCTGTATTAAATGTTTTTTTTAACTCGAATGTGTCTTAAAAGTTATGTTTAGGAGGTTATATATGTCGGTCTCGAAAATCAGGTCCACTACAAGTATGTTATCAATGAGAGTAGGCCCCTAGAGCGTAGTCCTGTTTCAGAGATTGTTTCTGAACATAATTCAGAAGCTGATATAAATTATATTTGGAGGAAAGAGAATATCGGTACATATTTTATTTGTGTTTGTTACGTAGGGGAGGACCGCGAAAATAGAATTTGGACACCATTTCACTGTCGTCACTTGACCCTGATTTGTGTTTCACTGCTATGCCTTTTCTAAGTTTGTAGTTTAAAACGTGGGGAACTGGGACACCTCGAGCCTGAGGACATCCTCAGGAGGCCCTCCTGGCACAGTTTAGCCCATATATGTGTACAAACGTGGCATAAAACCGGGCCCATTCATTTCATTTTTTTTACATCTCAAGGAAAAGTGTGTGACAGCTGACAAGGAAAAGTGGGACAGTTGTACGTATATCCTTACATCCATTCATACTAGAAATGAAGGGAGATGTAAGCAGATGTAAATGGGTACACACAGTTTATGAACAGAATAATATCTAATATATGAAGAAGTGGGACACCTATGTGGAGAAGTGTCCCACTTCTCCCCATGTATGCCATTAAGCATAGTCCCAGTTCTCCATATATGCGTACACTAGAGATCGTACATAGGCCTACTAGTATGGAGGCCTACTACATGTATCTCTGCTCTAACCATTATGCCACGCTCTAGCAAGACGTTTAGTCCAGTAGCCAGCCTGTAGGCCTACAAACCCTAAACCCTGAAATTGTTGGTACTGTGAGAATTTCGGCCTGTGGGCTTCCAACAGAACGATCCCGATAATCTAGCAAGCAACCAGACGCATTCACAAGTAGGCCTACGTACTCACTTGATAACCTGCTGCGGCCCACGAGACTCGGTCATTGCCAGTCAGGGAGACCTGAAGAAGTCTCTCGACTGCCTACTAGGACTGATCTCATGCAACTGGGCCGAATCAGTGGCGGATCTACGGGGGGGGGGTTGTGGCGGTTGCACCCCCCCCCCCCACCCCTTGGCTGGCCGAAAATGTGCCTGTGAGCATCTCCAAATTCAAAATTTTCTTTGGGAGTGCCCGCGCAACCCTCCCCTTCCTTCAAACCTGGATCCGGGCCTGCGAATTCATGGCCGACAGACCTGCCACCCCCGACGGTCACATGATCGGGCCAGGTCAGTGACCTTTAAGTTGGCCGCTCCAATTTATCGGGATCCACCACTTTGCTGAGAGTAGATGCACGGAAAAATCTCTACAGTACTAGAAAGTTTTTTGTATTGGTCATGTAGGCCTACTCTAGATTTCAGATCTGTCGGTTGCCGGTGTAGCAACTCTGGGGAGAATTCGTGACTGACATAAATCTAAAATGGCCGCCATTGAAACTAGGTCAAATCGGAAAAAATAAATAACTTTTGATATAATTACACTAGAAAGATAATCTTGAGTTCTATGGATATGTATTTACACATATATTGTCATAAAAGGTTGAAATGTGCTTTTTCACATCCGTTATTAGTATAAATCCAAAATGGCCGCCACTAAAACTAGATAAAATTGAAAAATATCAATCACTTTTGCTAAAAATGTGGTCCTGAGCTGTATGGTTAGGTTTATAGGCCTAGGCCTACACATTGAATGCCATAAATATACTTTATAACATACACGATTTGCACAAAGCTAAAAAGGCCGCCACTGAAACTATGTCAAATGGGAAAATATCACTATTTTTTTGTTCTATAATTACAATAGGAAGATGATCTTGAGCTCTGGGGATTTATATTTACACATGGAATGCCATCCATGTGTTGAACTATACTTCACATGTTGACAGAAATGAATCACCAATTTTATTATTACCTTCTAAATTTTTTTTAAAGCAGCTCCTTGGGATGACATCAATTTTAGTTTTGTAATAAAGTAGTGTATCCCTCAGATCATGATTTAATTTTTTTCAGAATTTTTAGATTTTTTAAAATATTTTTTATTGACATTTCTATGAATCCGATTGAAACCCAAACTTTGTGTATACCTAAAGACTTGCTAAAGGACGGTTGAATGTTCCTACAGCATAGGGCCACATGTCGATGCCGTCGGCTCAGCGCTGGGCAGAAAATCAGTGTTGCAGTTGTGTCCTCTCATGTCCTGACTATGAGACACCAATTAGCGGCGATTGCTTTGATCTTACCGTCCAAGACGTGGGAATATGTGGTGTAAAGTGCTGTATATTGCTGACTAGTTTTGTTTACATGGCAATATACGACCTGGAAATAAAACTATTTCACTCTTTTGACATTCTTGTATTTTTAGTTAAGATCAGTAGGCTATATAGTTTCATCTAAGTTAAATTTTCAAAATTGACAAAATTGAAAATGTCTCATCCCAAGGAGCAGCTTTAATATGATTTACTAGCCGTAATCTATGACAAAATTTCTTAACTCATATCAGGAGAAGTATTGTAAGTTCTCAGATGTATCACATCGTCAAATACGTTGCGAGTTTCATTACAACATCATCGGGAAATAACCGCTTTCCTAGCGGGCCACAAATTTCAATTGGGAAGGGTCAATAAACTCGGCCGATTGACATGTTACAAATCTTTGCGGGACATCATGAACATCGCCAAGATACACAGACAATAATCATGGTGAAAAGAGACGTCAACCCTTGACGCCAACACGACACGGCGAAGGGCTGGTTCATTCAGGTTCATTCAACAAACTCCTTTCTTCTAGAAATACCGTCGCGTTTATTTCTCCTCGTCTGTGTAGACCACATTTAATATACAGATACAATTACATAGTCAGTTTACCCTGCCCAACATTGCAGAGAAACATAAAACCACTTTGTACTAAACCAGAGCACGCACCATCGTGCCTGTGACAGCACTCTGGCCCATCTCAACCTTGCATCAAGCCCGCTCTCGTACCGCTCTATCCCGTTCTCTTGTGCCCACCAACGTCTGCCACTTATATCAACTTTACATCAACATAATCACAACACTGATTTAACATATACTTAGCCATCATCATAATCGGAACATTGATTCAACATACATTACATTTATGCGCACGTAGGCTTCCCTCTGCCCAGCCCACGCGGACGCCAGTCCGTCCGAGTGGACAGCCTATCTTGATGCCCGCGACCACTTGAGGCATCTGCCGGGACCGCCTGTGTTACAAACTGGATTACAGCCTGGATTACAACTGAGTAATTCATTGTAACTCGCCAACCCGCAACGCGATCAGCCCGCACGCGGCTTGTCCTGTTTGATGGTGTTCCGATCAGAAAGATCAATGATAGCATCAGCCTAAGACCACCAGGAGTTTAATTTCGAATATTGTGCCTAGAGGGCCCTGGGGGGGGGGGGGTACTCAGCTTAGAAATGGGTAGGGGTTTGCCTCCGGCATGTTCAAAACCTGAACTTGTCCAAATTCACCTCGCGGCTAAAAATACACACTGTCCCAATTTGGAAATGTAATTGATCGGCTTATGATGTAATTACTACCAATATATTTCATGTGTCATGGTCTTTTTAAGCTCTTTAATATTTGTTTATAACATTTTGAGGCTATTAGGCTAAAAAATGTGATGGAATTCGCCTGATAATGGCCTGAAAAATCAGCAAAATACATGCTAAGCTGGTGCCCAGAGTTGGAAGCTCAAAAAAGGACTCTGTCCCAATTCCGGAAGCTTAAAAAAGACACCCTGTGCCAAAGCTGGAAGCTCAGCGGCACTTCCCCAGTACTCCCAAATATGGAAGTGCCCCCCCCCCCTCCGGGCTGGAGGGCAGTGTTATCCCGTTCATCTCCTGGCCTCGTTGAGCATATATATAGTCTCATCACCCCAAATGCCAGTCCCATTGAAACACATGTAAACTGCCTTAATTCCGCAGGCCGAATTCACAATTTTTCGACTCATTAAACATTTAGTGTAACATATCAGAATAAAGCTTGAAATGGCTTTGTGCTTTGGGTATTCTTATCAGACAAATTTTGAGCCACGCCCCCTAGTGTGTAAAACAGTCAGCACAAATTAGGTTAAAATCGGTAACCTACGAGGCTGGAAAAGCCACATTAGAAATATTTTGTGTGATGATTCCATCATTAGTAGACATCACCCTTGATTTCTGCTTATTTTATTTAGGGTGGTGAGACCATATATAAAGATATATGTTTTTTTGTTTATTTTCTTTCGGCCTGGTATGAAGCTCAAGGTGTTCTGAGCAATATATATTTTTTAATTTAGTAAATATATTGAAAACTGTTGCCCTCGGAGCCCTATGATTAATCATTGATATCATGAAAGTCAGCCTGTTTTCTATAAAAGTCCCACTGCAGAGAATAATTGAATGAAGTGAAAACTCACACAAAATACTTTGTAATTATTTCCAGGTAATCATGGTTACCTTGTATTTCGAAAATTGTTGTTAAAACATGCCACACATATTATTAGAGTAGACAGTTTTTAGTAGCATCCATGCTTAAATTCACTATATTTTATTTGGGACCATATGACAATCAAACTACCAACCAAGCATATCACCAAAACAAGGCCTCTTCAGATCTATTTTAGAAATTGCTTTTTATTCACCAATTATATACTTTCTAATAAAAATTATTAGACTTAGGTCGTTACAGCAACGTTAAAATTCAATTAAAGGAGAATAAAATAGATGGATTTGAATTTCCTCAGTAATTTGTTACATTTAATAAAAATTATATGCCCAGTTTAAAATTGCCGGGAATTTACAGCTCTCGTGTAATAAATTAAAATTGGCATGCATTTGCAGTATTCATGTGATCAATTAAATATAGATACATGTATCAAGTTGCACATTTCAATCAAGCAGCTGTAATATGCCAAAAAAGGCCAGAACACGCCAGACCCCTTGTGTCTACTGATGATCTCGCCACCCCAAGTGCCAGTACCATCACAACACATGTGAACCACCTTATTTCCGCAAGCCGAATTCACCATTTTTTGACCTATTAAACATTTAGTGTAACATATCAGGATAACGCTTAAAATGTCCTTGTGCAAAAACTAGCCCGCTATGGGTATGCTTACCAGAAAGATTTTGTACCACGCCCTCTAATGTGTAAAACTGTCAGCACAGTTCAAATTGAGCTAAAATCCGTACCCGTACACACACCATTTTAACCCACTGTATCCCTGCGACATTATCATAAAACAGTTATATCTGATATCCTTGACGAAGGAGATAACATGTTGTGCTTATTAAATACAAAATGATAACTTCTCTGTGTTTTGTTTTGATTCACTAGAAGTTGGAACAGCCGCATTAGACATATTTTGTGTGATGATTCCATCATTCGTAGACACCTCACTGGATCTCGGCTTATTTAGGATGGTGAGACCATATTATGTGCACATATGTGGCCTAAAAAGTTATTCATTCATTCATTCCTTCATTCATTCGTTCGTTCATTTATCTTGGGTCAAATAGTAAATTTCATTAAGATCGAGTTTCTTCATGCCTTCAATTGAATATGCGTCATATATATATGTGTATCATGTAATCAATAAAAATCTGATTATGACATATACAATTTTGAATTTGCACGCGAAGAATCACACAGAGAAATCCATAAAAAGTTGACGACAGCGAGTTTTCAAAAACAAGTGCATGGACGAACATAAAATTATCATTGTGAGGAATACATTTTTTAATTCAGTAAACATATTGAAAACTGTCGCTTTGGGAGCTTTTTTAATAAGCATTGCTATTATGAAAATCAGACTGTTTTTCCCGGCTTTGCGCAACACAACGCAACCGACAAAATGTTCAGATGTCGTCTGAAAAAAACAGAATAATTAAAGTCTCTCACAAAATACTTCGTAATTATTTCCAGGTAATCATGGTAATTTTAAATCTGCTAAATTGTAATAATGACGATATAGGCTATACATCCTCAACATATCCTCAACATATCCCAATTTAAAAAAATATGGTCGAGTTGCGCAGATTACAGGGGTGATCGGAATCCCCTCAATGAACGATAGGGATCACAGTGTGCTTGATGGAGGTGGGTGGGGATGTCACCAAACTAAATAATACGAATGTCACCAAACTAAATAATACGAATATTTCAAAATGTTTTTTTTAATTAATTAACGAAAAATCGATAAAAACTCGATAAAAAAACCTGATGTGGAAAACTTCCTTTCTGTCTGAAAGATACGTCATTATAAAATTTAAATTTTAGCAACGATGTGTGTTTTTGGATGTAAAATAAAGATTTAGGACTCATTGCGGTGCGCTGCACAGAATACACTTACCAGGGGGGATCTGTAAATTGCGCAAGCGCAATGTAATAAACTTGCTTTTTCTTCAAACCGCCAGTCAACCGCGCAATCCACATGTGCAGGGCGGCGTCTACAAATAGTCACGACAAGCGACACCTCCATAATAATAAGACCAGGATGAGATAAGTACACATCCAACCACATTTAGGTCCACAGTATACAGTATGTAGGTTGCTTGCATTGAGCTCGAGTAACCTTAATAAAAAACTATAGATAGGGCCTACTACGCCACTGATTTCAACCCAGTGAACTCCTGAAATTGACCCAATGCTGGTTTAATCATGAATTAACTAAATATATGGTCGATTCCTACGAAAGGGGTGCATTTGGGCCTTATTTTGAAAAAGTTCTTTTCTTAATATTCAAAATAAACAGCCCCTTTATATTATGCATTCTGAAGCGCCGCACCTACACCTAATCAATAGGCAAACCTTTTTTTGCTTCTGTAAATTTGATTTTTTTTAAATCATATTTTTTTTAAATGTAAAATTCGTGTAACACTACAAATACAGCTTGTGTTACGATATCTGAGTGAATCAATATTGCACAATATAAATATTGTACACACTATATCTATGACATGAACTGTTCTTATTTATTTTCTGAACTGAAATAATTGTAGAGCATGTCCACAGAATAATGTTACTAATAGGTGCAATAAAGTGCATTTTTGTCACCATACAAATGCGCTTTCATGTTCTTTAAAACGAATACTACTACAGAATAACAAAAGCTCTTTTTTCTGAATACACTTGTGGTACCAATGTATAACATGGGCAAGGTAACGTTTCGGAATATTATACAACTTTTTAAATTTCTTCCTTTGAACACTACCTGTTTTTATCCCCCGCCCCGTAGGGAAAGGGGGATTTTAGTCGCGCCAGCATTATGTCTGGCGTCCGGCGTCACGTTTTCTTGTGGGCGCAAAAACTACTGGTCAATTTTTTTGAAATTAGAACATAACATTCCTAGCAGCATGGGGATGTGCAAGTGATTTTTTAGAGATGCTACCAAAATTCAAATGGCCGCCAGAGGTCAACTCTAAAATATTTTGTGGGCTCAAAAACTCTAAAACTTAAAGTCAGAAATTATTCAAATTTTACTATCATATTTCCCATGATATGGAGATGTGCAGGTGAATTTTTCAAGGTTTTACTGAAATTCAAAATGGCCGCCACAGATCAACTTTAATTTTTTTTTTTGTGGGGGGGGGCGCAAAAACAGAAAAATTGAAATCAGTAATAATTCACATTGTACAATCACTTACCCACCATCTGGAAATGTGCATGTGATTGTACTGAAATTTAAAATGGCCACCACAAATCGACTTTTTAAATATTTGTGACTGCAAAAAGTCTAACCTAACTAATGGCTGGGGATGATATAGGACTTCAGTCCTCTTGTTGTAATATGTGTAACCCTTCGAATTTTAAATAAAGAAATGGCAGCTGTGGAATTCCATGAAAGCACATGGGGTTTTCAACCTCCTCGGACAGAATAACCAAACTACTGTGTACATGAAATTCAGATTTAAGTGGTTAATATAGATATATTGAAAAGTTAGCAATGTTTGAATGTTTAATATATCCTACAAATTATCACAGTGCTACATTTCACTGTGTAGGTTGTTGCGGGATTTTGTACCCAAGGGGTTAATGTAATGCGTTTACGGTACTTGGCTTGAGAGATATAAATATATGTTGGGCCAATGTTGTCCCAATGCCAATAAAAATGTATTTGGTTTACTCTATGACATGTGAATATATGTTGGGCCAATTTTGAACCAACGCCAATAGTAATGCCTGCCTACGTGCAGGAGGCCTACGTACAGAAGGCCTACCTGCAGAAGCAGTGAAGCATGAGTGACTCGGGATGTATGATGATTGTAGAGAATGTATGATTGTGTACAGCTGAGGTTTTCTGTTAAATAGGCTTTTTCTGTTTAGGCTTTCGAGAACAAAACCTTTGGAAATTGGGGCCCTACCGTGTTCCAGCGTGAGTGTGACTACTCATGAGGTAACTTGAGGCACTCACGTCGTTAATCCATTTCATCATCGTGTTCTGTGTGACCTGGAGGATAGACGAAGGAGACTGAGATATCGTGGTGAGTATTCTCTAGACTTTATTATGTAAACCTCACCACGATGATCACTGATATGTTGTCTTTTTTCCAGATCGCTGGGGTTTGCGTATTATTGTTTTTATGATTTTGTTGTGTGTGCTGACGAATGACTGATGTGTGATTGACATAATTATATTACGAGAGTGTGATATTGTTAAAGAATGATTCAACTGCAAAACGCGCATGCCTGGGACGGTCAAGTGTAGGCCAACAGTAGCCTATTGAGTACAGATTGACGGCATTAATATAGCCACTGAACTGATCACAAGATACTACTTAAACGGGACATTGATTCAATGCTGTTTTAATGCTAGGCCGACGTCTGCGACGCTGGCCCAACATTGAACCAACATTGAATAAATGTACAAAGTTTGAGAGAAAGTCCTCCTGCCCAGCAAACACAAGACATTTGTATAACATTTATACAACGTCGGCCCAACGTCTTCGAAGTTGGTCCAACATTGCATAAAGTCATACAAATGTTTTGTGTTTACTGGGCATGTCAATACAAGCTTGGGTCAAGCAGTTTCAACATCCCCGCAGTAATACAGTCAGTTTGTTTGCAAGCCAGCGACCAAGTAGGGGTAAGGGCCAAGAGCTTTGAATTATAAACTCATAGATGTCGCTCAAGTATATATAAACTTGCTGTGATTTGAGAACTTGCTCTTAATGAGGCTTTGGGTATGAAACGCATATTTAGTATTATTATGGAATAGGGACTTGGCCTACCCACGGGCACTATTGCCTTCTGGGGGACCCTTGTCCCGCGAATTTTAACAGTTGACTACACCTTTCACATTGATATTGATGTTTCATATAGTTTAGTAATGTTAGTACATCTTTGCGAGATAAGTAGCTAATTCTCTTTCATATTGTTCATCATAGAATTATAATCCTCTTTGAAATGGTTTGAGATAGGGCAGATAACATTTTATGAGAATATTATCTGCGTTAACCAGGCATTTTGAGTAATTGTCAAACTCGAACCTTTATTGATATTTGACGCATATTTTCAATGTATCAAAGTTTGCTTCTCTTTTCATACTCTGGACCGTTGAAGATAGAGTTTATCGTTATACCACATTGTACTGTTTGTATGATTCATGAAATTAAAATGTCAATGAATGTGAATTGTTTTGTTTTATCATTACCGTCAGTTCAACCTCGTCTGTCTCATATTAGTCTTTTGGATCGGTAGGTTACGTCCCAAATTTTTATCTATCTATTTCAGTAATTAATTCCCCCTAGTGTAATTCCATCACTAACACCCCGTAACAAGGTGTAGAGTATGCATGAGTTATTTGATTGTTTATGATGCATTCGCATGTCATGACATGGCAACATGTGGACGATATAGTTTAAAATATTCTTATGTCGTGGAAGAGCCACCAGAGCCTGATGATATTGTCATTCGTAGGGTTACAGAAATGTTAGGTATTCGTAGGGTTACTATCTACAAGAGAAAAACTTTAAATGATTTAAAAATATATATTGTTCACTTCTCATTGTAAAACAGCCCAAGAATAAATCTAACATCACAGCGAGCACTTATAAGGTGTAAAACTCAACAAGCTAATAACTATTTATATAAAAAAAAATTAAAAAAACATCTTTTTAAAACGTGTCAAAATTATTTTAACTCGCCCATGCAAAGGTTAATTTACTTAATATACTTTGTTGAGCATATACTTTGTTGAGCAATATATCTAACTTGTATTATTTTGTGCATTACAAATATTGGAAACATTAACTTAAGGATATCTAGAATCTGAAAGAACTCACCACTGTGTGTATTAGTAGGGTTACCAAGTTCACAAATAGCTTCTTTATTGTAAAACGGACAATAAGATTTTGATTGGTAATGGAAGTTCTTTCTAAAAAAACACGATACATTTCAAAAACAATATATACAAGCAAGCAAAAACAAGTGGTATTTTAAAACGGGTGTGATACAATAGCATCATAATCAGTGTCTGACTTCAATAGTTGGAAATACATAATATTAATTGACAAATTCGATATTTTGTTCAATGATCTATGTGAAGTTATTATAGCGTGGTAAATGTATTGGATATTGAGCAGTATCATACGGGAAAACATACATGTGTTTATATAACATAATAAGCCGTCAATATTGAACTATTGTGATGATTTTTTCATAAGCCACCTAGATGGAGTAACCCTACAAATGACAGCGTAACCCTACAAACCAAGATGTTATAAGCATTTTGAATCGACGTAGAGCAACCAGTTTTACCCTTTTCTGCTCATTGTAGGCCTATCTGTCAGATACCTTTTACAAGTGAATGCATACGTGTATATGTATGTATATTTTTTAGTTTGACTATTATTTAGTGAAAAAACAAAAAATAAATTATTCTCGTGATCCTCGTGCAGCTTGTTGCTGAAAACACTTTATTTCATCCTTCTTTAGTTGTTTATTAATTTGGCTGTCAAAGTAATGTTAGTTTGCGATACAAATCGTTCATAAAACAACAATTATGTTAATTAATAGCCTTATTTTTCAAAAAAAATATAAATTTGTAATCCCACAAATACACTTTTAAAACCTATGAGAAAAAACGTTTAAATGAACAAATGATACGGTGTGATGATTTTAAACAAAATGCTCCATGTACATTTTAATATTCAACTGATATTCCTTGAATTGAAAGAATTATTATGTTGGACATGTCTTTTGTATAATTTCTGATAATTGATTAATTGCAGCAGAGTTAAAATTGACTGCAAATCATTATGTGCAGTATCAAATTTTCGCAACTGTTATTAAACTGTTCTAAAAATTACCACCTAATTGTCACCACTTGAACTGCTGTACTCTTTGCGACCAGAGTTTTAATTAAATGGCATTTACGTGTTACATATATGCATTCGTATGGTTACTCTGGTGTTCAATAATGAACATGAACTCCATTCATGTTGCTACTATCATATATTAGGAGCTCGCATATATTTTTTGTGAAAGTTCTTCTTTTCTGCGATATAAACTGAAGAATTCAGGACTATGAAACAAAGTCGTTTTTTTGTCGATATATGCATTACTTTCGTGGGAATCGACCATAATATGGTTAATCTATGGTTTATTGTTCGACTAACGTCTTCCATGCCGGCCCAACAATAAACCAACATTGGGTGAGTGTGTCGTGTTTGCTGGGAAAGCTCTCCCTGTCGATACATGCAATATGGTGTAGGGGTCAGCTGTTTTTTGCTCCCAGCCGTAACACAACAATTTGTTTCCAAACCCATCACGCATCTAAGGGCATTGGTGAAATTATTTACTCATAGATGTCTATCAAGTGATATGGTCTTGCTATGATTTGGGAGCTTGCTCCTTATGCGGTGTTGGGTATAAAACGCATATATATAGTATTATTATCTTGCCCGATGCATGGTTTGATGACTGTGGGTGTGGCGTGATATGTCATTGTGTAATACCATCGGGCGACTATTGTATCTTGGGGACCCCATGTCCCTCTTATTTTACTGTGGACTATACCTTTAATTGATAAAAAACATTTCGAAGGAATATGGAACTGATTAGACATCCTGTAGATCAAGTAATACTGGCGAAGTTTTAATTTTCGCGAGGAGGATAAATTAGCAAATTCAAGAATCCCGCAAAAATTATTATTATAATAGGGCTACTAAAGAAAAATGAGAATTAAAACACACGAAAATTACCAGATCTATAGTATTATATTTAGCTTACTGACTTCCCCACCCACCTTCATTGTAGAGATTCTGCTTGACCTGATGTAAGAACTCTTAATTTCTTTCTGGAGGTGTTGAGGATGAATCATAATAGGGGCCTAATAGCTAAACAACTCCGTGTGTATTTTTAGATGTAGAATAAAGATTTCGGATTTGTTGCGTTGCGTAAAATAGAGTTACCCAAGGGGGTATATCGGGTAACTGTAAATTGCGCAACGCAACAAAATGGATTTTTTTTAATTGAATAAAAGAAACATTTTGAAGTATTCTGGAAGGGATTAGACGTATTATTCAGTTTGGTGATATCCCCACCCTCTTTTATCAAGCACCCTGTGATCCCTATCGTTCATTTGGGAGATTCCGTGTGACCAGATAATCTGATGTGAATATCTGGAGGCTGTGTGTGTTTCGGATGTAGAATGATGATTTATCATTTGGAACTGTAATCTGCTCAACGCAATAATTTTTTTTTAAATTTTAGGGTTAGGGTATGGGTTTTTAAATTGTCTAGAAATAAACTGGGATGTGTTGAGGATGCATAGGTCGTCATTATTACAATTTAGAATTTTTTTTACAGACGATCCCTGAAAATTCTGTTCCGTTGCGTTGCGCAAAATACAGTAACTTTAGGCATAAGTGCGAAAATCAATTGTATCAAGTGTCTCAAGTCACTATCTTGACCCAAAGGTAGTCATTGTTATCTTGTAATTCGAAAATTGTTGGTAAAAATGATATTATATATATATATTATATTATAAAGGTAAATTATTATTAATAACATCTACTTTAAATTCACCATAGACCTATATTATATTCCTCTTATTGGGCCGTATCGCCCATGTGACTAACTGCCAAATGACTAAATACCGAACAAAGCTTGTCATACATGAATTGTCCCACGAACTCCTTATATCTAGTATAATATCTACTCACCTATTATACATTTCTCATATAAAAAACGACACATAAAAGGGGGAAAAATTGTTTAATAAAAATAAACATCAAAATAAACAACTACAAATAAAAAGGGCTTCACTTCAAGTGTTGTTAATGTAAACGTGGTTGTAACAGAGTGAAGCCCCAATACCAAAATATGTATAAATTTACTTGACAGTCGGTTAACAGGATTAACCAGTGAATATTTATACATGTCTCTAGTTGATCTAATCTACTGTCTGTAATTGATCAAATCTACTATGAATATTTATACATGTCTGTAATTGATCTAATCTACTATGAATATTTATACATGTCTGTAATTAATCTAATCTACTATTTAAATGTGAACTTTGACTCTTGTATCATTACAAACAAATTACATAAAATATTATTAACAAAAACTACCAATACCAATCTAGTAATTGTTCACACAAAACAAAACCTATAAATAATAATCTACTAATTGTTCACATTAATATATTAAAGTGAACTTTGACTCTTGTATCATTACATACAAATTACATAATATTGACAAAATCTATCAATACCATTATTAAACAAGATTATCTGTTGTTGAGGAGGGTATGAAAACGGCACACAGACACAACACAAACTTACGAATGTATCGTAAGAGCACATATGAATTCCAACCTCTCATCTGTCTAATCCACCATTACTTGCGGCTTCAGAAACAACACTAATTCTAAATGGTCAAGTGCTATATAGTCTGAAATTGAGTTTTTTAATTGAAATTAGGATGTCTATAAAAGTGAAACTTGAAAATTTACATGTAATGAATAGATAACCAAATAATTAAAATTTCCAGCTATAGATAATAAGGGACACATTATCATAACATCTGTTGTATTTATAATTGATGAAGCAAGTCTGAGTAGTGTTTTGACTGGCTGGATTTAAATGTCAGTGGAATTTTATTTTCTGTAAGTGTAAAATCTGACCACAGAAATATACAGATCTCATTTTGAGCTGACTTTAGGTATTGCAGACACACTTTGAAAACATAAAAAGACCACAAAACATAGATTTAAAAGGATTTGAATCAAATTAGGAACATGAGGAAATGGACCACATCTTGAGTATTGCTGTATTCACTAAAAATATTGTTTACATATTCAAGAGCAAGATCTAAAGAATTCTAAAAAAATATATAAAAAAATAATAATTTCATACTCACGCAGTTATTTTACGGGAGAAGAAAAAGGACATAACTCTTTCAAACTAATTCCACCTGTAAGAATGAGCTTGTGGATATTGTATCAAAAACCAACTGGCCCAAATCGGGTTGGCAAATCACTCCCCATCATGTTTTCTATAGTTAGAACAGCTGCCGCACGTCCTGGCGAACTAACAAATGAATAATCAAATGTTTGGTTCTTCACGAAGTTTATTGCATCTAGCGCAAGTCCGGATGCATCCTGCCCACCATTACTAGCACTGATTTCAGCAGCTGACACAAGTCCTGATGCTAGATTAAACTAATTCCATCTGTAAGAATGAGCTTGTGGATATTGTATCAAAAACCAACTGGCCCAAATCCGGTTGGCAAATCACTCCCCATCATGTTTACAAAAGTTATAACGGCTGGCGCAAGTCCAGCGGAACTAACAAATGAATAATCAATCACATGTCTGGTTCTTCACGAAGTTTATTGCATCTGGCGCAAGTCCGGATGCATCCTGCCCATCATTTCTATCACTGATTTCAGCAACTGGCGCAAGTCCTGATGCTAGATTAATCGAGCTAGACATAGAGCATCACGTAGTTGGCGTTTAAGGCATGCAATAATTACTGCGGCCTGTAACAACTGGCCAAGTCCTGATGTAACTGACATTGTATTTATTGGCTTTTTTTTTTTTTCAATTACATATTTTTTTTATTATTATTATTTATTTTTTTTTCTGTCATACTGTTCTATTTTTGTTAGCGTTGACTCATGCAAGATTATGTTCTTGCAGAAGTTTGATTGAATAATTATATTGCTTTTACGTTACACTGGGAGGCATCAGGGCTGTAGTGACTCCTACGCTTGGATACTCTCCCAAATTATTTAAATTTACAAATTATTTATATATATATATATATAAGTATGAATGATGAAAGATTTAATTCTCGTGGCCATTTTTTTTTTAAATTTAATTTTAAAGCAGCTGGATCACTCAGCTTTACGAAAACAAACAATGATGAAAACTTAGAATGCAAATGGTGATCCAAACATAATTTGATAAGATCCACTTGAAACCTAAAGTCACTTTGGCAAAGCCAGAGAATGGCCTACAGGAAAACCAGCTCCTGGGATTATTCCAGAGTCATCACAAATTGGCATAATTGCATTAATTACATAAAATGAAACCAACAGATTATCAACTATAGCTCTTCTAATTAATTTGAAGTATTACTAATGAGAACGGTAAATCTTAACTTCCTAACATGAATTATTTTAAACCTACATTTAAAGTGCAGCCGGCCAATAAATAACTGAGAATCCGACCCGTATAAATACCTTTATGAGCACTAATAATGTATATTTAATATTTTTTTATTATTATTTTTTATTATTATTTTTTTTCAATATTTTTTAAGAGTAGCTGGTATCTATGCTTCATTGAACCAAAAGTAAAAAAAAACTCCAATCAAAGAGGAAAGGTGCCAAAAACATAGTTTTGACAAAGACCTATCTGAAACCGAAAGCTGTACTGGCGAGGCCAAAAAATAGCCCACAGGAAACAAATCCTGACAGGAATCAGTGGGTCAACCACAAATTGGCATCAGCCAATGTGATTATCGCCTCCAGAGTTTATCAATTCTTGCTAAATAAAATCCTAGAAACAACAATCGCTCCTCTTATTGAGTTATATTATTTGGAAAATTTTTGTCCTGCAAATCACACGATAAAATGTACCCAAAAAATTTAGGTAACAAAGATGAAACTCCCAACAACGAGGAAAAGGGCCTAAAACATATGTTTCTGACAACAAGACCTATCTGAAACCCCATAAGGCCGCACTGGCAACGCCAGAGAATGGCCCACAGGAAAAACAGTTCCTCAAAGGAATCAGTGAGTCAACCACAAATTGGCATAAAAGCATAAAAGCAGCCGAAGTGGTTATCGCCTCCAGAGTTAATCAATCCTTGTTAAACAAATTATCTGAGACAATTATCGTTGATTGAAAAAAAAAAATAATAATAATAATAATATTGTCTTCTGCATTATAGTGAACGCCATCTCATAGTGTTTACTCAGCGAATCACAACAAGTTAACACTTTTTCACCTGAATGAAACCAAAATTGTTACGAAACAAAGATGAAAATCCTTTCCATCCCCCTTTACATATTAAAAGTTATGGAAGCATATCATTCAAACCCAAATTTGATAATTTAATAACAGCGGGAATTCACGATTGAAACAAAGAAAGAGTGAACGATAATGTGAGGTTTTGAGACTGACTAGACCACATAAAAAGCCAACAATGTCAATGTGACAAAGATAAGGGTCATTTATAATCAAATAATTGGTCAGACAGATGCAATAAAAACCACACAAAGCCACAGAGCTCTATCTAATATATATAGAAACTATAAGAAGTATTCTAACATAAATTTCTTTATAGATCTATGTAAACATAAAGTATATGTATAAGAGGATTTTTTTTTATGGAAAATTGGTAGACGAGAACGAGCTTGGATCCGACCAGCGTAACTATACATTTATGAGAATTGATATAAATTTTAGATTAAAATTATGTGGTATAGATGCTTCATTGAACCATATCATAGCAACAAAATTGAAAACTCTAAACAAAGAGGAAAGGGCCACACATATATTTTTTGACAGCAAAAACCTATCTGAAACGGAAGGCTGCAATGGCAAAGCCAAAGAATAGCCCACAGAAAAACAGTTCCTGGAAGGAGTCAGAAAGGTTACCAGCAAATAGCATCAGCCAATGTGATTATCGCCTCTGAAGTTAATCTATTCTTGCCACTCTAAATTAATTCTTTGAAACAACCATAACCACTCTCATTGATTTAAATTACTATCAAAATAATATGATCAATGTGCATTGAACTTAAAGTTAGCACTACCTTTAAAATTCCTAACATTATATATTTTTTAGCCTACATTTATATTAAAATCATGAAAGAACCGTCCAAACCAAAATTAATCCAGATGACTTTTTCATTAATTTATGTCAATCCAAAAAATGTGTCACTGTCAGTGAAATGGTCTAGATTACATTTGTATATAGACCCTATTTTTTTTCATGCAGCGCCAAATTTTTTATTTCATGATCATGAAAAGAAACAAAAAGCGATTAGAATATATTAGACAGGTACAAATATGCATTGGCTAGATTAAAAAAAATAATGATAATTAGAATTAAAGGTGCAGTCAACTGTTAAAATTCACGGGACAAGGGTCCCCCAGAAGGCAATAGTGCCCGTGGGTAGGCCAAGTCCCTATTCCATAATAATACTAAATATGCGTTTCATACCTAAAGCCTCATTAAGAGCAAGTTCTCAAATCACAGCTAGTTCATAGATACTTGAGCGACATCTATGAGTTTATAATTCAAAGATCTTGGGCCTTACCCCTACTTGGTCGCTTGCTTGCAAACAAACTGACTGTATTACTGCGGGGATTTTGAAACTGTTTGACCCAAGCTTGTATTGACATGCCCAGTAAACACAAAACATTTGTATGACTTTATGCCATGTTGGACCAACGTCGAAGACGTTGGGCCGACGTTGTATAAATGTTATACAAATGTCTTGTGCTTGCTGGGTAGGCGGACATTCTCTCAAACATTGTACATTTATTCAATGTCGGTTCAATGTTGGGCCAGCGTCGCAGACGTTGGCCTAGCATTAAAACAGCATTGGATCAATGTCCCGTTTAAGTAGAATCTTGTAATCAGTTCAGTGGCTATATTAATGCCGTCAATCTGTACTCAATAGGCTACTGCTGGCCTACACTTGACCGTCCCAGGCATGCGCGTCTTGCAGTTGAATCATTCTTTAATAGACCAAGGTCTAGCCTGGCCTACCTAGACTAGAGCCAGTAGAGTAGACCAGACGTCCAAAGTCAGAGCCTTGACTTGAGTCTTGACTCAGACCTCCTTGCTCAGACTAGTCAGAGTAAATTAACAGCGCGTACCGATAATACTATTAAAAATAGTAAATAGTCCCAACAAAGACGCTTTCAATTTCAACGTGAGCGATAATATAACAATTTGAGTTCACTTTACCTCATGCTGCATGGGCTGTAGTCAAGAAAATATAATCAAAATAAAAGACTCTGATACGGGGTTGAATATGTTCAAAAACAATGCGAAACTATATCTAATATATAAAAGAACTATTGAAACGTATTTGAAATACAAAATTTTCTTGATAGACATAGAATCTGATATATAAATTTTTATTTCTATCGGATTAAATGGCTGGGACAGCTCAGTCAGATTAGAGTTCCTGAAAAGAGGTCGCTAAAAGCCAAACAAAAACCGAACCAAACACGAATTGCAAATCTTGGAATTCGCATGAGATTAAAAGTCCATTTTATGTTTGATAAATGGAGCTTTCATTTTATGGAAACTCTGTATTTTTTATCAAAATTATGAAACTTTATTGCAGCGATGATAAAAATGAATTAATAATTAAATATACGCAGACAGATTTTGAGCCCCCCCCCCCCCCCCCAGCGAGTAAAAGTGTCCATGTCACCACTGTCCTAATTAGCACCGTTTTAATCCACCAGAGGCGGGAACAGCT
Organism: Flabesymbios commensalis; assembly: GCA_964017125.1. Taxonomy (NCBI): domain Eukaryota; kingdom Metazoa; phylum Annelida; class Polychaeta; order Terebellida; family Flabelligeridae; genus Flabesymbios; species Flabesymbios commensalis. Next base: position 53,016,134 of record OZ024911.1, read on the forward strand.
GCCAAAAAATAATCTGAAGACTCTTCCGATATAGACACATCTTTGGGTTTCAGCTTAGTTAGGAAATAAGGTGGTGAGCCTGTGATACCATGACATAATGTCAACATTCTACAGGCCGACTTCACCACGTCTGTTTTTAAAAACAAGTCCGAAATGGTATACTATCCACTCGAGTATATGATGTTAAGGTACGCCCCTTAGTAGGCGTAACTTGTGATGATGACATTCCAGACCGAAATTTCTCAAAATTCCTACTTCAATTCCCAGAAAAGACACAGCACGCCTATTATGCTCTACACCAGCCACGGTGTCCCTCAGCAAGTCCCATGAAACAGTTGGGGCCTATATTTTATGGCCTGCATTTAAACTCTGGGCCCCGTTTTATCAAGCTAAAAAGATACGAGCTCGTATTCATTTGCATATGAGGATCGTTAAGATTCAACGAGTGGGTCAGAGTGCTCGTATCCTCCAGATACATGTTAAAAAGGGAGACATACGAGGAAAATCAACGAGCTTCTATATTCTCGTAAGTAGCAGGCCAAGGTCACGAGAATTAATAATATCTCGTATCATTTCAGCTTGATAAAACGGGGCCATGGGGCGCATTTTGGTACGTTATTTTCCAGATTTCTCGTGACCTAGTTCCTTCCGCTTTCGAAAGTGAAAAAAACTCGTTTGACCCCCTATTTAACATGTATAGGGAGAATACGAGCACTCTGACCCACTCGTTTAAACTCAACGATCCTCATATGCAAATGAGCTATATTTGAGCGAGACTGGGCCCCGTTTTATCAACCTAATATGATACGAGCTCGTATTAATAGCACTTATGAGGATCGTTAAGAATCAACGAGTGAGTCAGAGTGCTCGTATCCTCCATATACATGTTAAAGGGGGACACATACGAGGAAAGTCAACGAGCTTTTTCTAATCTCGTAAGCGGCAGGCAAAGGTCACAAGAAATAATAAGAGCTCGTTTGTTTTTCAGTTGATAAAACGAGGACCTGGGCCCCGTTTTATCAAGCTGAAAAGATACGAGCTCGTATTAACAGCTCATTTGCATATGAGGATCTTTAAGATTTAACGAGTGGGTCAGAGTGCTCGTATCCTCCCTATACATGTTAAAGAGGGAGACATACGAGGAAATTCAACGAGCTTTTTATAATCTCGTAAGCGGCAGGCAGAGGTAACGAGAATTAATAAGATATATATGGTATTTTTTCCGCTTGATAAAACAGGGCCCTGATGTTGAAACGGGCCCCAGACTCACTCGTTGATTCTTAACATCCTCGTATGCAAATCAGCTATTAATACGAGCTCGTTTCTTTTCAGGATGATAAAACGGGGCCCCGGGCCCCTTTTTATCATCCAGAAAAAACACGAGCTCTTATAAATAGCTCATTTGCATATGAGGATCGTTGGGATACAACGAGTGAGTCAGAGTGCTCGTATCCTCCCTATACATGTTAAAGACGGAGACATACGAGGAAAGTCTTTTTATAATCTCGTAAGCGGCAGGCAAAGGTCACGAGAATTCATAAGAGCTCGTTGGTTTTTGTGATGATAAAACGGGGCCCTAAATCTTAACGATCCTCATAAGCAAATGAGCTATTAATACGAGCTCCTATCTTTTCAGCTAGATAAAACGGAGCCCAGACCTAGTAGGCCCCGTTTTATCAAACAGAAATGATACGAGATATTATTAATTCTCGTGACCTCTTTTATTATCATTTAATTTCCCGGAATGTGATGTCATACATTCTTGTACAGAAGTATGACGTCATACACAATATGCATAGTAATTTTTTTGCATTCACAGGCTGCTAGGAAACACAAATGTTTTCTCTTTTTTTGGTGGTGTTCTCTGCCTTTAAAAGGACATTTTTCAGCCGAACTGTTAATTTATATTAGGCATCTCTGAATCCACTCTAGTGTGACTGATATCATTAGATTAGTTAAACACATATTTGTATCTATTTAGATATTGGACTTTATCCTGTTTATAGTAGGCATATATGCCTATGTATTTTTACGCTACTGTCAAGGCCTAATTAAAAATAGTAGACCTAATAATAATTGATAAATCTGACACTGACAGGGTCATAGTCAATTCATTTGGCCTATGCATAATTTAAAGCACTTCTAACAGACTAAGATCTAGGTCTACGACAATGTTTTGTCTTGGAGGTTCATGTCGCGGGGATGCCCCCTCTCTTCCCGGAGCAGGCGAAAATATTACAAGTAATTCGAGCAGAGCTACAGAAGATAGGATGCCTAATGCGCACCTGTCCACATTAGCGGAAATACCGTCTAGTAGTAGTGCAATATTGCCAGTACGCAGGCGCCGACATGGCTCACGTCGCTTGATGACGCCATCCACCATGGAGGAGAAAGAAGAGCAAGATTACACTCAGGTAAAATCAGGTTTAAGTATATAATGCAAATAGACTATATCTATACTCTACAGTCTGTTTCGCCAGATCCTGGGAGTAGCCTTTTTCAATTTGCTCGATTGCTGTTTAAAAAAATTTAGACTAGAGTCTAACAACATTTTTCTCGGATCATTTTTTTATCTTCCCCTAACATCCTTGAAAATTTGGTGGATTTGTTTTGTGTATTATCCGAGTTAGACCATTTGGGCTTTTAGCATGTAACAATTTTTAAAAAATTAAAGCTCTCTTTAACACCATTATCAGGCATTAACGTGAAACAAGAATTATAATAATGCCAAATGGTCTAACAAAATACACAACAAAATTCCACCAAATTTTCTACGTCGTAGACCTAGACTACGATGTTAGGGGAAGATAAAAAAATGATCCGAGAAAAAAATTGTTAAAAAATTTCAAACAGCGACCGAGCAAATTGAAAAAAAGGCTATACAGTTATAAGTATATTATTTGCAGCCCAAATGATTTTTCGTCATATAGTCTATAGTATATTTTTTGTTCATTTTTCGCCGTTCATTTTAAGGGCACATACGCCTAGCCCTAGGCTATATAGACATCTACACCACTAAAATCATATTTATTAATAATCCAATAATATTATTAGAACTGAACAGGTTCAAGGTAGAGATCAATTTATGAAAATACATTGATAAATGCGGATATAACAGGTGTGGCGAAGTTGTGGCGAGTTTACTCAGCACCCTGGGGCGAGGTTACTAAAGCTGTGGCGATATCACTCAGCCCCCTGTGGCGACGTTACCAAATCTGTGGCGAGATTAGCTGTTACCGTAGTCCTACCTGTCGGTAACATATTAGCCCCAGCAGACGAAAAAACTCGTGGTGGATAATTAAACGATCATTTAAACACATAAGAGCTAACACCACGCTGAGACAAAATTACTTTTTGTAGAAAACTATTCCCGATTGGAATCTTCCACCAGCTGCCATTGAATCCAGATCGATTCATCAGCTTTCAAGAGCCAACTGAGCAATTAGTCTGGTCTTTGGCTTTGACGTGTATACTCCAGCAGCCCTCTAATGTGGAGTATCAGGCTGGAGGGGGAAAGAGGCTGGTGGAAGTAGTCGACCAGCTGATTCTTCGAAGTTTCTACAATTGTCGATTCTATGGCAGCTGCCAGAAGATGATTCCATCAGGGATAGTTCGATGCCTGAAAGAATTTCATCCCAGGATGGCATTGGCTCTGATGTGAAATTGTGTTTATATGCCCGATTGTGCCCACCACTGTTAAAAGTCATTGTGACTCATGATAGGGTGGCCAAAGCAGAATAAGAAATTCAACCACATACAAAATAAACACCTTCAGTGTATGGAACTGAATGAGCTGATAACAAAACTTTTTGAATTTTTAAGATCGACTGGATAGTTTTCGAGATATTGATACTTTTATACCCGAAAAAGGCACCCACTTTCTGACGGCCAATTGCAGGTTTTGACAAAATACGCTTTATTAGCCTTTCTTGTCACTTCAGAGCTGTGAAATCGACATAAAAAAAAGTGTCTTTGATTCAAGTAACATTTTAGATAAAGTACACCATATTTATCGAAAAAAAAGAACAATATGATTAAACTGCTCAATAAAAAAAGTTATAGCCCTCCAAAATCCTGAGATTGTGTGTTTCAAAGGCTAATTTTTGACGCGTCCGGGTGATTTTTTGCTAAATCCACCAACTTGACAAGGACATAATCTGAAAAAATATTAATTATATGATTGAAATAAATTGATTTTCTGTTAACAAAAAGTATATAGGCTAGATTAATCACATAATATCATCATTTATACTATCCAGAATTTTTTTTTTAGCTGAACTGAAAAGTCAATATCTTTAAATTATCACGAAATGTATGAAAAAACCGTCATTTTTAGTGATTTTTCAGTATTTTGCTCATATTTCGCGGGAAAACATAGGAATCACGCATTATCACTTAAATTTTAAAAATTCAGGTCTTTTCCCTTAACATGATCTATTTAACTTATTTTTTGGTGCTTTCTGAAATCTAGCAACTCTGTTGAAATTGACTATTTAAAAAAAAACGTCCGACATGCTTAAAATGTTGTAAAATTTCAGCTAAAATAATTGACAAAATTCAAAATCGGTAAATTTCATCTCTAGATTTTTCAATGCTAAATGGCATTAAAATAGATAATGTTAAAAATTAACTTGTAGGGTACAATAATCATTAAAGTATCATTATGAATAATAACAATTAAAAAAACAATTATAATTGAGAAGTCAAGATCATGAAATTCCGGGAAAAAGTGAGAGAAAAGGGAGTTATTTTTGGTAATTTTTTAGTATTTTGTCCATATTTTTGTGAAAAATCATGCTGTCACGCATTATCACTCAAATTTCGGAAATTCAAGTCATTCCCTTCAACATGATATATTTTGCTTATTTTTTGCATGAATTCTAAATTCTAGAAGCTCAAATTGCCTATTTTTTAGCCCAAAAATGAAATAAATTTAAATAGCCGCCATCGGGATCGCCCAAAAAATGAAAATTGGTAAATTTCAACTTTCGCTTATTCAATACAAAAGCACAGTAATACCTAATTTATAAAATATTTATTTTTTATACACTTTCTTTTATATATCTGCAAAGCTGCTAGGAAAAATAATAATGCTAGAGCTATTTGTATATGGAGTGTTTTTTGCTTTTTTGTTCCTGTCAAGTCAGCTAATACACCGCTTTGGCCACCCTACTCATGATGACTTTCGGAATATTTGGCAAGGTATCTCGCCTAAATAGTTACATACCGTCCTTCGTCACCCAATGATAGTCTTAGCATTATTATTTGAAACAGACGTTGGCACGATGACGGTCCATCATTTAAGATGCTGGGCCGCATCGCGCCAGCTAAAACATGCAAGACACAGTGTTGGCCCAATTATTATACCATCTGAATATAGCAAACAACCTACGTTGCTTACATCCTACGTTGGTACGATACCGTTCTACCATCTCCAGATGCTGGGCCGGCGTCGAACCAACTACTTGCGCATAAGACAGCATTGGCCGTATCGTTAATTATGCTATCTGCCTCTTGGCCACTTCTTCACTGATCGCTTGATTGTCTCTGTCTTGCAATAAAAACAAGGCGTTGGCCCAACACTGGGTCAACATCTACTAACTTGTCTTTCGTTTATATATTATATATAGAGTCTAACCCCCTTCCGACTGAGAGCTCGCAATGACCTCAGAATGAACCCTTTAACTGTCCGTCCGAGCTCAGCAGAGATGTCAAACGGTCGCCGTCTTGATAACGGCAAATCCGTTAGAACTTGATGATAATTGTGCGCTGGTTTTGACAACCACGTGTTCTTTTGTCTGGTGGGATTCAGCGGTCGTTTATATAGGAATTTCGACTAGCTCATTTAAAATTTTGAGCATACATAAAAGTCTCAATTTTTTTCATCTTGTTTTCAAGTCAGTCCGGCCCAAGTTCTGAGTCGCTCAGCAAAAAACCTTCGCCTCATAGGCCTACTCCATTGAGGAGGACTGCAAAGTATCAAGTCAAAAGCCCATGGGTGACTGTAAAATTAGAATAAGTTTCTAGATTAGTCAGTGACACTGACAGTCACTAATACATGTAGAACTGGACCCGCTACAGTCAGCGGGTTTAGTAGACAGACAATAATAAAGCTAGAGACTCAAAACATTACAATCAGTCAATCTGGACCAACTGCCTTATTAATTTTGTTTAAGGAACTCCTTGGGATTAGAATTTTTCAATGTTGACAATTTTGAAAATTTACTTCATATGAAGCTATATATCCTACTAAACATCTGCTATATATCTGCTAAACGCTGGGCCGACGACATCAACTTGTGGCCCAATCCTGTGCTAGCATTCAATCATCCTTTAGGTCGATACACTAACACTTTTTGCCGGACTCTTATAAATATTGTTATATATATTAAGAAATGTTTTTAAAAATCTGAAAAATATGAAAAAAAATGAAATAATTATCTGTGGGATACACTACTTCATTTAAAAATGAAAGCGAAAATTGATGTCATCATACTGAATCTAGTATAGTCTAAGTAAAACTAAATATAATGCTAAATAATGGCTTTATCACGGCCAAGGACTGACCTGACAGTAGCGCTTTTGGTGACGTTTTTAGTCACAGTTAAGATCTAGTAAGAGCTTACTTGTCATGCACATACATTTAATGCACAGAATAAGTTCGATAATTATATTATCACAAAATATTATATATATTTGATGAATTCAAATCTATTTTATGAAAAAAAGAAATGAACAAAATTAGCCAGTGTGTTTGGTTGCTGGTCTTGCGTCTCTCGTGTATAGCCTATATTCATAAATAATGCTTGATATTAGGGCCTAACCCTTTAACCGCTAAGCAGGCCGATAAATCATTGTTATGGGAATATTGGGAGCGGAATGTGTGTTTAAACTTCAAAATTTGCAAATGTTTGGTCTTAAATTAAACAAATTTGAATCAATTTGAGGATACTTAACGGGAAAAGGGCTATGAAGAAACAACTTTTCTAATCGCCTGATTTTTTTTATCCACGATCTGTTCTTATTTTTTTGCAGGTGTGGGCGATATTTGATAGATTACGTGAAGAGAGTCGTTTTTGTGACGTCATCTTAACTGGAGGCGGTGGTACGGCCAGGTATCCGGTGCATAAAGCTGTTCTGGCTGCAAACAGTCAATATTTCAGGTAGACCTGTATGCTATGAAGTGTCACCAGCTACCACATTTAAGACAATGTTGTAAACCATTATTGTAACGTAGTTTTACCATTACCACAGCTCGCACATTGCAAAAAACCCCAAGTGACTTACAGTGCAGCTACTGAAAGTATGATGAATGCGAGGTTATTGGGTCCCCAATGTAGCAAAATTTAATGTAATATGTATCATATACATGTATGTAGCATATATATATTCTATTAGTAGAGTTATTTAGATTTTGTTTTGTGCCCTGCACTATGAGGCAACACTATCATATTCTGGCCAATGTCACACCTAGATTTGTTCTCTTTGTTATGGTGCAATGGAATTATAATCTACTTCTGTTGAATCCGGTAGAACAGATGGATTGGTACGCTATATCTGTGTCGGATGATAATCAACTCACACTTCTTTGAACATAAACATATGGGTGCGCATATGGGTATAGCTGCTGTGCATTGTTCTGTGTGTTGGTGCAACACGACCCTGGCTCTAACGTATAATACATCGAAGTAATGTGATTCCCCATTCTGGTTCTATTCGGCACACATATACATAGGCTCTATGTCATACATGTACGCTCTGGTGACTATATGATAGTGTCGCTATGATTGAATGCTATTGAAAGGGTCCACACTTGTTCTGAACGTGTTCTGATTATTATTAATTACGTAATTCGTATTGTAATAATTTCATTCCCGGCATCCCCGAACCAATCAGAAAAAAAACTATAATATTCTTTTTTCTCTCCTTTCTCTCTCCCCTTCTCCTCCCTCCCTCCCCTTCTTCTCCTCTTCCTCCTCCTCCTCCTCCTCCTCTTTCTCGTCTTTCTCCTCTTTCACCTCCTTCTCCTCCTCCTCCTCTTCCTCCTACTCCTCCTTATCCCCCTCCTCCTCTTCCTCCTCCTCCCCCCTCCTCCTCCTCCTCCTCTTCCTCCTCCTCTTCGTCCTCCTCCTCATCGTCTTCGTCCTCCTCTTCTTCCTCCTCCTCCTCTTTCTCCTCCTTCTCCTCCTCCTCCTCCTTTTCCTCCTCTTACTCCACCTCCTCTTCCTCCTCTTCTCCTCATCCTGCTCTTCCTCTCCCCCCTCATCGTCCTCCTCCTCTTCCTTCTCCTCTTTCTCGTCTTTCTCCTCTTCCTCCTCCTTCTCCTCCTCTTCCTCCTCCTTCTCCCCCTCCTCCTTTTCCGCCTCCTCCTCCTCCTCTTCTTCTACCTCCTCCTCCTCCTCCTCCTTCTCCTCCTCCTCCTCTTCGTCCTCTTCCTCCTCGTCTTCGTCCTCCTCTTCTTCCTCCTCCTCCTCTTTCTCCTTCACTTCCTCCTCCTCCTCCTCCTCCTCCTCCTCCTCCTCCTCCTCCTCTTCCTACTCCTCCTTCTTCTCCCCTCCTCCTCTTTCTCCTCCTCCTCCCGCTCCTCCTCCCCTACCTCCTCTTTCTCCTCCTCCTTCTCTTCCTCCTCTTCCTTCTCCTCTTCCTCCTCCTTCTCCTCCTCCTCTTCCTCCTCCTCCTCCTTCTCCTCCTCTTACTCCTCCTCCTCTTCCTCCTCTTCCTCCTCTGCTCCTCATCCCGCTCTTCCTCCTCCCCCTCATAGTCCTCCTCCTCTTCCTTCTCCTCCTCCTCTTTCTCGTCTTTCTCCTCTTCCTCCTCCTTCTCCTCCTCCTCCTCTTCCTCCTCCTTCTCCCCCTCCTCCTCTTCCTCCTCCTCCTCTTCGTCCTCCTCCTCGTCGTCTTCGTCCTCGTCCTCCTCCTCTTCCTCCTCCTCCTCTTTCTCCTCCTCCTTCTCTTCCTTCTCCTCTTCCTCCTCTGCTCCTCATCCCGCTCTTCCTCCTCCCCCTCATAGTCCTCCTCATCTTCCTTCTCCTCCTCTTTCTCGTCTTTCTCCTCCTCCTCTTCCTCCTCCTCCTCTTCCTCCTCCTTCTCCCCCTCCTCCTCTTCCTTCTCCCCCTCCTCCTCTTCCTCCTCCTCCTCCTCCTCCTCCTCCTCTTCCTCCTCCTCCTCCTCCTCCCCCTCCTCCTCCTCCTCCTCCTTCTTCTCCTCTTACTCCTCCTCCTCTTCCTCCTCTACTCCTCATCCTGCTCTTCCTCCTCCCCCTCCTCTTCCTCCTCCTCCTCACTCGTTTTCATCACAAGGGTGGATAGGGTATCATGGTGGCGTTTTGTTATTATTGCCTTCCAACCACATTAACTGGAGGGTACAATATATTATGATGAGATTTTCAGCTGAAGAAGATGATCAGTAAATAACATTCTAAGGATTGTGAGAAATGACGTCATATATTTTGTTATCTTGTTTACTGTGGCATTAAAATATTTTCTTAATATAAAAAAATACTACATATATATTATCCTTTGGTTTTGAAGTGATTTGTTAAATTGTCAAACTGTAAACTGCAATCGGCTCTTCTTCAATTTTGATCTTGTGACTAATTTTCAGGCATCTCTTTACTGGTCATGTGATTGATAATGGGGCTGTGGGAGAGCCGTGTGAACCTGAACTCGTCACAGGAGAGGAGGAGACGACGTCACATACTCACACATCACCAGGACACATAACGTCAATGGAAGACAACACGATATTACAGGAATACAATCTCACGTCACGCGAAGACATGGTGACGTCACCGGTAAAACATCTCACGTCACAAGTGGAAGAGATGACGACACAGGAACAAACCTCACTGCAGGATAATATAGCGTCATCTGAAGTATCCATGATGTCACCAAAGAAAATGGCTCCATCGCAGAACAGTATTGTGTCAGCGGATCACCATATAATATTAACTGAAGTTACTAAGCCTAAGGTTGAAGTGGACAAGGACCTGGTCGAGATCCCTTTGGCGATTGACGCGCACACTCTGGGTCTGGTGGTTGACTACATGTACAAGCGTCGCCTCGGGCGGATGTCACTGGAGGTAAGATGAGACTGCTGTAGTCTTCTCTGTAAAGCCAATAGGCAGTGTCGGCTTACTAGTAAAGTAAGCAGATACTGCCTCTTGCCTTTGCACGGCATTGTTGTATACCTCGATTAGCTGTTAATCTGCTGGATTTTTTAGGTTGATATAGTAGTATAGGCAGAAATGTATACCCCTCTATCCCCCCCCCCCCCATTGTTAAATAATGGATCACTACCTGGAAGTTTAAGGCTGAAATCTAAGTAAGACACACTACCAGTTCAGAAAAGGAGGCATCTCCTTTACTTGACCAACAAGTGCAGATACATGGGAAATAGCAGGTCCCCCAAATTTTATTCTCAGGTGTGCATCTCAGGTCATGTCTAAAGCCGAAAGGTACAGCTCAAACAACAGTCTAAACATGATTGAGGACTGATTCCCATGGATGCCACCTGATAAAGAAGGCCCCTAATAAAGTAATATTTCCTTTTCCCTTTGATAATTGTGATAAATGAATACGAGAGTTACGAGTTAGCTCAAGTATATCCTTCACTCCTCCTTTACATCACTTGTAAATTATTATCCCAATATTAATCTTAGTTTGGGATAATAACACTGGTCGTTGCTAATCAAGGCTCTTGAATACACCTGGGCATAGGGCCTATTGTTCTTCCACTGAAAATTTCATAGCAATTCCGGTTGAAATGAACAATTATATTATATAATTATTATAGCTTCATTTGAGGCACTACATAGTGTCTTTCAACATTTAATCATTGCTGACCGACAATATTTCAGACTATCGAGACATTGTTGGTATTTGCTGGTCAGCTGTCCATGACAGGTCTACAACAACATTGTAGACAGCTTCTGCTTCAGTGCATCCAGTGCGACAACTGCCTGAGCATTCTGCACCACAGCCAGTCCAACCAGGAGCCCGAGATAGAGGCAGCGGCATGGCACTATCTTCTCAAGGTACTTATTAGTATATAATGTATAAAAACACACGAATAGACACATCAGATTAAGTGATTTTTTCAAGTAAAACAGATTGTTATAAGAGTATACCAAATTTTCACTGTCAAGCACATTTAATGAAGAATTGATTAATACATTTTTCTGAATAATATGTAGATGTTGTTGAACGTTTTGGAGTTTGGTTATTTAATTACGTAATCTTATGGTTAATTTTTACGGTTCTATATTATGCGATTATACAGAATTTTAAGCTATTAATATTACCAGGTTATATCACACATATTTACTTGTAAGCAATTATGGAAAAAGTTGAAAAATCAACAGAGGACGAGTGGTGAAGCTCACCTCTACTAATTCCGGGAAAAAATATCCAAATGGCCAATGTAATATAATAAACTATATCACAGTGTTTTCGGGAATAAAAGAGATGAAAGTCGTAAACTGGGCTCAGAAGTTTTCTTCCATTCTGTCAATCATTCATACATAACTTTCCAGAGCAACATGACTCGACGAAAACTTTATTCAGTGTAACTTTTAAAAAGGCAACAGCCAAGTATATCATAGCTTCCTACCTACCTCAGTAACAAATGGAATCATTGAATTTTCGATGACTGACTCATTGAAACTCGGGACACCATATACTCCGAGGCAATCAAATACCAATTCAAGAATGAACAATATTCAGCAGAGTGAAAACAAACCCCCAAAACCACTCAGCAGCGGCCCAAGACCGCCTACCGCCCACGAAGCTGCAGGTCGACGCTGGGACGGGACTCATGCCGCAGTAAAAAGGAATATGACCAGTGAGGAATGACGTCAACGCCACAGAACCTGGACCCATCGTTAACCATCGCCCGCTGCTATAGACCAGCAATGTGCCGACATTCGGCCGCGCCACAAAGTCCTCATCATTCACCATTACATGTAATTGTGCGGTCAGGCAAGGAATGATTCACACAAGCAAGCACTGGCCATCGAAGTCAACGATGAACCATCGCTGGCCCGTCCCAATCACTCCAGATCCCTACCACATGCGCAAGATATACTCAAATAGCTCAATAGGTGACTACAATGCCAGCCCTATGAGCACCAGGGGCCGTATTCTCGAAAGAGATAAGAATTGTGTAAGTCTAAGAATTGCGTAAGTAGGCTAAGAAAATGCGTAACTTTGGGAATTTTTCTTAAGTGCTATTCTCGAAATAGTTAGGATAAGAAATTGAGTATATTATAGCGTAACTTCACGGCAGCTTCAGAGGTGCCGTAACTTTACGCAGCACATTGTATTTTGTGCCAAAACAGCACAGAAAAGCAGTGTTTACAGCCAAAAAATACACACATGTAAAACTTACACTTATTTAAACACTATACAAAAGACCGTCAGTACATATTGATGTTTTTCATTAAGATATACAGCATTGAAGTTTGCATGCGAGAGAAGCTGTCGCCATAGTCTGGGCATATATATAGCCATAGGCAGAGAATCTGCACTGACATGACTGATAGACTAGGCTAGCTTTGTGACGTCATAGTGAGATGACGATGTTGGCTGTGTTGCCATTGCAACAAAGTAAAAAAAATTGAGTTGCAAAGAATGTTCCAATTTTTTTCGAGAATAGCAACTTACCCAACTTCTTAGTTCCGCCACTTCTTATCCTAAATAAGAAAAGAATTGTTCTTATCTTAGCAATGTACGAGATAATGGGCCCCAGACCCAGGATTATCCGACCCGACTAATATATTTTTAAAGCAAATTGTCTAGGACTACAAGAAATGATATTATACACTGGGATTAAGTCGCCCTGGGCCCGGGTTCAAGAAGCTGTCTCAGTCTCAGGCTCAAACTTCGGGCTCAAACTGAGAAAATGGTCTCATTGGAGAAAGTGAGACAAACACTGGTTCAAGAAGCGGGCTCGGGCTCAATCTCACTTGAGACCATTTTTCAATAAGAATGAGACCAAAATTGTTGTGTTTTACTAAAAATCGGATGAATTTCCGTGTCACGGAAACGTGTTGTAATTCATGTGTTTTGTCATATCGCATGATTTCGCCCAATAAATGTGATTTAAGCATTTAATCTTTTTTTTGTATTTTATATCGTCTAGTCTAGTTACAGTAACGCTATAGACTATAAAAAATCAATGTAAAAAATTTAAGCCTTGCCTGGACTTGAACCGGCTACCTTGGACTTCTAAGTCAACAAGTCTAACCATTACGCCACAGCGTCATATAATTAAATGTAGGCCTACAAATGAGTGTAAGCTATACAAGACAAAAATGACACTTGTGGGCTGGATTATAACGTCAAGTAGAGTGAGAGTGAGATGGTCTCATCCATCTCAAAACTACCTCAAACTGAGACCGAGATAGAGTATGAGCTCATTTGCTGGTTCAAGAAACGTTCTCATTTGAGAACGGTCTCAAACTGAGATCAAAACACTGAAACCACATCAAGGTGGTTTTGAGATGGATGAGACCATCTCACTCTCACTCAGTGACGTTATAATCCAGCCCACAAGTGTCATTTTTGTCTTGTATACACTCATTTGTAGGCCTACATTTAATTATATGACGCTGTGGCGTGATGGTTAGACTTGTTGACTTAGAAGTCCAAGGTAGCCGGTTCAAGTCCATGCAATGCTTAATTTTTTTTACATCGAATTTTTATATTTTTTATAGTCTATAGCGTTACTGTGACTAGACTAGACGATATAAAATACAAAAAAATAGATTAAATGCTTAAATCACATTTATTGCGCGAAATCATGTGATATGACAAGGCAGATGAATTACAACACGTTTCCGTCACACGGAAATTCATCCGATTTTTAGTAAAACACAACAATTTTGGTCTCATTCTTATTGAAAAACGGTCTCAAGTGAGATTGATCCCGAGCCCGCTTCTTGAACCAGTGTTTGTCTCACTTTCTCCAATGAGACCATTTTCTCAGTTTGAGCCCGAAATTTGAGCCTGAGACTGAGACCGCTTCTTGAACCCGGGCCCCGATGATCTGCACGTCTGTTTTAGCAATGAAACCTTGTATCATTACTTGATTGTATATTTTAAAATGCGAAATAAAAACATCTTTATAAAAATATTGTTTTTTTTCTATTTGTTTTTTTTTGTAGAACTTCCGCACTGTAGTCGAGTCCAGCCTTGACTTCTTGAACATGTCTGCTAAAGATTTGCTTCATCTCGCGGCAGACGACTACCTTAACGTGCGACAGGAGAATGAAGTGTGTCGCGCAATCATGCGTTGGGTGGACTTCCGGTGCGGCGAGAGAGAGCAGCATATGCCGGCATTACTGCAGTGTATGAGGCTGGGGCTAGTTTCTGCAGATTTCTTTATTGATCACATATCCAGCCACCACAGTGTCTGCAGGTGAGAGTGCGAGAAGGAAGTAATGCTGGTAAAAATAAGTTTACCAGTAGGCCTACCTATATTTTGGGTGTGAAAGGGTCATTCAAAAGCAATATATAAAATATATAAAATATATAAAACTTTAATTCATAATTATCCCTTTCCCTTAGAAGTTATCTTATTTAAATTACGCACGGGTAAAAGCTAGTATGGATGGAGGTGTCGGGAATTCACAAATTATTTCCATTTTACCAGCAGTGTATGTAGCAACTTGTGGGGGGCGGAGGATTGCCAACCCATAAAGCGTGTAACATTGTGAAATGCGGTGTGAGGAACGACATTCCAAGTGCTAAACCGCGCTGAAGCGTTCAAACAGATTTGAAAAAAGATTCAATGATAGTAACTGTTGCAAGTAATTACTGATATTCCGACCTATGTAGCAACGTGCGTGTTTTATTCTGGGGGATGTGTAGGCCTATATCAAATAGAGCACTTACTAAGAGTGTAGTATCATTGTAGGCTACGCAACACTATAAAATGTAACCTCATAACATCGACTGACAATACGAAGCCAATGTTGATTTAATGTTGGGCCCATGACATCGACGTCGGCCTTCGTCATCAGCCCAACATTAAAGCAACATTCAGATTTGCTGAAATGTGGCCAGAGCACGTGACACTGAATGCCTGTACACTTTGCTGACAAACCCACTGGGCCTTCAGTATCGCATTCTCATTCATCAGATCAAAAATCCTTCCACTAGCGTTCGCTAGTGGCTCTGATTGATTGCACTGCAGAATGTGTTCTGTTGGAGATATTCATGAGGTTGACCCAATTTGCCAGCTGGCCAGTCACCACATGTTTAAAAAGTATGACCTTTACTTTGTAAACAAGATTTAAACACATGTTTAAAAAGTATGTCCTTTACTTTGTAAGCAAGATTTAAACAATACACTGGCCCGCCACGTGACTGTCAAAAAATTGCTGCATGAGTGACACGTGGAAGAATGGGTGATGATAGGGCAAGTTGATCGGTGTTTGGCCAACGTAATGTCAAATTTGACTTAGTTGGAAAGGGTTACGCTCGGGGTCACCAGACACCAGTTTTTCAAGGCCCTATCAGGACACTGCATTACAGAAGAGATTCTCAAAGATCTGTAGCAGGGCCAGTCTAGCTGTGCTAGTCTGGCCCTGAGAAGAAGGCTGTTAGTATCGCTGAGGAGCATTGTCCGATGCAGAGGTGTGTGTATGCAGGTAGCATACACAAACACATGTACTATCAACAGAGGTGATCTTTCTGCAGTAGATGTAATATGCCCAGTGGACAAACATGCCATCATTGGGCCAAAGCTTCTGTAGTGTTAGGTCAAGCTCGACGCTGGCCCAACTTTGAACCAGTGGGTAGATTGTGTAAACGAAGAGACACGACTGGCAACCAGGCAGCTACTACCACCCTTGTACACCCTGGCTGTAGTATGTACAGTCTGCTAAGCAGACTGTATAAGCCTACGGTTGCTGTTTTCCATTATGTCGCTGAAGTCGATCACCGCCTAATAAAATGGCTGACAATTCGACGTCGCGTACTTGGAAATGTAAGTACTAGACTAATGATTAGAAATGTAAATTTTTTTAAAAAATAAACTTGTCACCAGACTATGACATCATATATCATCTGGCCAAGTGTGGAACAGGTGAACGCCGCAAGATACCGCGTGACGAAAGTACAGATCTCTAGCTGTTAATATTTAGATACCATACTAGTATAACATCTAATATTATACATCAGCATATATCCTAGGAATGTTTGAGGGCATGCTCCGGGACACTTGGCAAATTCAAAGCATGTTAAATTTAAGTGTACCTCTCAATTTCTTAGAAAAAATATCGAACTAGTATAAGTTAATGTGACGACTGGTGTGATTATTCAGATGCCATTTTTTAAATATAGGTGATAAAGATATTGTATTGTATTATTATGAAACAAATTATTGTAATCTGTACGGTTATTCTGCATTTTTTAGAAATTTAGAATGTGAGCCCCGTATCCGAGAAGCGTGGGAGTTTCTGTACAACCAGCAGCGTTATGGTAACATGCCTGTGGACTTTTCTCATCCGTTGATGCGTCCACGCGTTCCAAACCAGGTCATGTTTGTTATCGGTGGATGGAGTGGTGGCAGGTATGCAGTGAATAATTAGAGTTATTATATCGTCGTCTTGGATATGAAAGGGTGTAGCTTAGCATATCATAGTAGACAGGAAGTTTTCATTTTCCACCATTTGGATTATATTTTACTTCATAAATATTATGTTAAAATCGGTGATATATTCAATATGTTCCTGATGCACACCATCCATGATAGGGGATTCCACTTTCACGTCTATTTGGATGAAATAGGAGATAATATCTTGTTGATTATATTAAGCAATTTATCATCAAATAAAGAAACAAAGGCTTTTTCAAGCTCTGAGAATGATGAATACCTAAACAGATTAAAGTAGTGTATTTTTAATGTATTTATTTTCTTAAAAGGTTGGACCCAATTTTTAAACCCAGTGCATTAAATGGCACATTAAATAAGACTTTTGTGAGAGGAGTTTGTTTTATTTAAAAAAAAATAGCCAATATTTCACAATTCTAATGTATCTCTGGACAATCAATGGTACACGTCCAAGTTCACCATACATAATTTTATTTATTGTGGACGGTTTTTACTTTAAAATACTTTTACAAAAATCTTTATGTACATGTTCTATTGGTTTAGCGGGATGAAATCCCCATATTTCACAACCATATGAAAGCACAGGCATCACCACTTTATCAAAAATATCACAATACACGACCGTATTTATATTTACGAATCGCTTCACCTTACTTCGTAAGCTAAACATTGCTTCTCGACCTTGTTGTGCTTATATTAACTACTGTGTTTGTGTGAATGAACCTGTGTAAGAAAATACCATACCAAGGTACGGGAAAACAAATTAACAATTTTGAGCTCATAATTCCCTTTATAATATCATTTATCATCGAATCTCAATTTTCCTCTTGACCTAAACACCAATATATTTGTTTTAGTAACATTTAGAGTTAATCGCTATCGAGTACAATATCTATACAAAATATCAAACCTGATTGCAAACCAGTAGAATTTTTTGCAAGTAAAACACCATCATCCGCATATAATAACAAAAACAACTTCATAAAGCCTATGTCAATGCCGGTTGATCCATCATTCCCCCAAAAATCTTCTAAATCATTTACATACATTAAGAAAAGAAAACTTGAAAGGCTCTCGCCTTGACGAACGCCCAAGGTACAATCACAGAAATAAGTAATAGATCTTGGTCCTCTCACTTTAGATTTGACAGTTGAATAAATAATACTCTGTATAATGTTGAACATTGTATCCCTTTGAATAGTCTAAAAATGCACAACAAAGCTTCTTTTTATTGCTGATAAACCAATTGATAACATTATCCAAGATAAATATGTTGTCAGTAGTATCCATTGTAGAGCGGAAACCACCTTGTACTTCGATATAAACAGAATTATATTCAGCCCAATGGCTGAGTCTATTACTTAGAATTCTTGTGAATAGTTAAGATATAACAGATAACAAAGTTACACCTCTGTGATTTTCACCTGAATCAACAGATCCTTTCATATGAAGTGGTAGAATTAACCCCTCTGACCTGCTTTCTGGGAAATATTTTTTTTTAAAACATCACGTTAAATAACCTAAGTAACAATAGAAGTGATTGGTTCTTGCCATAATTTATAAACTCATTCAGTATGAAATCAAGACCTGCCAATTTGTTCAGCTTTAATTGATCTATTGCTTTGTTATTTTCATCAGTTGTTATATCAGTTGTTGTATCTGAATATAACTCTTGGAAATAAAATACATAATGATTTTTTTAGCTTGAGGTATATCTAAACAAATTAAAGTAGTGTATTTTTCAATGTAATTAATTTCTTAAAACCTTTGGACCCAGTTTTTGAGCCCAGAAGAGAAAAATTAACCCTTGTCCTGCTACGCCCGTATATATACGGTTTCAAGCAGATTTTAAACCGATTTATATGTCGCTGAAATCAGTGGCGGATCCAGAATGTGCAAGAGGAGGGGGCGTAAACCACATTTGGCTGAAAAAAGGGGTGTTAGCTTCACTTTATTCAAAAAAAACGCATGAAAATGCAATATTTTCACCAAGAAAGGGGGGGGGCGTACGCCGGGTACGCCCTATGCTGGATCCGCCACTGGAAATGGATAATATAATTTGTGGGAGATGCCCAGCTAATAAAGTAATTGAATTTGGGAGATGTATATTGTCAAAAAATAGAAATATAACTGTCGTCATTTGAAGCTGGAATTGCTAACGCAATTTCCAACTTCAAATGACAAAAAATAAAATAGAAATAATTTGGCAGGACAAGGGTAAATACTATGGTCATCATAATATGCCTACTCCCTGTACTTGCAGTCCTGTATCCTACACAGAGACATATGACGTACATGCGGATCGCTGGTACGCACATCCGGACATGGAAGACGCCCATCCACGTGCGTACCACGCCCTGGTCTCACTCGAGGGACTCATCTATATGCTTGGAGGGTAGGTGTAGTTGTTCATGTGTTGAAGTCCTGATGGCTCTGTATTGTCTCAGTTGAAGGTTCTGTCTTGGGAAAAAATATCTTTCTAATGTAAATCAATGATTTACCAAATGCCATTTCTTTTGGAGTGTCTCTTTGCATACAATGCCATTGTTCACCTAACTATGTCTATCTGTTCTCTACTTCGTTGGCCCACTCTACTATTTCAAACTCTTCAGACTGCCAGATACTCCATGATGACCTAGACAATTATCATCCAATTAAAAAAAACTTGGCTTATGGAATTTAATGCTTACAAATGTACCTACTAACTGTAACAAATAAACTCCCTCCAAAATGTAAAAAACTTGATTTATCATATAATCCAAGGCCTACAAGTGATCTTCACCATATAATTGGTCGTGCTATCTTGTACCAAGATGCAGTCATATTAAACCTTATTGGCAATATAGTATATAATTTCACAGTCTTTTATCTATAGGTTGAATATCTTACTTTATTTACAAGAGACTAGGGCTTATGTCAAATAGTTACAAGTGTTTTCTCATCATTTGAAGATTACATAGCCATGCTTTTCCGCGAATGATAAATATAAATTCAAATGACAAAATCTAAAATAATATACCGGTAATACCGGTTATATGTACCTTTGCCTGATATAAACAGGGATACAGAAGACTGACAAAAGCATTCTAGAAAATTAATTGTAGTTTTATTTCTAATTCAGTTTGGCATAAGCACAACTCACCACATTTTAGTTGAGAAAATGTGACTTTTTTCACACCTTGAAAAACATGTGTTTGTGCATAAATAGTACGGCCTACGTGATAAATCAATTATTATAATTCTCACTTCACATATAAAAATAAATTAATCTTGATTTGATTGTTTTATAGATTTGACGGGACACAGTACCACAGCAGTGTTCGCCGGCTAAACCCTGTGACTTGTACGTGGACTGATGTGGCACCCATGTACTCACAGAGATGTTACGTCAGCGCTACAACAGCCAATAATAAGGTCGGAGACAATTTGGTGAAAAAAATAGTTTATTGATAACTGCAGATTAACCTTTGAGGCGCTAAAATATTTTCGTATTAACCATGGAGACCAAAGGGTTTTTTCTATTTGAAATCATCATGAATGTCTCAGTTTCCTCTTTCTGATTCTTTTGAATACCTATGTTATGGGTATACGGCCATTTTAAATATTTTTACTATTACAGTACGGGGATCGACTTTAGACGTCCGAATATGACGTCCACAGACGTCAGATTCCGACATCTAAAGTCAATCCCTGCGCTGTAAGGGTTAAAGTTATGTTTAAATATTGTTTTTAGCATTGCATAGATTAAGTCAGTACTAAAACTATATTTCAGATTTACGCATGTGGTGGTTATGATGGCCGGTGGAGGATGAAAAGCGCCGAGTGCTATGACCCGTCTTGTAACCAGTGGTGCCGCCTGGCGAATATGACGAGACGCAGGAGTGATGCTGGATGTGACACTCTCAATGGTGAGTTTATATTACCATTGACGTGTAGCTAGACTACAGAATCAATTATATTAGGCCTACTGACATTTGTACTTACAAAAACGGTTTTGAGTCAACCGGTTTGTATACGCCAACTCTGTTGGGTGTTTTATTTGGATAGTTGTTTTAGTAGACTATTAGATTAGTTAGACTAGTTAAAGCCAGGGGCGTGGGATTGGAATTTTGTCAATTTAGAAAATTTAATTTATTTGAAGCTATATAACCCACTGATCTTACCTAAAATATAAAATCAAAAAAAAATATTGAAGCACTGAAACAGACGAAACTAGCTCTATTTCCAAGACGTATATTGTCAACACTAGTATGGTAATTAAGCCTTTCTAGAGTTCACACAATCGGTGATTGTGGTGTTAGAACACCGGTTGTGCGTTTTTTCAAATGATTTGTGTACTGTGTAGTGGTGTGTGTGTATGTTTATTTGCTGTTTTTGTGCGTTTTTGCTTTGTTGGTGAGCGTTGGTGAAGGTCTTATAGTATTTTTGTTATTATTGTGTGACCATGTCTTGTTCCTATGCTCTGTGTAGAGGAGAGGGTGATTGCAGAATGGGGTGCCCATGGTCGGGGGCATGGATAAATTATGTCACCCATTGCTGAGCATGGCTTTTTATTAGAGCCTGCATTGATTTCCCCCTTGTGAAATGTCGTTTTTTTGTGAACCGAAACGATGATCTTGTCGTTCTTGTATATCATACTAATGAAATTATTAACTCTACTCTCTTTAACTGAGTTTTGTTTTTGTCGTTATATTATACACCATGTTCTCCCCATTTTTTGTCAGGTTTGGTGTATGTGATTGGCGGGTTTGATGGCGACCACTGCCTGTCATCCGCCGAGCGCTACGACCCATCAACCAATCAGTGGACGTTATTACCCCGTTTGTCTGCTCCGCGGAGCGGGGTTGCGGTGCGATCAATTCACGGAAGTCTTCTGGCAGTGGGAGGTTTCGATGGCCACAGCAGATTAGTGTCAGGTGAGCAGCTGGGAGATGCAACCCCGGTCTTCTGGGTCCGGGTCGTTATTCAGACAGGTCTGACAAATATGTCTCTATTCCGGCAGCTCGATAGTTCGACAAACAGGTCGATATTCCGACAGGTCTATATGGCGACAGATCGTTATTCGACATAAAATAAAAGTGATAAGAGGATTAACCTCTATTAACAGCTACTGTGGTGATGAGTAGCGATGAAGACCTGGATCTAAAATACTAAGGTTGTTACTTGTTAACTCTTTTCGTGCTGCATCATTCTTTGACATGTATTATTCATTTGAAGCTTGCATTTATTTATTTGCAATTATAATATTATACTATGATATTCTTATTATAAATACTATTACTTATTATCTTGTTCGTGGCGCCAAGTTAGCTCATTGGTCGCGTGGTGGACTCGAGAGTCCGGAGGTACCTGGTTCGAGTCCCGCTGCCGCCGAAATCTTCCCTTGGTGTAGGCCTACATATGCTGTGACCCAAACTGTTCAAATTCATGTTATAATAATAGCAACCGAACGTGTAACCGATTCGCGCCACCTGAAAAAATGTACACAAAAAAAAGAAATAAAAATGGCAAAGTTGACATGTGAACGGTCAATAAAACCTTTCAAAAAAAAAAACTTCCGTCCTGGCTGGAAACGGGCTCTTACAAATAAATGAAATAGTAAGCTCTTAATTTCGACGTCTGACTCAACTCTTTTGCTTAGATTTTTAGAATATTCACTGCCCTTAAGCAACTAATATATATTTAAAATCGTTTATGAAAACCGTAGAAAAATGCTATTAAGTGTCTCTACTGCTATTAGTTGACAAGTTATGACGTGGGCTTCTTATTAACAGCGGTCATTTTGAATTTATCTAATATGGCTGATACCCAGGAACTCCAAAAACTGGCTCTGGTATAAAATCTTATGGATAGGTCGTTATCAATGCCTGATACAGACTATTGTGTTGCTGATCTGCGTCGTTTCAACCGGTATCATGTCGTATATATATAGACGAAATAACTTTTACATACATTTTTGTGTTTTAAATAATCCCAAATCAACTTCTAAACATCATAAATCAATTCTACATATTCGAAAACCATAGAAAAGTGGTATCACTGTTGTACCACCTTGCAAACACATGTACGAATTGTGATCGGTTTGGTGTGTAACTAAAATGAAATAGATGGCTGCTCACGAAATAGGTGCATAAAATGAACACAAACGCGAAAATTCGCCAGGGTGGGCTTGTGTTCTCTTCTCAATGTTCTACTCTAATAATGAACTTTAATTACTTACTAGTCATTTTTCAGTGATTGAATGATTTGTGTTGTGACTTATTTTAACTGTGGTTGTAACTACTACCTCTTCGCCTACTGTAGGAGAGAAATATTGTCCAATCACAAGATCGTGGAGTCCTGTGGCTAACATGTATCTGGCTCGCAGTAACTGTACCTGTGCAGTGCTGGATGATCAGCTGTTTGTCGTGGGTGGTTATAACGGTGAGTGACCTGCACATTTTAAAACTCTAATTCGCGTGTTAACCTTTTGAAGGTTTCACCATTGTAATCTTTATCTTCTAGTTGTGGATAAACATGATTTGAAATGGGTTAAATATTGAAAGAAAATTGTCATGTATTGGTAAAACGGTTTCGTGGACATTTCCCTTCCAAAACTCCTTTAGTTGTCGGAAAATTGATTAT
The DNA here is from genome assembly GCA_964017125.1 of Flabesymbios commensalis. NCBI lineage: Eukaryota > Metazoa > Annelida > Polychaeta > Terebellida > Flabelligeridae > Flabesymbios > Flabesymbios commensalis. The sequence goes on from OZ024911.1 coordinate 53,039,374, forward strand.
GTTGTTAAGAATGTAAAATGATGCTTTGATGTATCATGAGGGCTTGAAGGGTGAAATTGAGTATATTGCCTATTTACATTATTATCGCTTGGTATTTATCTCAGAAAAACAAACATTGATATTGCCCCTCATTTCTATCACGGAACAGCTTAGTTTGTGTATGACAAAAAAATGAAGAATTTCACAATTGACTGTTGTCGCAATTGACTGTAGGCCTACGTGAGCTTGTAGACAAACTTATTGTTTAATTCCAAATTTTATCCGAAATGATGCAAACTTTTTGTTTCCAATTTTAACAAATGCAGCAACACTACTTGAGATGTGATTTATGTACGCTCTGTTGTCAGGTAACATGACCATAGGAGACGTGGAGTGTTATAATGACGAGACGGATGAGTGGCTGGACGTCACAGATATGAACGTCGGACGTAGCGCACTTAGTGCATGTGTACTTAGTGATCTACCCAACGCGCGCAAGTTCACTCACCATGGTAACAAAGACTCGCTGAACGACTGATATTTGTAAAACAAAAAAACATAGATGACTGCTGAACATAATGACAAAGAAAAACTCTTTGATTTTTTTATATTTCATAGAACGCAATTAACATTTCGTGCCGGGTATAAAATACCGGATAAAGATCATGTGCAATATGTACACCGTCGCTTTCTGAATTGTTCTGGAGTATTCTTTCTATCAGTGTCAAATAGAAGAAAATTAAATCCATATTATAAAGCTCGATGCGTTAGAATGATCGATGTGTGGATGATCAATATAAGGTTATTATATCCACATATGCCGGATGGGATTTGAGTGGCGCTTACAACATTTAGCTGCAAAGGGATACATTGATTTAAATTAACCCTTGAAGCGCAAAAATATTTTTTATAAAATAAGGGGACCAAAGGGTTTTTTCAATTTGAAATTATCATTATTCGTCAGATTCTGACGTCTAAAGTCGATCTCCGCGCTGCAAGGGTTAAATGAAGCTCAATGCATCCCTTTGAAAATATATAGGCCTATGGGAATATAAAAGTACAATTTTGGTACTTTTATATTCCCATAGATATTTTATCTGATAATCAGCTATTGTCTCCCGCAGAATACATCGCCAATTCCTAATTATTCAGATGATTATTTGTCCTTTTCTGACTGAAGGGTTTTACGGACACCTGTGTAATACATCGTCTAACTTTCGGTTCCGAGGGTTTGATAAATAATATGTCCAAACCGCAATGACTTTTCCTGTGAGCTTAGACTTATAGCCTTGGATTTGATACTATTATGCAATTCTACAAGAATAAAATGACTTTTGTGAATAATATATAAAGTATTTCAGAATTGATAGTATTTTTAAAGCATAGTGTGATGACAGCTGTTTAGAGTTTTTTAAGGGCAACAATGTTATTTATATATGTATTTGTATGTGTATAAGTCTGAGGAGGTCGAGGCGTGGTGACAATATTAGCGGAAATATATGCAGCATAATGTATTGAACAAAATGTGTAGAATTAATAAATAAATTAATGTTATTTATAGATGTGTGAGCATCATTATTCAAGTAAAAAATGATAACAAAATTTGATAATTAAACATTAACGAACCATGCATTCATGAGCGAACTGATGAAGATTTGCAAATATTTGGTCTCAAATTAAACAAATATGAGTAATTTTCACCCACTTGAAGTGATGGGTCGCGGTAGCGAGACACAACTTCAAGTGGGTGAAAATTTAAATTATTCAATTTAGCGTTTAAAGAATTAAAACAACACGGGTCATCGTCTTGTGTTGAGCACAATAAATGTTATAATTAAATGAAGATGTAAATGTACACACATTCAATAAATGTGATGGCTATTTTTATAAAATAAAGTTTTCATTTTTTTCAATGCTGTGTACAATACTTTAATATTTCTGATGTTGTTACAGGCCATTGAACTATTATTATAATACGCTGTCACATAAATGTCATTTTCACAAGTGACATTGTCACACAATCAAATCGATACTTATCCTAAAGTTATCGTATTAATTGTTCACGCGTGACACTGTCAAGCAATAAAACCAATAGGCCTAATTATCGGAAAGTTTTTTTAATTAATTTTATTCACGTCTAATTTATGGGGGCTAAAACAGGTAATTGCTTTCATTGTCCTCAAATTATGCTGGTGATAATCAAACTAACAGTATTAAAATCAATGTCTAATTTACTATGGGTCATTGTCCGCATGTTGTACTGGTAATAAAAAAAAAATCAGTAATAATAATCAGTAATACAATCAGTAATAATTATAAGAAGGAAAACTCGTCGGTATATAAAGTATAAATGTAGCGGCAAAACTGAATGGATGGCTGTTTTGAGTAGAACGAGCCAAAGTTTTGACCAATCACCAAATAAGCAATGCAATGTCTGTGACTCTACCTGTTGTAATGAATAGACTCTTGGTTTTATCTCTAAGTAGAACAAATGGAAGGATCACTTTGTTCCTCTTGGTACCTTGTCTCACCATAGACATCTATGGTCTCGCGTAGGAAATCAAGAAAGGGGAGTTTTGTTGGTAGAACTCGCTCCCTGGTTTCAAATTGTCGACCTGTATTAGACCTGTCATACCTTGTTGAACTAATGGCTAAGCTTGAAGAGCGGTATCTGCCACAGCAAAAGTGTATAATCTTTGTTTCACATAGTAAAATCTTGAAAAAGGTTGTGTCTGTAGCGCTCGACAAAAGCATCATAATTTGCTTTTACCTTTTTGGTGTTTCTGGTTCTAAGTTTGAAAGGTTTTAAGTTAGATAATGTATTCACCTGATATGTTGGCAGGCAATGTATTCAATCCCAGCTGCTTCACATATACGAGGTGCATACGAACCAGAAAACAAAAAAGTATAAAAACGAAATTGATTTACGAGAGTGATGACATTTCTACTCATCTTCAAATAACATAAAAATAGCAAGTGTTGCAAAAATAACTAAATAAACATTAATAACTTAATATGTGACCATGAATGCAGCAACATGCCTCCATCATTGTTCACAGAAAAGAGAACATCAGGATAGCTGATGATGCCATGGTGCGCACATTGAAATCACGTTAGATGTGCAAGAAATAAATTCTTGAGAACACATAATCCAACAAGAGTGATAGCCATATATAGCTCAGATTCAACAAGTTCCATAGTAACAAATCATAACAAATCACTACAGAAGCTGCTGCCACTCACTTGCTTCCGAACAGCATCTAAAGGGTAAAGCATTGACGACAGTACTCAGACAAATCTGCTTACATCGCCAAGCTCAATTGCAAGCCAGGGGACTATAGATGGGTTGTAGAGAATAATAATCTGATTCCAGTTAAATCTTCAACCTACCATGGCCACCAAATATGACACGTACAAATTGCGTGTGGTTGCAAGAAGTTTGCAATAAAAACTGCTCGAGTGGGAAAAGAAAAATATCCTGCTATATAGGATAGGACTGTCAGGAATCTCTAAGGAAATGCAGCCGTGTACAACCCATTGCGACTTTAATTGACCATGATCATTATAATTAAATAGCACAACTGTCTTTCATACATACTGAACACTTTTTTTTTGTTAACCACACCTATATTCAATGATCCTCTAACATGTCTAATATATATAACTGTCTGCTTATCCCTGCAAACAGTGGTTCTGTTGACAGTATTATTTTCCGTGTTATTAATTTTGTTTTGCGCAACGTTAGGCTGACTAGTAGACTAGTGATAAAATAATGCTGAACATTACTTTTTGACACTAATGGTCATTTAAGTGATATTGTAAAATGATGACAAATAGCGCAGTCCATTGATGAGATGAACAATGTACAGATGGTGACGTAAGGGTGGAGTGATAGGGCATGGTGGGTTATTGGAAGCGTTTTTACCCCCAGACATGTCCAGACGGTTGGAGAGTTGGGTTTCGGTATGGGGCCTCTAGCTCCGCTATCCTCTGGTCAGATAGTCCCCAGAGTAACAATAGTTGAGGGCATCTATCCCACGTGAGAGACCTAATGTCAAACACTATTGTCGGTTGCTTAGGACTCTTACCATTGCCAACATCAGTGACTGCACTGATCATGCGGGAGCTGCCCCTAATATTATAGCCGGACACGTGGAGGCTGCAGCTTCCCTTAGATAATCGCTGTAGACCAGTGATTCTGTACTATTCTGTGCAGCATGTAACAGACGGGACAGATCCCTAATGACCCTCCCTCAGGTGGTTGCGTAAAGTAGTACTACTAGCATTGCTGCAACCATCCCAGTACTCATTAGACTGACTCTGTTGTGAAGTAATTATACTACAAAATGCAAGAACTAATACTTATATTTAATATATTTATATCAAGTTTATAATCAATAAACATAGCATTGTTATAACATTTAATGCTCGTGATGCTTTCTTATCAAAAGTGATTAACATTATCCAGTGCGAAACATTATTTTTAAAACATAGAATAAGAATTACTAGTACTAGTAAAATATTATTAAGAGGAAAGACATATATTATTATCACTTCTAGACTGGTTTTTATATTTATATTAAATATTGACCAAGATATTGACAAATTCACGTTTTTTTTATAATGGCCGCCATTATTGCCAATTTCCGGTAGTCGTTTTGCAAGGTTGTGCACCCGGGTTGGGATCCTAAATATATGTAGATATCATTTCAAGTGCCAAACCTTTTACAACACGTCGTGTCACTTTTCCAAATATGATGTTCGCCCCCTGGGTATCACAATATTGATAATATCTGATAATAGTCATGCTATGATGAAATATGGACGCCTTCATGCACGACTGGACCAACGCCAAAAAGTTCGTTTCGAGATAAATGCAGTTTAAGTTTATGGTAAACTGGAAATTCAAGAAAACGAATGAGAAAAATATTGAGTTAAACTAGCACACGACATTCACATTCTCTATTCATGGAAGATATCCACATCTTCAGATACCTCCGGTTTCGAGCCTCGCTGCCTAAAACAAGCTGTGGTCCAGTTGTGCATAAATAAGAATGACCATTTTGCTTTATGCACAATTGGACCAACCCACATTTATTGTAAATTAAACAAATACAAATATATGTAGACAGTTTACAATAATAAACACATTACAGTCTATCTACATCTTCTGTAGATCTATTATAATAAAAATATATGTACCTATTGATAGTTTTGCTCGAATCACAAGGACTGCGAGGACGATTGGAAAAATAAAGGTGTGGATTGGTCCAGTTGTGCATAAATCGATTTTACCATTTTGATTTATGCAAAAGTGGACCAAGCCACATTTATTGTCAATTTAACGAAAATGTAGTAAAATACATCAGCAAGCATATTACAGGTTCTCTATATCTTCTGTAGATCTAGCTGTGACATGTCTTTAGTAAAATACGTTTAACGTTTATAGCTTAGGTGCAATCACAGGGACTGTGAGGCTGATTTAAGAAATGAATGTATGGTTTGGTCCAGTTGTGCATTTTACATGTACTGTTTTTGTCCGTACCACCAGGTGGCGTGTTGGGTGCAATTTGGACTTCCGGTTAGTTTTTAAATAAAGGCTATTCATGACACACCTAACTCAGTCTATCACTTGACACACTTAACTCATTTTCGAATTTGTGGGGTTGGCTCAGTTGTGCATAAAGGCGTCCATATGATCTACGAAGGGATATGATAATAATCATGACAATAGCGATGAGATCTGGCGACAAAGAAAAATGTTAACGTTAATGATAATAACACACACATTCTTAATTGATGTTGTATGATATTATGCACAAATATAAAAAAATGCATCTCTAAATCGGCTTGTAATGATATGTATAAAAATAAAATAAAAACGAAAAGCGGTAAAAAGTGTAGACATCTAAAATGATTTGTTGGGCCTGCTAATAAATAAATACATATATTATTAAATAAATACTTGTTGCAAGCCAAGCTACTAATCATAGAGTAGAATAGGAAATGTTACTTACAATACATCACTGTGGATATGATGATATATTTTTAATATAATAATTCGTAATCAATTAAACAATATTTTCTAAAACTCAGCTAGTTCGTTATATGTTTTGAAAATATATACCTACGTAATATTTCAATGTCTATCTTATCCCTTCAATTAAGTATACAGCTACAAACACATAAAGGTTGTGTTATATTTTCTGCCTTGAGAGATCATAATGGTACGCTACCTTCCAGACAAATTATATTTACCACCACATTTAACATAATATCGCCCACTTTACTCTTGGTTACAAAGATAAGGTAATATTATGAATATGTGAAAGCCCCATATATTCATAATAATACAATTGAATTGCTTCGAATATTGCGTGGAGTTAATAAAGTAAGCAGAAAATAAAACACAACCTTAACGTTAAGTACAATCAATTCCATTTGATGAAAATAAAAGTATTCCTTGGCTAGATACATCTGTACATTTGCATTATCAAAGCACTGCAACGACAAACAATTATATCAGCTATTATGTCATTTTTATTTCTTTTAATATATTCAGTTAGCGTAGTGATATAGAATATATTATTATGTAGGCCTATTTTATACTATATACTAAGTACATTTTAAATATTAACAATTTCTGTATAAAAAAGCTGCTTACATCCCAATACATATCTGATACAGCGTTTACTATCATAGTATATGCCCACATGTATTCTCGTGCAAAATGCTTGTTAAAAGTGATTTTTTCGTTTATTTATATTTGGAACATAGAAGTGATGAGAAAAAAAGGGATTGCATTTTTTCTAACTCTTAAATCTATGAAAATTGACTAAATCCAAAATGGCCGCCATATTGCCAAGATATTATCTATTTCCCTATAACTTTTGAAATAATGAACACAAAAACATGTATAATATATCATTTTTTTCCCGATTTTAACCAACAAAATATAAAAACATAGCATAAAATATCTGCTGCGTGTCCTAGAGGTTGTGTGCTAGGCCTTGAGATACTATGTGGACAGTTGGAGGGCAGTGCAATCTGATACATCTCACCATGCTCAGAAGTTTATCCCCCTATAAGGGGTGAAAATTTGGGTTCGGTGTGCAGACAGGATAGTCAAACTCTTAGTCTTGAATATACATTTGTGGACAAAAATATACCTTTGAATATACCGATTTTGCCGACATTAACTAGGCCCTGTAGGCCTACAGTTTCGGGAAAAAACATACCATTTAATAGGCCTATACAGATTTGGACAATATCACACTCTTTCTGAATAGACACAATGCTCGGGATAGCCTAAAAGTTTTAACAAACTATCTTTCACTGTCTAAAAACATGAAATCCCTGCACAGTACACTCATCTAGGCCTAATGTTCCAGCAGCCTTTGAATAAACACATGATACAGCTGAGTTAAAAAAAATCAAATCAAATCATATCAAATCAAAAAGGAAAACTCAATTTTAACAGACAAAATGCACGAAAGTGTTATATGTGACATATCCGGGTCCCTTACACAATTGTAGAAAGGGACTGTGAGGCTGATTTAAGAAATGAATGTATGGTTTGGTCCAGTTGTGCATTTTACATGTACTGTTTTTGTCCGTACCACCAGGTGGCGTGTTGGGTGCAATTTGGACTTCCGGTTAGTTTTTAAATAAAGGCTATTCATGACACACTTAACTCAGTCTATCACTTGACACACTTAACTCATTTTCGAATTTGTGGGGTTGGCTCAGTTGTGCATAAAGGCGTCCATATGATCTACGAAGGGATATGATAATAATCATGACAATAGCGATGAGATCTGGCGACAAAGAGAAATGTTAACGTTAATGATAATAACACACACATTCTTAATTGATGTTGTATGATATTATGCACAAATATAAAAAAATGCATCTCTAAATCGGCTTGTAATGATATGTATTAAAATAAAATAAAAACGAAAAGCAGTAAAAAGTGTAGACATCTAAAATGATTTGTTGGGCCTGCTAATAAATAAATACATATATTATTAAATAAATACTTGTTGCAAGCCAAGCTACTAATCATAGAGTAGAATAGGAAATGTTACTTACAATACATCACTGTGGATATGATGATATATTTTTAATATAATAATTCGTAATCAATTAAACAATATTTTCTAAAACTCAGCTAGTTCGTTATATGTTTTGAAAATATATACCTACGTAATATTTCAATGTCTATCTTATCCCTTCAATTAAGTATACAGCTACAAACACATAAAGGTTGTGTTATATTTTCTGCCTTGAGAGATCATAATGGTACGCTACCTTCCAGACAAATTATATTTACCACCACATTTAACATAATATCGCCCACTTTACTCTTGGTTACAAAGATAAGGTAATATTATGAATATGTGAAAGCCCCATATATTCATAATAATACAATTGAATTGCTTCGAATATTGCGTGGAGTTAATAAAGTAAGCAGAAAATAAAACACAACCTTAACGTTAAGTACAATCAATTCCATTTGATGAAAATAAAAGTATTCCTTGGCTAGATACATCTGTACATTTGCATTATCAAAGCACTGCAACGACAAACAATTATATCAGCTATTATGTCATTTTTATTTCTTTTAATATATTCAGTTAGCGTAGTGATATAGAATATATTATTATGTAGGCCTATTTTATACTATATACTAAGTACATTTTAAATATTAACAATTTCTGTATAAAAAAGCTGCTTACATCCCAATACATATCTGATACAGCGTTTACTATCATAGTATATGCCCACATGTATTCTCGTGCAAAATGCTTGTTAAAAGTGATTTTTTCGTTTATTTATATTTGGAACATAGAAGTGATGAGAAAAAAAGGGATTGCATTTTTTCTAACTCTTAAATCTATGAAAATTGACTAAATCCAAAATGGCCGCCATATTGCCAAGATATTATCTATTTCCCCATAACTTTTGAAATAAGGAACACAAAAACATGTATAATATATCATTTTTTTCCCGATTTTAACCAACAAAATATAAAAACATAGCATAAAATATCTGCTGCGTGTCCTAGAGGTTGTGTGCTAGGCCTTGAGATACTATGTGGACAGTTGGAGGGCAGTGCAATCTGATACATCTCACCATGCTCAGAAGTTTATCCCCCTATAAGGGGTGAAAATTTGGGTTCGGTGTGCAGACAGGATAGTCAAACTCTTAGTCTTGAATATACATTTGTGGACAAAAATATACCTTTGAATATACCGATTTTGCCGACATTAACTAGGCCCTGTAGGCCTACAGTTTCGGGAAAAAACATACCATTTAATAGGCCTATACAGATTTGGACAATATCACACTCTTTCTGAATAGACACAATGCTCGGGATAGCCTAAAAGTTTTAACAAACTATCTTTCACTGTCTAAAAACATGAAATCCCTGCACAGTACACTCATCTAGGCCTAATGTTCCAGCAGCCTTTGAATAAACACATGATACAGCTGAGTTAAAAAAAATCAAATCAAATCATATCAAATCAAAAAGGAAAACTCAATTTTAACAGACAAAATGCACGAAAGTGTTATATGTGACATATCCGGGTCCCTTACACAATTGTAGAAAGGGACTGTGAGGCTGATTTAAGAAATGAATGTATGGTTTGGTCCAGTTGTGCATTTTACATGTACTGTTTTTGTCCGTACCACCAGGTGGCGTGTTGGGTGCAATTTGGACTTCCGGTTAGTTTTTAAATAAAGGCTATTCATGACACACTTAACTCAGTCTATCACTTGACACACTTAACTCATTTTCGAATTTGTGGGGTTGGCTCAGTTGTGCATAAAGGCGTCCATATGATCTACGAAGGGATATGATAATAATCATGACAATAGCGATGAGATCTGGCGACAAAGAAAAATGTTAACGATAATGATAATAACACACACATTCTTAATTGATGTTGTATGATATTATGCACAAATATAAAAAAATGCATCTCTAAATCGGCTTGTAATGATATGTAATAAAATAAAATAAAAACGAAAAGCAGTAAAAAGTGTAGACATCTAAAATGATTTGTTGGGCCTGCTAATAAATAAATACATATATTATTAAATAAATACTTGTTGCAAGCCAAGCTACTAATCATAGAGTAGAATAGGAAATGTTACTTACAATACATCACTGTGGATATGATGATATATTTTTAATATAATAATTCGTAATCAATTAAACAATATTTTCTAAAACTCAGCTAGTTCGTTATATGTTTTGAAAATATATACCTACGTAATATTTCAATGTCTATCTTATCCCTTCAATTAAGTATACAGCTACAAACACATAAAGGTTGTGTTATATTTTCTGCCTTGAGAGATCATAATGGTACGCTACCTTCCAGACAAATTATATTTACCACCACATTTAACATAATATCGCCCACTTTACTCTTGGTTACAAAGATAAGGTAATATTATGAATATGTGAAAGCCCCATATATTCATAATAATACAATTGAATTGCTTCGAATATTGCGTGGAGTTAATAAAGTAAGCAGAAAATAAAACACAACCTTAACGTTAAGTACAATCAATTCCATTTGATGAAAATAAAAGTATTCCTTGGCTAGATACATCTGTACATTTGCATTATCAAAGCACTGCAACGACAAACAATTATATCAGCTATTATGTCATTTTTATTTCTTTTAATATATTCAGTTAGCGTAGTGATATAGAATATATTATTATGTAGGCCTATTTTATACTATATACTAAGTACATTTTAAATATTAACAATTTCTGTATAAAAAAGCTGCTTACATCCCAATACATATCTGATACAGCGTTTACTATCATAGTATATGCCCACATGTATTCTCGTGCAAAATGCTTGTTAAAAGTGATTTTTTCGTTTATTTATATTTGGAACATAGAAGTGATGAGAAAAAAAGGGATTGCATTTTTTCTAACTCTTAAATCTATGAAAATTGACTAAATCCAAAATGGCCGCCATATTGCCAAGATATTATCTATTTCCCCATAACTTTTGAAATAATGAACACAAAAACATGTATAATATATCATTTTTTTCCCGATTTTAACCAACAAAATATAAAAACATAGCATAAAATATCTGCTGCGTGTCCTAGAGGTTGTGTGCTAGGCCTTGAGATACTATGTGGACAGTTGGAGGGCAGTGCAATCTGATACATCTCACCATGCTCAGAAGTTTATCCCCCTATAAGGGGTGAAAATTTGGGTTCGGTGTGCAGACAGGATAGTCAAACTCTTAGTCTTGAATATACATTTGTGGACAAAAATATACCTTTGAATATACCGATTTTGCCGACATTAACTAGGCCCTGTAGGCCTACAGTTTCGGGAAAAAACATACCATTTAATGGCCTATACAGATTTGGACAATATCACACTCTTTCTGAATAGACACAATGCTCGGGATAGCCTAAAAGTTTTAACAAACTATCTTTCACTGTCTAAAAACATGAAATCCCTGCACAGTACACTCATCTAGGCCTAATGTTCCAGCAGCCTTTGAATAAACACATGATACAGCTGAGTTAAAAAAAATCAAATCAAATCATATCAAATCAAAAAGGAAAACTCAATTTTAACAGACAAAATGCACGAAAGTGTTATATGTGACATATCCGGGTCCCTTACACAATTGTAGAAAGGGACTGTGAGGCTGATTTAAGAAATGAATGTATGGTTTGGTCCAGTTGTGCATTTTACATGTACTGTTTTTGTCCGTACCACCAGGTGGCGTGTTGGGTGCAATTTGGACTTCCGGTTAGTTTTTAAATAAAGGCTATTCATGACACACTTAACTCAGTCTATCACTTGACACACTTAACTCATTTTCGAATTTGTGGGGTTGGCTCAGTTGTGCATAAAGGCGTCCATATGATCTACGAAGGGATATGATAATAATCATGACAATAGCGATGAGATCTGGCGACAAAGAAAAATGTTAACGTTAATGATAATAACACACACATTCTTAATTGATGTTGTATGATATTATGCACAAATATAAAAAAATGCATCTCTAAATCGGCTTGTAATGATATGTATTAAAATAAAATAAAAACGAAAAGCAGTAAAAAGTGTAGACATCTAAAATGATTTGTTGGGCCTGCTAATAAATAAATACATATATTATTAAATAAATACTTGTTGCAAGCCAAGCTACTAATCATAGAGTAGAATAGGAAATGTTACTTACAATACATCACTGTGGATATGATGATATATTTTTAATATAATAATTCGTAATCAATTAAACAATATTTTCTAAAACTCAGCTAGTTCGTTATATGTTTTGAAAATATATACCTACGTAATATTTCAATGTCTATCTTATCCCTTCAATTAAGTATACAGCTACAAACACATAAAGGTTGTGTTATATTTTCTGCCTTGAGAGATCATAATGGTACGCTACCTTCCAGACAAATTATATTTACCACCACATTTAACATAATATCGCCCACTTTACTCTTGGTTACAAAGATAAGGTAATATTATGAATATGTGAAAGCCCCATATATTCATAATAATACAATTGAATTGCTTCGAATATTGCGTGGAGTTAATAAAGTAAGCAGAAAATAAAACACAACCTTAACGTTAAGTACAATCAATTCCATTTGATGAAAATAAAAGTATTCCTTGGCTAGATACATCTGTACATTTGCATTATCAAAGCACTGCAGCGACAAACAATTATATCAGCTATTATGTCATTTTTATTTCTTTTAATATATTCAGTTAGCGTAGTGATATAGAATATATTATTATGTAGGCCTATTTTATACTATATACTAAGTACATTTTAAATATTAACAATTTCTGTATAAAAAAGCTGCTTACATCCCAATACATATCTGATACAGCGTTTACTATCATAGTATATGCCCACATGTATTCTCGTGCAAAATGCTTGTTAAAAGTGATTTTTTCGTTTATTTATATTTGGAACATAGAAGTGATGAGAAAAAAAGGGATTGCATTTTTTCTAACTCTTAAATCTATGAAAATTGACTAAATCCAAAATGGCCGCCATATTGCCAAGATATTATCTATTTCCCCATAACTTTTGAAATAATGAACACAAAAACATGTATAATATATCATTTTTTTCCCGATTTTAACCAACAAAATATAAAAACATAGCATAAAATATCTGCTGCGTGTCCTAGACGTTGTGTGCTAGGCCTTGAGATACTATGTGGACAGTTGGAGGGCAGTGCAATCTGATACATCTCACCATGCTCAGAAGTTTATCCCCCTATAAGGGGTGAAAATTTGGGTTCGGTGTGCAGACAGGATAGTCAAACTCTTAGTCTTGAATATACATTTGTGGACAAAAATATACCTCTGAATATACCGATTTTGCCGACATTAACTAGGCCCTGTAGGCCTACAGTTTCGGGAAAAAACATACCATTTAATAGGCCTATACAGATTTGGACAATATCACACTCTTTCTGAATAGACACAATGCTCGGGATAGCCTAAAAGTTTTAACAAACTATCTTTCACTGTCTAAAAACATGAAATCCCTGCACAGTACACTCATCTAGGCCTAATGTTCCAGCAGCCTTTGAATAAACACATGATACAGGTGAGTTAAAAAAAATCAAATCAAATCATATCAAATCAAAAAGGAAAACTCAATTTTAACAGACAAAATGCACGAAAGTGTTATATGTGACATATCCGGGTCCCTTACACAATTGTAGAAAACTGTTACACAGTGTAAATATCATAATTACACAAAAAATGTAGTATGTATGGTCTCAAGGAATTAGGGTTTCGGATGCAATTGAGTGTTTAGTGTTTTTTGTTGGCTCGTACATAGGGTTATAATTATGTTTATTCACTGAAAAAATCAAATCTATTTAAATGTATACCATTGACAATATAAGTATATTTGATGAAACGACAAAATAGTCAATTGCACAAAATAGTCAGCCATGAACGTTTTTTCTTTGGTATAGTGTATTTTTGGCAGATATATAGAGTTAGTTTGCCCCTGACATGATGGTTGTACTAGTCAGCTATCAACGTTTTTTTTACTTTAGTATACTTTTTGCAGATATATAAGTAAATTTGCCTCTGACATGATGGTTGTACTACCAGAAGTTGATTGTATATTTATTCCCACATTTCCCAGTTTTTTTAATTAATTCTTGAAATTTGCTGTTTTTCCTGTATCTGGTAGACAAAATAATAATTTTATTTACATATGCGTGCAAACCCTGTTTATTTACATGCCTAAGTAAATACAATTATTTACCTAAATGTGCTGGCACAAAAATATATTTCCGCTCCTCTGTAAATAAAATATCTACACCATAACAAAGTTTTCCAGCTGTTATAGTGCATTGTTGTCTCATCACGATTCGAGATGTTCCACCCAGTAAACACAAAACATTTGTATAACATTTATACACTGTTGGAGCATGTATTGTCGAAAAAGATTCGAAACCCTGTGGTCGGATGTGGTATAATTATGCTACACAGCAACCCATACTCAGCAAAAGTAACAACATAAATATAATTCATATTCTATATGTGTTATCTGTGTTATGTGTGCCAATAAAACATAGTGAACGCCACGGTAAAATAATGTTCATCTTCAGGAGACTTTCGCATGACACAGGTTTGTATTTTATAGAAGTCTTAGCGTGTTACAAAGTGAGATCAAAACAACCAAAATCCAAACAAAGGGGAACGTCTGTCCTCTTGAAGCAGTATCTGTGAAAAAAAAATATAAAAATAATGTTGATCATGGGAAATAACCTAAATTTTAAATCCACAAAGATTAGTATATTGGATCTTAGAAATATGAGTTCTAAGCACACACGTTAAACATCATGGGTGTCTAGGCCTACATTCATCGGCTCTCTTGACAAATTTATGAATTTAAAGAAATGAGAATATACTATAATGATCCATCAATGATGACATTATTTATCATTTTTTTAATGTAATTCCTAAAATTCGTTGTTATAGCCTTGAAATCAATCACACATAAGTCTAAGCCATCTGTTAACAGTGTAACTCAGTTCCTCGTGATTAAGCCATAACTAGTGCATCATTTTAATTGATTGTTGACCTGTGTGGTTTCGAAAGAGAATACGCTGTTCAACATTTATAAGTCACAGGCCTATGTTTTTATTTGCAGAAAACTTGAATGTTACCTAATTAAGCAAAAACTTAAGATTTTATGTTAGGCTGGTTGGTCCACAGTTTTAGACGCTACCCAACTGGCAATATTCAATATTCCTACTGGCAATATTCTAGTATACTACACGATCGGAGCAAGCCTTTATATGTATGTCATGGTATATCATGCTTGTGCAGATAACCTTATGATTGATGGATCAACTTCACATTGTGCACAAGCATAACTATGCCTTGACCCAGATGGTGTCGAGAGTGCATTTTAATTACCTTGACTTCCCCTGATCAGGGTTCACAAGGCTTCTCCACTGTAAAAAACACGGCAGATATATACACGCCTCTACAATAGGCGCAACAAACAAGATACCCCGGCGGACATGATGATTGGCCTAGAGCATTATGGTGAGCGACAGGTTATCCAGTACTTACTTTTTGCTTGACAAGTGGTATTTGTGGAGCCAGCAATGCATACACAGAAGTATCCCTCGAAACCAGACACACATCTTGTGCCCTCAGAGCAGGTCACCCCTTCACAGAAATCAATATCTGGTCGAGAAAAACAAGCATAATGGTGTGGTGAGTGAATTGGTAATATCATTTTCAGATGTACAGCCTACTTGATTTTTGATACAACCAAACGATGAGCCTGGTGAGTTTTTTGTGTTTTTAACTCTTACAACGCTGAAATATTGTATAAGCCATGGGAACCAAAGTTTTTTTTTCAATTTAAAATCATCATAAATGTCTTAGTTAGCTCTTTCTGCTTCTTTTGAATATCTATGTTATGAGTCTACGGCCATTATAGATATTTAATCTTTTTCAGTGCGGGAACCGTCTTAATACGTCAGAATCTGACGTCTACAGACGTCAGTTTTTGACGTATAAAGACAGTTCTCGCGCTGAAAGGGTTAAAATGACATAATAATGATAATGAGAACATGTGTGGGGATGTGAGGTGGCTCGTCGAGGGGTGAACGGCAGAAGCCACCTAACATTCACCAACATATCATAAACTTAATCTTTCCCCGTCAGGTCGACGGTTCCGATTGACTTCACAAAACTTCTCTTCAGATTATTATGTTTATTGGTCTAGACATCGAACACCAGCAATGCACAACCCCGCGCACGACACATCTCAGTCAAACTCCGAGCGGACGACCTGCGGCACGTCCGCAGTCGCCAAGAACTATATCACAACTGCGGGAAAAACGCTACGACCGCATGGGATTCGGTTTTATGCACACGGTACTGAAGTACCAAAACGAGGCAGTCATCTCCTGTCCCACCGCGTCCGGGGAGATCAGAGACGACTGTCACAGTAATCGAGCGAAGCAGGGATCCTACATTACCCCCGGGTTAGTGACAACGTAGGAACCAAACTAACGTGTAGGAGACTGCGTCGTGAAAGCAGCGGGGGTTGTATATAACGTAACCTCTTATAACTAATCAGGTGTGAAAAAATACAGCGTGGGTGGTTGTTGTTAATACAGCGTGGGTGGTTGTCGTCGCAGCATCCGTAATTAAAATATTGTCCCATCCTCGTAACACCAATTGTCCTATCCTCGTAACACCAATTGTCCTATCCTTGTAACACCAATTGTCCGATAAATTACATATGCTGCTTTGCTGCGACCAACCGATTCATTTAATTAACATGTCCATTATAATTTAGCAAATATTCTGCTCGATAATGTAATTACGATTTACATATTCTAAGCAATGTTGCCAGGCCTGGCGCATTCAATTACGATTTAAAATGATTATAATTACGGTACGTGCGGTTGGGCCCGCCATAGATGTCGTTGGGCGCCACTATGGCGTGGACCATCTGCACGAAACGGGCAGGAGTCTGGATTGTTCGTCCGACTCTAGTTTTTCTCACAGTTGCGTCCGTCGAAATTTTGTCGCGATCAACGATATTCGAACGATTTCTTGTATTCGAGTCGATTACGGCGTCAGCTGCACCAGGGGCTTTACCCCGTAGATGTAAAGGTATGCGTGAATACGTTCGCAAACCGCCGCCGTTCCTGTTAGCGCGGGATACGGCGGGGGCTCGCGAATGTGGCGCTACATAAGCTTTGCCTTTGTTAGGCAATTTAACTTTATCATCTGGTTGCTGTGGTACAGTGGCCAATTTGGTACTGCTTCTGACTGCCGTCGACTGTGTCTTTTTAACACTCGTCCTGTTGGACGTCTGAGTGTTCGCACTACTAGGTCTAGATGGGTCCTGTGGATTCCCACTAGCGATCCTGGTAGTCTTCGTGCTCTGTTTTTTGTTTGGCGTAGTACGCTGTATTTTCGGACCTGTCGTAGGCTCGCACTCTAGATGTGCGGGTTTAACTCGGTCTAAGGAGACCGTTTCTACCTTGCCATTCATCAGGATTTTCATGACTTATATGGACCGTCGTAAGGGGCGGTCAGAGGCGGCGCAATTGCGATTCGTCGCAAGAATACATGTGTGCATGTTTCTATTTCCTTGTATTGGAAAATGTTAGTCTGTTGTGTGTCACGTGGCGGACATAGACGGAGAAGCGACATGGCTACGCGTAGCTTGTCTGAGTAATTCTCCAAATCTGTGTTAGCGTCGACGGTGTACTGTTGCGTAAACTCTCCTGGGAGTCTAAGTGTTGTCCCGTATATCATCTCGGCAGCTGACCTGCCTAGTCTCTCCTTGACTGCGGAACGAACTCCTAAAAGTACAGCGAGTAGAGTAATAGTCCACGGGTTCGGTGATTCGTGCACCATAATGGCGGCTTTCAATTGGCGGTGGAAACGTTCGACCATGTCATTCCGTATTATCCCGAATTGGTTACATAAATTATCCCACAATTTGGACTTGAACTGAGCGCCTATCTGTGGTGATAGTGGCGGGAGTACCGTAACGTGCTATCCACCCGCTGAAGAAGGCATCGGCGACTGTTTCGTCCCGAATATCTATAATAGGTATGGCTTCCGGCCAACGTGTAAAACGATCGACGCAAGTCAGTAGATATCTAAAGCCATTAGCGTAGGGTAAAGGTCCGACTATATCGATGTGGACATGATCAAATCGCTCGGTAGGTTCAGTGAACTTTCCGAAAACTGGTGTGTTGTGACGTGAAACTTTGGCGGTCTGACAACCTTTACAGGAACGACACCATCTAGCAATGTCAATATTCATACCAACCCAAACAAATCGTGTGTTAATCAAAGGTTTTGTAGCTCTATGAGATGGGTGGCCTAAACCATGTAAGTTTAAAAAAACTTTTCTGCGAAATTTCGCGGTGATGTACGGCCGGTTATGTCCCGTGGACACATCACACCAGATCAGTTGATTATCGAATGATTTAAGTAATTTGAAATTCATAGTGGATGTAGTCGAGTGTTTCAATCTCGTGAATTCCGCGTCCTTAGCTTGATCAACACTTAAATCCTTATAATTTATCACTGGTCTATCGTCTATCACGGACACTGATGGTCGTGACAGCGCATCGGCGACGAAATTTGTCTCACCTTTAACGCATCTAATGTCGGTAGTAAATTCAGCTATGAAAGCTAAATGTCGTGTTTGGCGTAGGGACGCACGTTCGGTGACAGATGACATTACAAATGGCAAAGGTTTATGATCGGTGTTCACAAAAAAATTGCGTCCTTCTAGATTATGTCTAAAATGTTTTATGGTGGCATATACTGCCAAAAGCTCACGGTCGAACGCACTATAGCGTGTCTCCGCTGGATTCAGCTTCTTGCTGAAAAACGAAAGTGGCTGCCACATACCATTCAAATACTGCTGCAAAACGCCACCTACGGCGACATCACTAGCGTCACACGTGATGTTTAATTGAGCCATAGGGTCTGGGTGTACCAGAAGGGTAGCGTTTGCCAATATTTGTTTGGACTCGGAAAATGCTGACTCTGCATTTTGGTCCCACTTCAAATCGAAATTTGACTTCCGTGACAGTCTTGTATGGCCTTCGTTGGCAGCTGTCAATAAATTATTTAATGGTGTCAACTTCGCTGCGCATTGCGGTATGAAACGGTGGCAATAATTTACCATTCCTAAATATCTACGCAATGCTCGTTGCTTTTTGGTTTTACGAAATTCACAATGGCATCGACAGCGCTGGGTAACGGCGAAATTCCTTCGGCACAAACGTGGTGGCCTAAAAAACCTAACTCAGTTGTACCGAACTGACACTTCTCAGGACCGATGATTATTCCGTATTCGGCTAGTCGGGAAAAAAGAATTCGTAAATGTTTTTTGTGCGTTTTATGATCTGGGCTGGTTACCAGTAGGTCATCTAAATATACAAAAACGAAATCAAGTCCGCGTGTAACGTGGTCTATAAAACGCTGAAACGTTTGTCTGGAATTTCGCAGACCAAACGGTGTCCTTGTAAAATTAAATAGACCAAAAGGTGTAGTAACGGCTGTCTTATGTATATCTGACGGTTCCACAGGAATTTGGTATTAGGCTCTAACCAAAAAAATTTCGAGCCGGCTAAGCGCCGCGTGAAATCCTGAATATGTGGAATTGGATAACGGTCGGGTACGGTCTGAGCGTTTAAGCTTCTGTAGTCTCCACATGGTCTCCAGTCGCCATTTTTCTTTGGTACCATATGAAGCGCTGAGGACCACTCACTGTCGCTGGGTTCGATGACTCCTAATTTTATCATTTCGTCAAACTCGTGTTTCGCAGTGACAAGTTTATCGGGTGCCAATCGTCGTGGGCGCGCGAACACCGGGTGTCCTTTAGCCAGATACTGGATTCATCTTATAGATCGCATTGTACGGTGGCCCACAGGTGCCACCAACATTAATGCAAGCTCAAAACCATTTATACATCTTCAGAAACATTAATGCAAGTTCAGAAATATTAATGCGAGTTCAGAAACATTAATGCAAGTTCAGAAACATTAATGAAAGTTCAGACACATTAATGCAAGTTCAGAAAACATTTATGAAAGTACTATTGAAAACATTTATGCATGTTCAGAAAACATTTATGCAAGTACGATTGAAAACATTTATGTATGTTCAGAAAACATTTGCGCGACTACGATTGAAAACATTTATGCAAGTACGATTGGAAACATTTATGCAAGTTCAGAAAACATTTATGCATGTACGATTGAAAACATTTATGCATGTTCAGAAAACATTTATGCAAGTACGATTGAAAACATTTATGCATGTTCATAAAACATTTATGCGAGTTCAGAAAACATTTATGCAACTATGATTGAAAACATTTATGCAAGTACGATTGGAAACATTTATGCAAGTTCAGAAAACATTTATGCATGTACGATTGAAAACATTTATGCAAGTTCAGTAAACAATAAAGCAAGTTCAGAATTTTTTATTCAAGTACATATTTGAAAGCATTTATGCATGTTGGTAAGACACACTTGTGAAAGCTCAGGTCTTTATCAAGTCATATAAGAGCTGTGTCTTGTCCATTTTATTACCCATGACAGATGTCCTACACTGAACGTTCCTCCGTCTGAACACCCCCTCCCCCTTGTAAATAGTGCGCCGGCGTGTTTTCCGTAGCTACGGCGTAGTAGGCTAATTAAGTAATCTGACCATTTTAAGTTTTCTTTAATACGATGTTTATAAATTCACGCATTATTTATCACTTCTGATGTGATGACATGCTATACTGATATAAACTACATCTAATTTATGGCCCTTAATTTTTTTTATTCAGTATCACAAATTACGATAGTGTCGATATGTCGGCCTAGGCTGAGGGGCCGCTGCCTAGCCTGACGTTGGTCCGGTTCGCTTTTTAAAATTCAGCCACTATTTTTAGAATATTAAACATGTTAAATTTCTTATTTTGCATAAATGTTTTCTGAACTTGCATAAATGTTTTCAATCGTACTTGCATAAATGTTTTTCTGAACTTGCATAAATGTTTTCAATCGTATTTGCATAACTGTTGTCTGAACTTGCATAAATGTTTTCAATCGTACTTGCATAAATGTTATCTGAACTTGCATTAATGTTTCCAATCGTACTTGCATAAATGTTTTCTGACCATGCATAAAGGTTTTCAATCGTACTTGCATAAATGTTTTCTGAACTTGCATTAATGTTTTCTGAACTTGCATTAATGTTTCCAATCGTACTTGCATAAATGTTTTCAATCGTAGTTGCATAAATGTTTTCTGAACTTGCATAAATGTTTTCTGAACATATATTAATGTTTTCAATCGTACTTGCATAAATGTTTTCTGAACATGCATAAATGTTTTCAATCGTACTTTCATAAATGTTTTCTGAACTTGCATTACTGTTTGTGAATTTGCATTAATATTTCTGAACTTGCATTAATGTTTCTGAAGATGCATAAATGTTTTTGAACTTGCAATAATGTTGGTGGCACCTGTGGGCCACCGTAGCATTGCCGTGGTCAACCTCCTCTGTAAATGTATATCACATACATAATTCAAAGGATATTTCAACGATTAATAAATGATAGAATATGACGACACTGTGATGTTTCTATCAACTCGAATGTGTGGCTACAGATCAGTATTGAAAATAAGTTATATGCCAATTGTCGGAAGTTTGCTGTTAAAATAGTTAAAATATTAACCGTGGGAGGCCTATATAACTATATATTTTCTCTCTCACCGGTTCTATTTTGTGGAGTATTTTCCATTGTCATCTCTGTATATGTCCCCGCTTCGTTGGGAGTTGACTCTGCAATGAGTGTGGTCGTAGTTGTGGGTGTAGTCGTAGTGGTGGGCGTGGTCGTTGTGGTGGGTGTGGTAGTTGTGGTGGGTGTGGTTGTTGTCGTGGGTGTGGTCGTTGTGGTGGGCGTGGTCGCTGTGGTGGGTGTGGTTGTAGTGGTGGGCGTGTTTGTTGTGGTGGGTGTGGTTGTAGTGGTGGGTGTGGTCGTTGTGGTAGGTGTGGTCGTTGTGGTGGGTGTAGTTGTAGTGGTGGGCGTGGTCGTTGTGGTGGGTGTAGTTGTAGTAGGAGTAGTCGTTGTTGTGGGTGTGGTTGTTGTGGTTGGTGTGGTCGTTGTTGTTGTTGGCGTCGTTGTTGTAGTGGGTGTGGTTGTAGTCGTGGGAGTAGTTGTTGTGGTTGTCACTGAAACAAAATACATAACAGAATATTACCGGTAACATAAACCTGTTAATATAGCATAACATGACATGACATGACATGACATGACATGACATGACATGACATGACTAACATCATATCATATCATATCATTTATCCATTGTAGCAATGTATGACAAATAATCAGATTGATTATACTGCTAACTGACCTGTTGTACATCTATATTTGATGACGATGGTCATCTCTCTACCCAGTAAATCTCCACACCTGTTAAAGTGACTCTTCTTTATTATGCACTCTGACTTTCCGTCACATCTACTCGTGAATATGGCTGTGGCGGTAGGGGACTCACACACACCCTCTCTACCGTAATATCCGCTCCCCACGCTGATCACGCCAGCAGCACACGAAACCGTGAATGGATCATTTGTTGTGATTTCCTTTGTTTTTCCTGAAACATTACAAAAATGCATCACATCCCAGCGAACACAAACTATTATATAACATTCGTGCAATGTTGGACCAACTCCAAAAAATGTTGGGCCAAAGCTGTACCAATGTCACACAATTGTTGGATAGTTGTGTACAGTACCGGCATAGCGATTCAAACCAAATTAGCATCCCCAAATAAATAAGTGCAGTAAATGGCCACACATCTTAGTAGAAGGTGGGCCACCCGTGACCCCCCTCCCTTTCACGGTGGTTTTTTTAAGCCTCTGAATATGGACCTATTGAAATCCGGTTGTTTGCATTTAAGCTGTTGGGGCTAAATTGCTAAAATATGCAAATTAGGCAGTCATTACCGAAAATGCAGTTTCAAGCAATATCTCTGCAACTAATCAAGTTACAATCCTAAAAACAGTGTCTATCATACGGTTTTCATAATCAACGAATGCAATAAAATATATCTAATTAGGATCAGAATAAAAAATTAGCATAAAATATGCAAATTAGGCAGCCATTACGCAAAATCCAGTTTCAAGCAATATCTCAGAAACTAATGAAGTTAGAATTTTGAAAAAATGTCTACTCTATGGTTTTTTCGTGGACAGAGATTGCAATAAAATATATGTTATCAACATCAAGAAAACATATTAGCATAAAATATGCAAATTGGGTAATAAAAAGTATTAGAGAAAATCAGGTTTCAAGCAATAGGGGCCTATATCAAAGACCAAACAACCAAAGAGTAAAACATAAAATATCTACACTCCCATTTTTGTGGTCAACCTTTCATCTGAAAACATTTCAAGAGTTCCGAAATGTCCCCATTACATGTAATATATAACATTTCAACTGGTAACTGTGTACACACATGTAGTTAAGGCGTTGTGAAATAGAAATTCGTGTAAAAAGACAAAAATCAAAGACGTATTATCGCAACACACGACCTCTCACTAAGCCCCTTGACATCTCAGCTAATACCCACGACCAATTTAAACGTTTATTTTTCATATTTTGATCTTTTAATAAAGCAGTAGACCCTACTTTGTTTTCTTTACTATATTAGGGTAACCCTATAACCCAGATCTCGTGGAAATTACCTTTATTTAAAATGACACTTATTTACTGTATAATTATTTGGGTTTGGGCAATTATACTTATACGATAATACCAAAATTGTTTTTTTATTGTGATTTTCTTATGGTTTCCAGCATGGTACCTTAACCTATAGTTACATGATTGTCCGATAACACATACATAAAGTGACCAATAAAATAAGCATGTGCCTGTAGCATTTTTTTAAATTTTATTCTGGTGCCAATACAAAAGTGTGGGCTTTTTAATTATAGTTCAAATAATATATAAAAGTTAATTTAGAACCTAATGTTGATAAAAGGTTGCCCACATATCCTGCTAAGCTAGTTACCAAGCATCGAAATATAAATATTGGGGATATCAACATGTTTATTAGGGATATCGGGAATTAAAAATAAACACATCGCCCGAACATATCGTGCACCTTCTGATTGCCAGAAAACTATGGCGTTGGTTTTTTCAGACAAAAGCCTTATTATGAACATGGGTTTGCATAATTATTAGAAAGGTTACGTACACTATGCATACTAGCTGGTGGTAACAAGTTATCTAGAATATGAATAAAAGAAAAATAATGTTTAGACCTATTTATCAGCACCTGGCGTTGCACCTGCTAATTATTAATCAGTGATATATGTCGAGACATGCTCTGGGTTTGAGTCACATGAACTCGAAAGTCATCAAAAATACTATCATTTGTTTAAGCCCTTCGTGATTTTTGATATTATTTCTTGCCCATACCGTCTAAATGCCACTGACATGATGACACTATTATTTTATCACACCTTGGTTAAATATAACTGACCTGTAATATAGGAGTTGATTGGTTATTACATATAACCCATATTTGTTCATTTAAGTTATTTTTTTTATTTACATAACATCTTCTACTGACATAACGAATGTGATTTTAATGTGTAATCCTTGGGATAAATAACTAGAGTTGAACAAATAGATACAACCAATCTTTTCTTATATTAAATTTACTGTGTAAAATGACCCATTATTTGTTCTTGTCCTAATATCTCGCCTGCAAACTAGCAGATATTAAATATATAATAAGATGTCTAAAAATTATTGTCTTTAAAAATCACGCCCATGGGGAGGGGGTAGTGGATGTTTTTCATGTATGGTTTTCATATACACATAGCACGGAAGACGTGTACTTTGATATTTAAAGGGTCATTATATATTGTAATGAACTTCATATTTGTTATTTTTTTATTTTTACTTCACGTAACATCACGTAGTAACATAACTAGTGTTTATTCCGTGGAACACATACCTGGAGTTGAAAAACAATCACAACATGTCTTCTAGGAAATTAAATTTACCACTTAAAATTCAGAGAGTACATATGTTTGATGAACCGATATTTTTTACAGCCCCAATATTTTGAGTGCAAACAAGCAGATATTTTATAGATAAATAATAAGGTGTCTACAAATTATTGTCTTTAGAAATCCCGGCCATGGTGAGGGGGTAGGGGATGTTTTTTAATTTCGGGTTTTCCTATACACATAGCACGAAAGACGTGTAATTTGGGATTTAAAAAGTCATTATATATTATAATGAACCCCATATTTGTTAATCTATTTTATTTTCTTGTTACATAACATCTTCTAGAAACATAACTAGTGTTTATTCCATGGAACACATACCTGGAGTTAAAAAATACAATCACAGCATGTCTTCTAGGAAATTAAATTTACCGCTTATAATTCAGGGGTACATATGTTTGATGACCCGTTATTTTTTCCAGCCCCAATATTTTGAGTGCAAACAAGCAGATATAGAACACATAAACAAAAAGGTGTCTAAAAAAGTATTGTCTTAAGAAATCCCGCCCAAGAGGATGCGGGTGGGGAGGGTTTTGTTTATCTGGTTTTCATATACACGTAGCATATTTGTTTTGTTTTTATTATTTTAGTTTCACATAACATCTTGTAACAATACTAGTGTTTAATTATTGGAATAACTACCTGTAGTTGAAAAAATATATACAGCATGCCTTTTAGTAAATTAAATTTACATAATGTTTGGTGACGTAATATTTCTTCCTGTCGCAATATTTTGAGTGCAAACAAGCAGATATTGAATGGATATTGAATAAGGTGTCTAAAAATTATAGTCTCCAAATACCTCGTCCCGGAGAGAGGTTTTTCATATTAGATTTTTATGTGAACGTAGCAAGCAATATGTGGAATTTGGGATTTAAAAGGTTATTACATATATTGATGAACCCTATATTATTTTATTTTTATTTTATTTAATTTGTGATTTAAAGGGTTATAACATGTATTATTAAACCTCATATTTGTCTCTTTTTTTTTATTTTAGTTTCACATAATATTTTGAGTGCAAACAAGCAGATATTGAATGGATATTAAATAAGGTGTCTAAAAATTATCGTCTCCAAATACCTCGCACCGGAGAGAGGTTTTCATATTAGATTTTTATGTAGACGTAGCAAGCAATATGTGGAATTTGGGATTTAAAAGGCTATTACATATATTGATGAACCCTATATTCTTTTATTTTTATTTTATTTAATTTGTGATTTAAAGGGTTATAACATGTAATAATAAACCCCATATTTGTCTTGTTTTTTTATTTTAGTTTCACATAACATCTTGTAACAATACTAGTGTTTAATTGTTGGAATAACTACCTGTAGTTGAAAAAAATATACAACATGCCTTTTAGTAAATTAAATTTACATTATGTTTGGTGACGCAATATTTTTTCCTGTCGCAATATTTTGAGTGCAAACAATCAGATATTGAATGGATATTGAATAAGGTGTCTAAAAATTATCGTCTCCAAATACCTCGCCCCGGAAGAGGGGGTAGAGAGGGTTTTCATAATAGATTTTTATGTAAACGGAATTTGGGATTTAAAGGGTTATTACATATATTGATGAACCCCATATTCTTTTTTTTTCATTTTCGTCTCACATAGCATATTCTTGTAACATAACTAGTGTTTAATTATTTGAATAAATACTTGTAGTTGAAAATATATATACAACATGCCTTTCAGTAAATTATATCTACCGCCTAAAATTCAAGGGTTTACATATTATGTTTGATGACCCAGTTTTTATTCCTGTCGCAATATTTCGAGTGCAAACAAGCAGATATTTAATGGATATTGAATAAGCTGTCTTAAAATTATTTTCATATTAGATTGTCATGTAAACCTAGCAAGCAATATGTGGAATTTGGGATTTAAAGGGTTATTATATATATTAAAGAACCCCATATTATTATTTTTTTTATTTCCGCCTCACATAGCATCTTCTTGTAACATAACTAATGTTTAATTATTAGTATAAATACTTGTAGTTGAAAAAATATATACAACATGCCTTTCAGTAAATTATATTTACCGCTTAAAATTCAAGGGGGTATGTTTGATGACCCAGTATTTTTTACTGTCGCAATATTTTGAGTGCAAGCAGATATTTGAGGGATATTGAATAAGCTGTCTTAAAATTATTGTTTTTAAATATCTCGCCCTTGAGGAGGGGGGTGGAGAGGGTTTTCAGATTAGACTTTCATGTAAACGTAGCAAGCGATATGTGGAATTTGGAATTTAAAGGGTTATTACAAATATTAATGAACCCCATATTATTTTATTTTTTTTATTTTCGCCTCACATAGCATCTTCTTGTAACATAACTAGTGTTTAATTATAAGAATAAATACCTGCAGTTGAAAAAAATATACACAACATGACTTTTTATAAAATTAAATTTACCGCTTAAAATTCAGGGGGTGCATATGTTTGATGACCCAGTATTTTTTTATGCCCCAATATTTTGAGTGCAAACAAGCAGATATTGAATAGTCATATAACATGGTGTCCAAAAATCACTGTCTTCAAAAATCCCCAGGGGGGGGGGAGGGTTTTCATATCTGGCCCATGGACTATAGCCACCCTCATGCAAACTCTGGTTATGTAACTGTGTCCAGGTCGTCAAACACTGGCTCCCCGTTCTCGTGTTCGACGTAAAAAAATGTATGGTTCAGTGAAACCCAACTATTTTATCTAATAATGTACCATTAACATGTCTGTAATATATTTATTGCGGTGATACTGTTGACAGGCTGACAATTATTCAGATATATAGTGCTCTTCTTAAAAATGATACATAATTGCCAAGAATGATGTTCCTATGGTGCTCCTAATATAGTTGCGTTGCTATATAGCACAAAATGGCTAGTTGTGTTTAGATCTCAAGTGACAAGAATCCGGCGGTTCAGGGCTTCACGTGTCATGTTAAAATCAAATCGAACGGGCAAATGGTTAATGTACCCCTCACGTGGGGGAGCAAGTGACTGAACTGTGATAACATTTTGTAATTACCGTGGTCACGCAGCCTAAAAGTGGAGTTGACACAATGTTTATTGGATGTTGCTTCAGCAGTATTGACGGTAATGACAACATTAAACATATATGAGAGAAGTCGGTGCTGCCCAGCGAACACCAGGCGTTGGCCAATACTGTCTGAGGGTTGGCCATATTTCATGACGTAGGCCTATGTGATCCGATCTGGCAAAATGAGTCATAAGTCGCACTTTGACAAACGATGCTAGGGCACTTAAAAGCTACATGTATAAAGACCAAGATTTGACGTTTTTTTCAATTTTTACATAAGTTTATAGTTTCATATGCATACTTTCAAATCCTGAAATTATTTGGCAAGTTTATGTACATGTTTATTATTTTGTTTAATATATTTGTTATCTTTATTATATTAATCAATGGGCATTCAACCGACAAGTACATCTTATAACCCACAATGGTCAACATATTGGATCTATAAAATCCGCATTAAATCGGGATCCACCATCTGGATTGCTGAAAAAAGATATAGCATAAAACTTCAATACGTAAAGATCGTTGTGCCACGGTTTAAAGTTGATTACTTGTAAACTGAGTGGGAAATATCGTGGCAAAAATCGTTCGTAGCAAAGTTTGGACGACTACGTCCAAACTTAATAATGGCGCCGGGCTATTGTCAAGTGTGCTCGTGTTTTGATTAAACTTTGCGCCCTGTAACTGGAGGCATTCACGATAAATGGCAGATAGTTATAAAACTCCTTGTGGCCGAGCTATGCAACAGTCTACTATAGACATCACCTTGCTTGAGCAAACTGGAATCGGATCGTACAACGGCAACAATTTTCTATAATTATCTGTTAATTAAATCGTTGATGTGTTGAATGCCAGTCGGGTAAACAATTAAAAACAAATATTATTGTCTTTAGAGTAGAATTTATAACCATTATATCAAACATATGTGGCTAATAATTTATTTATGGTTATATTTGATGACATCACATTAGATTGCGCATTATTTTGTATGGTGCACCGTGACACATTCTCATAGACTTATCTGTTTTAATGTGTTTTGATATATTATATTGCTTATGGGGATGGAGCTCACACTAAACACCTCAACTCTCTTTATGTATAAACTGCTCATATGTATGTTTTCAGACATAAACATGATAAATGCGGGTATATTGATGTGACTGACGTTTTTTCTGTGCGAATTTATTCAGTTACTGCAAAAAAACACGACGCTGGTCCAACATAAAGCTTAACATTATGCAAACCTTAGTTAAAAGTGTCCTGTTAGCTGGTAGGCCCTATTTGGGATTATATAAATCAAGAATATAAAAATACGTAGATTCTAGTTGACAAATAATTGCTCATTCGTCATTGCAAGTGGTTGAATAGTATAAACAATATTCATCATTGCAATGTATTGTACAATATATAGTCCAGAAAAGTTAGCCTTTAAAGCACTCTAACCTGGAACAAATTCTTAACAAGCTAAAAATTTCAAGAAAATTTGTTAGAAGTATGGCAAACAACATATTTCTGCAGATTTACATCGTTTGCACCATCTCGTACAAGCCTCCATGGTCATAGTATTTATCCCCGTGGTTATTCACTGTATTAAATTTTTGATAGGGATTTCCAAATGTATTGCTGTACAACAAGAATTACTACTTCAGTAAATGATCAGCATCATTCATGCCACATATCATAACGTTAACATAATTATGTTTAG
Organism: Flabesymbios commensalis; assembly: GCA_964017125.1. Lineage (NCBI taxonomy): Eukaryota > Metazoa > Annelida > Polychaeta > Terebellida > Flabelligeridae > Flabesymbios > Flabesymbios commensalis. The sequence goes on from OZ024911.1 coordinate 53,069,244, forward strand.
CAAAATATTAAAATTAGACACGGCTAAAGTTGATAAAAAATCCTTAATGATGCATGGGAAAATCTAAATGTAAGCCTATTTACACCCTAAATTTATCATAAACTTCGAAATTCATTAATTTGTAATATTAAATGCAAATAACAATAATGTGCAGACATTGTGAAAGCAATATGACATAACAACTATTGTGACATTGGAATTGTTGATAATTACAATTGATTTATTACACATAGCTCTGTTATCAAAATGTTAGGAGGCCACCATCTGAATCCAAATCCATTTATAAAAGTCTATATTTAAGCATTCACGACACTTATTTTTCACTGAAACAATGGCAAACGATTATCTATTTACTAATACTATGCCTTCAAATCTTTGTTTAAATTGTGTATTTAAATTATTTTGAGCCCCCCCCCTCCCTCATAATATGTCGTTTATAATACACGTGACCGTTATCGATTTTGATCTTTATTATGGTATATTTAGGGAAAATTCAGAAATAAGATATCCATTGCAACGAGAACATTTATGAAAATCGATCAGATCTAAACAGCTGAAAGTTTCATTCTGTATATAAATATAGGGCTATGTAATGTAATTCAGTTGCACACGTTTTGCAATTTTTATTCATTTTTACGGTAACGTGTAGCTGTATTTTCTTTTTTATACTTTATTAAAACATAGAACACACGCACATTTGTAATAAGGAGTTTTTGATGTCATAACATAATATAGGACCACTTTTAAAACTTTAACGTACACAGACATAATGTTGGTGAAAAATTAGTATTGTTAATAAATGCATTAGGTTTAATTGATTTTGTAAATTAGGTAATTACAGCTGTAGGTTTACTTAGCAATTTTAAATGTTAAAACTATTAATAATGAAGCTATAACAAACACGTTTCCCCAGCACTTGGGTAATCATGCAAAAAGCATGCGAGAGTTAGAAATACAATAATTGGACATGATACTTGCGATTTTCTAATATAACTACAATCATTTATTCATCAATAATATGTTAGGCATTTACATCCACCACATCCAAACGATTATGAAAATCCTCTCTCTCTGCCCATTTACCTCTAGTCCCAAGAAGGGGTAAATTTACCCCCTGAAATTGGCCAAATTTACCCCCATGCGACATTTACCCCCTCGTGGTAACAAGTAACAAGTATTTATTGCTGATGGTTCCTGTGTGAGGAACATGACCGAAGAGCCAGGAAAGTGCTGGCGCCATATAATACAATACAGTGCATATTATAATTCTATTTACAATTGTAATGATTTATACAAGAATCAGTGGATTAGATGTTATTATTCATTGTTAAGAACACTTTAAAACTTTGCGATAATCACTTTCACGAATAAACTTAACTGCAGTACATTATTATAATCGTTTTGCTTAATTAATTGTTCCAGTTGAAAAGTGGAAGGTCTTTTCCAGAATTTGACATTTATATATTTTTTACGCTCTTCTCTGAATAACGGACAGCATAACAGATAGTGGTACTCATCGCCGATGTCATTGCAATGAGCCCGACAACCAGCTTCGATTGGTAGACGGTGATTGCGGCACCGAGATTTTGTCATAAGAATTCTATTATTTACAGGTAGTTCAGTCAGATATTTCTCGAAACCAAAAGTATTTTTAATTATACGGTATACAGTACATTTACCACCTTTTGTTATGCCTTCATTCCAATTTTGTATGAATTGGTCGTGCAACCTTAACTTGAGAATTGTATTAAAATGATCCGGTGATTTAGGTAAAGATTGATTCGTCCAAATCCCAGAGAATCCAGCACTATCTAGTATGTTTTTCACCGAGCTAATCCAAGTAGAATGAAACAAATCCTTCTCATAAAGTTTATATATTAAAGAGTAAATCATTTTCGACAGTTTATTTTCTTTGCTGTTAATCAGTCTTGCCCAGTAGAGGATCATATCTATATGAAGCGGCGTTTCACCCAACTCTCCATAAACCATATTAGGTCAAGTAGATTTATGAGCATGTAAAATATATTTACAGAACCTTAATTTCACTTTATTTACAATGTCGCAATTTTCACACCCCCACACTTCAGCTTCATATAATACAACAGGTTTTACCAGAGTGTCAAATAACTTTAATGCAATATCTGGAGGTAGAGATAGAGATTTAATCCGTTTCAGTAGAGCGAACATTGCCCTACATCCCTTTTGATAAAGACTTTGTTTTGCAACATTAAATTTTGCATTAAAATTAAACGTGACACCCAGGTAATTGTAATCATTCACTACATGAAGTTTCATGTCCGCAAATTTAAACGAAGGTATATTTTTTAATCTGCCCCGCTTACATTAACACATGATTTTGCCTGACTGTAGAGGTTTTTAATTACTTTTAGAATCCGCCCTGATATCCCAGAGAATAACAACTTGGTCCATAATTTGGTTCTATTTGCATCAAATGCCTTTTGGTAGTCTACAAAACAACAGTATAATCGTTTACGTTTGTTGAGGTAAATATCAGCAAAAGTTTTCAAAACAAAAATGTGGTCTATGGTGGAATTGTCGGATTTGAAACCGGCCTGTTCTAGACCGACGGTGTCATGAGCTTTAACGAAGTTTGATAATCTTTCATTCAGACAGCTTGTGAACAGCTTACCGAAGCAACTGAGCAGAGTGTGGGGCATACGAGGTATTTCGTTTTTCAAATCCCCCCGATACCTCTGGGGTTTGTCCAAACCTCCGGTTGGTGCATACGCCCCCCTTAGTTTCACCATAATGCCGCTGAGGCCATGGCATACACACTTGATCTATTTAACTCTAATAGTATTCTGGTTCGTGATACAATATGGTCAAGGTAGTGATCACCTTTATAAATTGCTGTACGCTTGCCTGGACAATATAGATGAACATCACCTTGATCGGTCGAATTACACCATGGCATGGTACTTATATAATGTGTCTATTCAACGGCTTGCATTGTACAATCATCATTTTATTCAGATATGTAATAACTAGCCACCGATAACTGCATGTATGGCAAAAACAGATTAGATGTGTTTTTAATGTAAATATTGGGGGGGGGGGGTGGGTTGAGATTACATGGCGAGACAAAACATATTGCGTGCAAGTTTCCCCTATCAATTAAATCGATATTTTGACGCAATTTTGTGACATGACATACGTGACTTTTTAGTACATGTTTTTAATACTCATTATTCATCTCTATAAATTTAAACATACTTGGTACAGAAAAGTAATCATGCGAAATCTATTTTTCTCAAGTCTCAAGTCATTCTAAAAGGAAATGTTATTTTATTGTAATATAATTAGTATTTACAACAACACTCATTATAAGAACACGATATAATCAGCTATCATGTTTCAACATACAGTCGGATAATTCTTTCAGATAATGTATTTGTATCGTAGCTGTACGATGGTCAGCATTACATACAACCTTTAAATACTTTCTAGGTGTAAAAGAGAACACAATATCATTAGATGATGACTTACAGCTACATTTATGTGACAAGTTTCTTACTCCGATCATTCTGTACGACCGCGGATTATGGTGCTCGGAACCGTGTAAAATAATGGCTAAACTTAACTTAACATTTTGAAAATATATATTGAAGTTAAACAAGAGTACAATGTCATGTTCCAAGATGATTCATTGAGTTAAACTCCTGGATCAATCCCTCGTTCTGCATTTTAAAACTTAAAAACACACCTCAAAAGTTACAATATCAAGTCTCTTCCCGTCAGAATGCAGTCAAAAGTTTTAAATAAAATATTCGAATGACCATGAATATACCGACAATCTCATTCGGGACCGTTCTACCTCTTTGTGTGAAAATGGCATTTGGAAGGGTATGACACCCCAGCAAAAACGAGACACTGAACCAATGTCGTTCGGATGTTTGGCCAGCGTCTCAGACGCTGGCCAAACATCCAAACAACATTGGCTCAGTGTCTCATTTTTTTCTGAGACATGGGGGGTTAACCACATCAGATCACACTGGATCCTGCCACATGTTATTTGCCCGCATTAAAAAACTGTAAGTTAGATCTAGGTACAGTTTTTTAGACCTGGTCAATGACCTGTGATCGGACCATCATGGCTGTTTTTATTCCAGCACTCCATCAACGTAACGACCGCTGAGCTAGTCTGAAAAACCGGCCTGAAAAAGGCCAGATACTGGTCTCTCACCCGTTGTTATTGGCTCTGTTTAGAAGCTCCACTCATATTGGCCGAGTGCGATTTGAAGGGACAGCTTATGTTGACATGTCAAGTTTAATTTTTTATTCATATGAAGTTATATTGCCTACTGTTCTCAACGAAAAATATAACAAAATCACAAAAAAAAATTGTATGCAGCATACAACACTTTATACCACAAATACCCACTGTCTCAAACTCAAATTGGTGTATTAAAGTGAGGACATGGGGGATTCGACTGTAGCACTGATTGTCTGCCCAGCGCTGGGCCGGCGGCATCAACGCTGTGCTAACATTCAACCATCCTTTATGTTTACAAAAAGTTTGTTTGGGTTTTGTCTGGACTCTTACAAATGTTTTTAAACAATGTTTTGAAAAATCTAAAAATTCAGAATTTTTTTTTAAGTCATGACCTGCGGGATACACTTTTTTCATTACAAATTTAAAAATCAAAATAGATGACATCCCACGGCTTTGAGTTTTCTTGGCAAGCCTATTACAACGAACTGAAATTACGTAAATTACGTAATGGCCATACAAAGAAACATGAATTTTTTTTTTATTAAGTTTAAGTATGAGCTAAGTCCACCTGATTTCTAATTTTTGGGAACCATGGCAAAAATAGGAAATACGGGAATTTCGTCTCTATATCTAGCCTAACTGGTGAATGCGCAGCAGAAAAATTTAAAAACTTTTGCAGTTCTAGCCTAACGACATGTTTACATCATATGGTCATATTAGAAAGGCAAAATAAAATCACCGATTTTTTTTATGATTTTAGCCTGGGCCTGTCCCTTTATTAACTAGTCAAGAATGTAGGATGGACGCTCCATAAGAAGTACTATCTATGTTCGCGGATTTTCTGTGCTGCGATGGTCTTTAGAATGTCGCAACGACTCATCCAATTATTCTTACGGAATTTTCACACCATTTTATTTGTACGAACGTACGCGCAGATATTCGCTGTGAATGTAGGTTTAACAGTACAAAAAATGTAATATCTTTCTATTAATGATTTCTGTAATTCAGATTGAAGTGTAATTGAAGTGTAATTGAGTCTATCACGACCACAAAATTTTCAGTCAGGGCCTACACTTACAGTGCGGTCTTTTTTATTATAATAACACACAATTACAAAATTCCAATTACACTTATTATTACATTGTAACTGTGTAAATATTTATCCAACCACTCAATTACAATTGCAATTGGATGGCATCATGCACAAGTGGGCTAAGCCACATTAAAAAAACAATGAAAATATGTGTCATTGATAGCAACAACTTGATCAATATACGAGTTTCACATTCAGTGTTAAACCATTTGGTCACTGATTTTGTTACCTTTTTGTGTTAATTTGTATTTATTCGTTTTATACTGTACTTCATGTTGCAGAAATTCCCCAAAATGCTTCGAAAATCGTTAGACCATTTGGTCACTGATTTTGTTACCTTTTTTGTGTTAATTTGTATTTATTCGTTTTATACTGTACTTCATGTTGCAGCGCGATTTTTTCTCAAAATCGTCAAAATGTGGGTTAGCCCACTTGTGCATGATGCCATCCAATTTATTGCACTAATTGCACGGGGAGTTGGACAGTCAGTCAGAGACTGCAAAATTCCGCCGAAATTAATGAGCTGTTCATTGGCCCGAGACACACCACTGGTAAAACTTTCATCCAAATCGGTGCGATCCGTATCAAAATCCGGATCCTGGATTCGGATCGTAATCCAGATCATTCTCATCATTTCAGCGACCAAAACTTAACCGTCCTGGCTAGCCAAATAAATGTCTGCCTGACTGTCCATGTCCACAAGAACTTCCCCAAAATGCTTCGGAAATCGTTGGTGAGGTCATTGTGACCGAACCATTAAATAGGCGCAAGTGCAAGCATTATCTATAAGTCATAAAAGTTGTAATCGTTGATTCCTTCATTCTGAACGCGGTACGAATAAGTAAGCACAAACAAAGGTGAAAAAAACACCTATAACTTGTTATATCAGCATGCAGGCGGTGCCTTTTCAAATAAGTGTTTTAACGTTCTTATAGCTCACTTTCAGGTAAAACGCCCATACCCACCCAGACAGTAAAGCAATCAAAAATGAACTTTCAACCTAAATAATTACAAAAAATAACTTAAATACGTTTAGTTGACGAAGTGCTTTTATAATAAAACACATTTATGTAAAGCTGAACGTTTTTCCTATACAATGTCTGGATTATTTTATTTGGATTATTAAAAGTTGTATCACATCTGAGGTAATTCTTATATTCATTGAGTTTCACTACGGTTATATCGGCTGCACTACCCACTGCACTGACATTCCTCATGGTCTAGGCCACAAGGAACGTCAGTGCAGTATAGGTAGTGCAGCCAACACAACCGAAGTGACACTCAATGAAGATAAGGATAAGCCCAGACGTAAAAAAAAGTTTAATAGTCAAAATAAAAAGACCCCGAGCATATGTGATAAGATGAGTGCGATATATGTGAATGCGAGGTGTGTCAAGTCAGTAAGATCTAATAAAATAGCAGAAATGCATAATCTAATAGCTTTTTATTATGTTTATCACCTGCATTTACTGGCAGTAAGGGAGAATTAGTTAAACTCGTTCACTTCGAACAGTGAACTGTTCCCGTACAATAATTACGTTGTTCATCATCGTGACCATGGTGACAGAGATGATTTTGGGATAGGTACAATAGGTGGTGGTGTCATGTTAGCTTTTAGTGAGTCACTCAGAGCAAAAATGTGACACAAAAACATTTACTTTTACTGTTGCTTACAATCCTCAATTTGCCACTGCCAAACCGTTTTTTCTGTTAAATGATGTCTTGATTGATATAGCTAAAAATCCGATTTTATATTGGTTTCTGGTGCTATTTACTGTCCACTGATCAAATAGAATGATGTATATCATAGAATATCAGACTATATCTCTGATTTTATCATAGTAAATTCATTAACTCAGTGTAACTTTATAACTTCAAATGTGTGTGGCAATATTTTAGATTTACTTTTTGTTAATGACGAGTCCAAGGTAGACCAGGTGCCAGCTATGGATGTCTATTTTACCACTGATCATACTGTGCTCAGTTCTAGTATTTTGTTAAAGCCGTCTGAAAAGCAGTCTAAAATCTAATGCGCCTCCCTGGTTTGACACATAAATTTGACATATGTCAACAAGAAAAGAATGCTTAAAAAGCCAGTGACCTTGAAGAGGACTGGCATACTTTTAAAAAGGTTACAAATCAATTAAAATCGGTATTAAGAAATAAATATAGATATTTTGTTGATAATTTATGAGAAATCCTGAGAGATTATGGTCTTTTTTTTTAAATAAAACGAAAAATAAATCTTTAGCAACTAAAATTCAGAACGACTCCGCTGGCTCAACAGACCCACAAGATAAGGCTTGTTTGCTTACTGACTATTTTAAATTAGTGTTTAAGTAAGTAGATGAGAAAAGATCAGATGAATTACCAGACATTCCTATCATTTATGAGAATCATTTCAGTACAATATGTTTTAAAAACTGTGACGTAATTAAAATATCATCTATACTCGATGTAGATAAAGCCTGCCGACCTGATGATGCCTCCCCATATGCATTTAACATGTGCACCCAGGAAAAAGCCCCATCATTGATAAGTTTTTTTATTTGAGCATGTGAAAGTGTGCACAAGTATCACCAATTCATAAAAAAGGCGGAAAGTTAGTAATTATAGGCCTGTTTCTCTTTGAGTGTGATATGAAAGATAGCGGAGCGTTGTATACAATCATATTTATAGTTTTGTCAGTAAGGATATCTATGAAAAGCAACATGTTTTTTTCTCGGGTAGATCATGTAATACCCAGCTGCTTGAAGTGTACCATGTTTTCAAACTGATGTAATTTATTAGGGTTTTAGTAAGGCTATTAACAGTGTGCCACATTCATCACTCATTAAAAGAAATGTTTTTTTTGCTGATGATGCAAAGTGTTTTTTAATAAGGTCTTTAAACGACTGTGTTTTATTACAGCAAAACATAGAGAGTAACGTTATTTTATTGTACGAGCTACATCTGGGGGATGGATTTTAATATTGATAAATGTTATCAATCACCAGAAATAAAATGTCAATAAAATGTATTTAAATATAAGATTTTAGATAAGCCTCTACAACGAGTGCAGAACATTCGAGATCTAGTAGTAACAAAAACCAACAATCTCACATGGGCCCGCATGATAGGTGATTGATCAATACAAATAATAGGACGATAGGTATCATAAAGCGACCAGTTGGTTTTAATACTTTCAAAAACTCATATCTGAGATCAGGTAATGCGGGGCTTGTTTTGCGCATGTAAGTTGTAAAGACAGAGTGTTTTAAAATATGTTTTTTTTCAACAGTATTGTTCCTCTGCGGTATGCCCTCCCACGACAATTGAGGGATGCCGGTAATAACGCCGATAATGACTTTGATATACAGATAGGCCTAATGTATGTTCCTGGTCAGGGGCATTTAGGTGTCACTACTGTTTTTGTAATCCTGGTGCTCCACGTTAAAACATATTTTAAAATATATTCCAATTGGATGATTATGGTTTCTGAGCTAGCTTAGGGATATTGCATGTTCTCAGCTAACATGCCACATTGAATCAGGGGCGGATTTAGACCGGGTTGACAGGGTTCCAGAACAGTACAATGATTGTACTGTTTAATATTGAAGTTAGGGCATCACAATCGTCATTAATGGCTATGTCACACTTGACCGGCCTGAGCAGCGAGCGTCACCGGACTACGACAATTCGGGCGAAAAACAAAAACATTCAGGACATGGCCTGGACAAAGCGAATTTTCTGACGGACATAACGAAGGTGAAGCGTATTTGCCTGACAACGACAGAACATAAAACGAACATTGACGAAAACCAACGGATCCCACCGAATATCTAATACAGAAGAGCCCGGCAAACGCAAAACATTTGTATAACATTTGGCCAACGTCGAAGACGTTGGACCGACGTTGTATGAATGGTATACAAATGTTTTGTGTTTGCCGGGAATAACGAACACATTTCAGGATATATACAGCCACCCTTATGGGCATCCAACCTCCAATGGGAGGTCACTTGGCTGTACCCAAAGTGACATTTTATATACAAATGAACCTCCTATGGACAGCCACCTGGGAATAACGAACACATTTCAGGATATAATAATAATAATGGTGAGTTCTTATATAGCGCACATACAATGCTCTGTGCGCTTCACACATATTACCCCTGGTCACTGGACCTGTTCATTCGTGTACCATTTCAACTCCCTTTTTGGAGCATACAGCACTTGCAGCCATTTCGGCGCTAGGATTTAGTCGCACACATTGCAATCTATGTCCTACCAGGTACTCATTTACACCTGAGTCAAGTGAAGCATGTGGGGGTAAAGTGTCTTGCCTAAGGACACAACATCGAAATAATGTCCCAATATTGAGAGGGGAGAAACATGATATTTCCCTGAAAATCCTGCACCAAGCGGGATTCGAAACCGCACGGCAGGCAGTGACATTGGCAAAGCTCCGCGCTCTAGCCATTACGCCACGTCCCTGCTATGAGCAGCCACCCTTATGGGCATCCAACCTCCAATGGGAGGATCACTTGGCTGTACCCAAAATGACATTTTATATACAAATGAACCTCCTATGGACAGCCACCCCACCAGTCTTGAAAGGCCACATTTCAAGTGCCCAAGGGTGGCTGCTTATAGCATGCTCTACTGTATATAGGACAAAACGAAATTCTGACGAACGCAACGAACATCACCGAACATGAAGCATATTTGCC